>JAMPIV010019759.1:0-42460 GCA_024509875.1 Oreohelix idahoensis | reverse complement strand
CACACCTCCGAGCAAGGGGGAATATTTCATGAAGAACAAACTCTTATACAGGAAGGCCGGAACTGGAACAAATGGTCACAACCAGCTGGTTCTTCCCACTTCATATCGAGATAAAGTGATGGAACTCGGGCATGCGATTCCCTTCAGTGGTCACATGGGGATCAGCGCCACAGGACAGCGTATAGCTTGTCATTACTTCTGGCCAGGGATAACGGAGGATATAAAAAGATATGTCAAATCCTGCCCAGAATGTCAAAGGGTAGCTCCAAAGCACTGGACTGCTCCTGCAACTCTAGGGGAAATGCCCATAGTGGGAACACCTTTTGAGAGGGTTGCAGTGGATATTGTGTGACCTCTCACTCGGACCAAGAGGAGGAACAGTTACATCCTTACTCTGGTGGACACTTGTTCTATGTGGGGAGAGGCGGTAGCCCTGCCATCAATTGATTCAAAACATGTAGCAGAGGCACTACTTACAATATGTACCCGATTAGGATTCCCGCATCAAATCTTGACGGATAATGGTTCTCAGTTCAAGGGGAAACTAACGGAAGAAGTTTTTAAGCTATTTCAAGCCAGACACTTTCATTGTAGTCCGTACCATCCGCAAGGGAACGGCCAGGTAGAGAGGTTCAACGGGACTCTCATTTCTATCCTGAGAAAGCTGGCACACGAAAAACCGGATCTGTGGGATCAATTCCTGCCCGCCGCATTGTTTGCGTATCGGGAGGTACCACATAGTTCAACCGGGATGGCTCCCGCAACTCTGCTATTTGGGAGGCCAATAAAAGGTCCATTAGAAGCTTTATTAAGGACCTGGACAGATGAGAAGGCGGAAGAGACTGTTACCTCATCTTATCAATACGTGAACGAACTGACCACTCGTTTGAAAGCTGGATGGAAACTGGCAAATGATAATTTGAAACAAGCCAGGAAGAAACATGCAGCATATTTTAATAGGAAGGCAAGGGACAGAGAACTAGCTGTGGGAGAGAAGGTGCTGCTTCTACTACCCGGTAGCCAGAATAAATTACAAATTGGATGGCAAGGTCCATATACGGTTCTAGAGAAGGTGTCTAGAACAAACTATAAAATTGACAAAAAGGGGAAGGAGAAAGTTTATCATGTAAACCTGTTAAAGAAGTATCTGGACAGACCACTCCAGGAAAGCACCCCCTTACTGACCTTAGCTATCGCAACTCAAATGCAAAAGGAACCACTCACCTCACATGAATACCCATTACATCCTTGTGAAACAGCAGCACAGGTAAAAGTCAGTAAGCACCTGACTAAAAACCAGAGGGAGAGAGTTCAACAGGTTCTGGAGGAACATACAGATGTACTAACAGATAAACCAGGCCATACAAATTTGCTACAGTATGACATGAAACTGGTAGACTCAAACCCAATCTGTATGAGAGCCTATTCTATTCCGTTCGCGAAGGAGAAGGCATTGAAGGAAGAAATAGAGTATTTGTTGTAGGAGGGGATTATTTCGCACAGTGAATCATCTTTTAGTTCTAGTGTCGTTTTGTTGAGAAAACCGTCTGGGGAACACAGACTGTGCATAGATTACAGGAAACTGAATGCTGTCACAGAAGGACAAGTGGATCCATTACCAGACACAAAACAGTTATTTGCCAGACTGAACAAGGCAAAATACTTTTCAAAGGTGGATCTTAGTAAAGGCTATTACCAGATCCTAGTGAAGCCTGAAGTGAGACCTTATTTGGCTTTTAGCACTTCGGATGGACATTATGAATTCAATATGCTACCATTCGGACTTAAAAATGCTCCGAGTGTATTTTCAAGGATGATGCGCAAATTGTTGGATCCCCTGAATAACCCATGTATCACGAATTTCATGGATGATATTCTCGTCGCCACAGAGACATTTGAAGAACACATTGAAGCTCTAGAGATGTTATTTAATAGACTTAGGGAGGCGAACTTAACTGCTAGGCCAACAAAATGTTGTATTGGATGCAAAGAGTTGGAATTCTTGGGACACACTGTATATCAAGGTAACATGACCCCTGACCCCAAGAACTTGGAAAAACTGCAGAGAGCACCTAGGCCACAAACAAAAAAGGACATGTGATCAAAATTAGAGTAATGGCAGGAGTGAGGAGAGATTTTATCTATGTGTATCACTGGTTTTAGAACTTGCCGTAGGCATGTTTTCAAGTGGGGAGATGTGTCATAAAATTAACAGTGATACAACGTAAAAATATCTCCAAAGGATAAAATGTAGGGATAAAAAGAATGCGTAAGTTACTAGAAGGCATGATCGCCCACGCCGCGGGTCATCACCCGCCATGGAAATTAAATTGCTGAAACGGTTACCATTTGAACGGGATGAGAACGGCGGATCAAAAGGAAAAAAAAAAATGACTGAAAAATTGCGTGAGACTAGCAAGGCTTAGAAGATGCAATTGGGGGGGGGGGGGGGGGGGGGGGGGAAACGGAGGAAAAAAGTCACGTCCCAAAATTGACACGAGGTACGGAAAGGGACGCTTATGCGATACCAAGCCTTTTATTTGAATTCAGCGGCAAAAGCATTACAACGCAGATGCTTGAAATATTACAAAATTAAAAAAGTAACTTTTTCTTAATACTAATGTTAGGAATATAAAAATTAGCTGGCCGGATGGCCCATTTTGAGCAGTGAAATAATATGCTTTTATTTATACAGACGGATAGATAATAATGAAGACATTGACAAAAGACTGTGTTGTTCACATCAGCGAAAGACTGCATTGAATCAAACATGTCACTAATTTGCACAAAAACCGCGACCTTGAGACTCAAGTGTTCAAATCTAGTTAGAATGAAAGAGAGGGACATTGGTGGGAGCTGTGGCTAAAAATAACTTTACAGACAAAATTTGTAGAGGGGACGGATAGGTTGGTTCAAAAACCAAGTACGTTTTTTGTGAAAACGCAAGTAGAGACGGACGGACTAACAGATAAAAATCCATACTTGACTGAAGCATGACTGAAACGACTTTAGTGTAGGAAATTTGAATTTAAAAAAACACAAGGCATTGATTGGCCACAGACAATCATATTATCAGCGCTCAGACGCGCCTTTTTGCCATTCCTCAATAGTTGTCCAGTGATAGACACAGTAAATTTTAAGTGTGGTGATTTCCAATGAAGTAAATTGAAATAAATTCAGGGACGCCATACTATAGCCAGCAGCTCAGCTGAGTTTTGCTAGCATTTCTGTGTTCTTTATTCATAATCTGGTAAGATTGAAATTATTTCTTTGTATATTTTAAATATTGTTTAATGTTTCGAGTGATTTGATACTGCCATATCGAAATCTAGCCTTACAACAAGTAAGGATTTGCTCTAGACCCCCCGCCCTAGTTCAGGGTCTAGGGATAAACAATATATATAAACTCCAGCAAGGATTAGGAAGGACAGATCAAGTGTTGAGATCAGTGGAACATATCACCTATCCTATCCTATGGCAAGAAGCTAATAAACATATTTCGGAATATGTAGTCTGGGAGAACTTATCCTATGTGAAACCAACTTGGTAAGATGTGTTGTATGGTCAGAGAGATCTGACCCTGTCTAAGTGGTGTTATTGTAAATTGTTACGTGTAGAAGTGGCTCCTTAGGTAAGGTTCTGAACCTAAACCAATACTTTATTTCAGAGCTGTGAGTTTTTTTTGTTGACACCAAAAGGTGGTGTCAAATGCTGGGTAAATAATTGACAGTGAGGACCCGTGCAGTGTCGCATCTCGGCAGAACAGCCTTGTATTGCCCCAAGCACGGAGAGGTGGGGCCACCCGATATATTGCCCCCAAGCACGGAGAGGTGGGGCCACCAGATTCCAGCACCAGAACTACTCTTTCAAAGTTACGTAAGCAGGCTGGTCTGCTGGATTTACACCAACTTCATAGACATAGCACCCAAAGTGAATTATTACTAAAACATCCCATTTCCTTCCATCATTAATGGACAATGTTTGGTAGGCTTAGACAGGGAGGGATGAAGCCACCCCAACAGCACATCTATTCATCGTTCTCCCAGGGAAAATAAAATTATGAACTGTAGAAATATTAACTAATCGTGAAAATTGTATACGTACACACCTTTTATTTATCATGCCATTTATTCATGCCATTCACTCATAAATTCCAAAATCTTTCATATGTTCTGGCCAAAATACAACCTTGGTTCAGAACAAATAAATTTAAAAAAAGATTTACTTTCTAAAATTTCACCAGCTGAATTTAGTTCATTGTGTTCTAAATTTTATTGATAATATTATATTATTTAATATCTGTGTGTGTGTGTGTTTGTATATGTCAATACAACACATTACATTCAGTACCCTAGATTTTAACGTAGCCACATTCATTAGAAAAAAAGATAGGTGTGAGGTCGTAGTGGTAGCAAGAAAGGCCTTCTGAAAATTCACAGCTACATTTTATCTCAGGAGCCTTCACAGCTGACCTCATACATCACACTTAGTAATATCACCATCATACAATACCATCAAAACCACTACAACAACACCACAGTCTTTTGTCAATATCTTTCTTATTATTTATCCGTCTGTATAAATGAAAGCATATTATTTCACTGCTCAAGATGGGCCATCCGGCCAGCTAGGTTTTATATTCCTAACATCATTATTAAGAAAAAGTTACTTTTCAAGGTTATCTTGTTTTTTCGAAATATTTCTAGCATCTTCTATACTGCGTATGCCGCTGAATTCAAATAAACGGACTAAGTTATCGCAAAAGCGTCCAAGAAATGACTGTTGCGTATAATCGCTAAGTTCCCTTTTGTCGATTTCTTTACTTTATGTCAACTTGGGGACGTGACTTTTTCCTCCTTTCCCCACCAATTGCGTCTTTTAGCCTTGCTAGTTTCAAGCACGCGTTCAGTCAGATTTTTTTCCTTTTGATCTTCGTTCTCATCCCGTTCCAAGGGTAACGTTTTGCCTTCATGTTTAACAATTTAATTTCCATGGCGGGTGATGACCCGCGGCGTGGGCGATCATGTATTCTAGTAGCTTACGCATTAGTTTTTATCCCTACGTTGTATCATTGGAGATATTTTAACGTTGTATCATGGTTAATTTTATGACAAGGCTCTTTCACTGGTAGACAATGTACCCACACAATCACATGCAGTAGTCAGTGAATGTTCAACTACTGTGTCTTTTTTTCATCATTTATTTACGACACACACAGGGACATCAACAATTACAGTCAAATGAACAAGGATCAAGGACATCATATAAACTGGAAATGACTGGCGAAATATCTGGCATTATAAAGCTTGAACCACTCATCTATCAGGACGTTATCGACAATGGTCTGTCCTTTAACACATAGTTCATACTGCAGCTCACGTACCACTGACTTAGCGCGTCAGGTACTTTAACCAACTCCGCCATACCAAAAGGCGAGTTCCCAATTGCATAATAATAATGCTGCAATTCATCTGGCTTAACACGCCAGATACAACTTCTTCTGCTCAAAGATATCGGCCGTAATATCGGGCCTCTATAATAATGTAAACAACTGTGTATTCTTCATAGGCAGGCATAATCATCCATGCCAGTTAATACCGCCAACGTGCGGGTTTTCATAATAATATATCTTCACTGGGCTTCTGTATAACAGTTAGACAAATAGTCTTAGTTGGCTACATCGAGCACAAATAATGGACTCTGCATCTCAAAGGACTGTGAGCTCTACTCACAGGTTGCCACAAAATGTTCTGCAATCTAGGCATAATAATTAAGTTTCTTTTATCTTTGACAGAATCCAAGAAGTACACAAATAACAACTGTCGTCATTCTTGACGAACAGAATAACTCTGGGGAGAATCACTGACATCTCAGTCACACAGAATACTATCTTTCCCCCAGATAATGCAGAGAAGTACAACGGACATACTAGTCCGGTCAGAACCCAGATCATCACTCTCTGACGGAAGTATCTCCGTTCGCGCTCAAAAACTTGCGCATGTGTAGACAGCACATATCTGAGAAAAGCTAACCCCGACTTAAGACAGGTCAATAACAATGAATAAAACAAAGGGAAGATAACCCCAAAATCAACCTGTCCCAGGGAGTTAATAAACAGTTCTCTCACTTAGACCATCAAAAAGTATTAAATAGATTTACGTCTTATGATACCGTCAAAAACGACAGCAACACCCAGTTTCACGCAACAGGCCCCGTAGGGAAACACTAAATTCCTACATAATCAATTTCCTAATCTTTACAATCAAAGTCCACTTCAGTTTCGATTTTCATGTTGTTTGGGTTTCAATTCCTGCCCCTTTTGAGCTCTGTCAACGCCTGGTCGCGGATGCTGATAGCGTTATAAAAGGATCACTGAAGGAATAAATTGGACCTTTGTGGTCAATAGAATACATTACTCAAGCGGTAACGGCTGTGATGAATTGAATAGTCTCTTGAACTGTTGCTTTTATGCGTTAATTTATAGATAAACATGAGCAGTAGGACATAAAGAAATAGGCGTCAATAGTGAGTTTCATTAATGTGAATCTACTCTTAGTTTTTTAAAAATCCCACTGTTGTTAATCAGATCAAATGAAGTACCGTCTCCACACTGGAGGTTCCCTGTAATATTGCAGCAATTTTTAGTATCTCTTGATTTCGGTGTACATTCTGGTATACATGCTCATGTTCATTTATCCGGCTATCCACTAAACGGAGAGTTCCAAAAACCGACAAATTTTAATTTTAAAATGCGAGCCACAGTACCCCTGCCTTCGCTTTGTTTATGGTCTCACCAATGGTATGCGATTGTTTTCACCGAGTCGATGGTGAAGGCATGCAGTCTCGTGATTCTTGCTTACATGTATAAGGCTTCCTTCAGTCATGCTTACATACATCTATAGTCGTTATGTCAAAAAGGCCTACAGAAAAACCTGTAGGTGGCACAATTGCCAAAATGAAGTGCGTATTTCTAATAAAAAGGTTACAGTAGCGTTACTAAAACATCTAGACATAAGTACATCAGCGCAGTTTTTTTGTGATGACTATGTTTTTGGATTATCTACCATCTATAATTTAATTAAGGAAAAACTATTAGACTGTAACAGTGATAGTAATAATTAATGAATCAAAATTAATGGAACACAGGAAAACATTACGTCTGACAAAGAATGTAGAAATAGACAAAGTGTTAACTGAATGCATCTAACACCTCCGAAATGAATAATACTCTCTCACTCTTTTTCTAATAATGACCCAGTCACAAATATGCCTTGAGCAGTTAGGCCTTACCACATTCAGTGACTATACACCAGGTTGGTATGCAACACTTAAGGATAGTACTAGTCTTCGTATGTTAAGTCTGATCATGCCTTCTGATTAAAAAAAAAAAAACACCCTTTATGGGAACCTTCAGGTCGCCAGCATGCCAGATAAGTGGTCATATACCTGTATTTCTGTATATTTCGTATTGTTTCCCTGTCACTAATAAACAGTTAGATTTTTTAGCCGTTAACTTTCAACTTTTCTTCTTCCATCAACACGATAACACCTGAGCTGCATGTAGAGAATATCCTTCTTCCTGATCACGCAAAACCAGGTCCTGTTTTGTTGTGTCACTGCCTTGACAAATGAGTTCCTAGGTTTGTAATTTTGTGTTGGATTTGGTTTCTATATATCTCCGAATGCAATGAAAACTCATCTTTTGTTTTCTTATTTTTATATCACTGTTGTTCCTATATATATATATATATATATATATATATATATGAGGGCTGGACACTCATGCAGATGATGAAGGGCTGGACATAAATCATAGAAGAAACTGCGCATTTGCTATAAAAAGGCAGCTATGTTAAGGATTATGCAGGCCACCAAGAACCACTTTCAATAGAGTCATAAAGCTTGTGGTTTGGGCATAGTCAAGACTCCCTTGAGGACCCTGTCTGCTGATGCCTTCACCATGGCACCCCTACGACCCATAGGGTTACGGGTTGTAATGATGAATTAAATTATAGATGGTAGATAATCCAGAAACATAGTCATCACATAAAAACTGCGCTGATGTACTTAAGTCTAAATGTTTTAGTAACGCTATTCTAACCTTTTTATTAGAAATACGCACTTCATTTTGGCAATTGTTCCACATACAGGTTTTTCTGTAGGCCTTTTTGACATAACGACTATAGATGTATGTAAGCATGACTGAAGGAAACTTACACATGTAAGCAAGAATCACGAGACTGCATGCCTTCACCATCGACTCGGTGAAAACAATCGCATACCATTGGTGAGACCATAAACAAAGCGAAGACAGAGGTAATGTGGCTCGCATTTTAAAATTAAAATTTGTCGGTTTTCGGAACGCTCCGTTTAGTGGATAGCCGGATAAATGAACCCAAGCATGTGTACCAGAATGTACACCGAAATCAAGAGATACTAAAAGTTGCTGCAATATTACAGGGAACCTCCAGTGTGGAGACGGCACTTGATTTGATCTGATTAACAACAGTGGGATTTTAAAAAAAACTAAGAGTAGATTCACATAATGAAACTGTCACTATTGACGCCTTTTTCTTTATGTCCTACTGCTCATGTTTATCTATAAATTAACGCATAAAAGCAACAGTTCAAGCGACTATTCAATTCATCACAGCCGTTACCGCTTGAGTAATGTATTCTATTGATTACAAAGGTCCAATTTATTCCTTCAGTGATCCTTTTATAACCTATCAGCATTCGCGACCAGGCGTTGACAGAGCTCAAAAAGGCGGGAATTGAAACCAAACAACATGAAAATCGAAACTGAAGTCGACTTTGATTGTAAAGATTAGGAAATTGATTATGTAGGAATTTAGTGTTTCCCTCTGGGGCCTGTTGCGTGAAACTGGGACGTATAATTCTGCACCTGAAACTCCGTAAACAAGAGCAGACTAAACATAGCTAAAAACAAATGATTCGTTCATTGCTTCCTGTTTAAGTAAGGCTGCGCTAACACGAATAAACCATCAACTGAAGTGAAACCAAATATTGTTCCCGTAGTCTCTCAGGCGGCATAGAAAGAGCAGAACTGTTGCTTGTTCAGATAAGGTATAAGAGTGTACTAACATGGAGTGTTGCGTGTATGTGTGAAAAGGGAAACTCATTGCATGAAACACGCTGCTAAAGAAACAACCACTAACAGCGCTCCTGGTGTTGGCGTCTTCCATGGAACCACCTGCAGCAGTTTCATTGTCACGAGATGGATTTTGAGGTGACTTCTTCTCGATCTCTCTTTCACAACGGCAGTAATCAGTTACATTTGCCCCATCGAGGCCAGCTCCTTGACGTGGAGATGGGGCTCAAGTACAGCCATCAGCGGCTGAAAAACCAAGACTGGCCAGGCCCTCCTACACTCGAGCAAGACCACAGTCTGCCCTAGCAAGTCAAGGTGCTGAAGACGGAGGCAACCAGCCAAGAGGCGCACCACAGCAATCAGGATGCCACGCACATGCGCTATGGAAGTATGCCTATATCTGCAAAACGTTATGGCACTCGCCCTGTGACGGACACCCATGCAGGCGCAGTGCCGGGCCCTCTGCCTCAGAAGGGCCCAACCCCTACTACTGGGGGTCCTTCTCAATTGCCCCGTGGAGCCAGGAGGCATGAGAATAGAGCTACTGGCCAAGCAAAGAAAGGACCATTTAAAATAATGCACTGGAATGCTGAAGGCGTCAATAGTAAAAAAGACGGCTACAGCAAAAAATTAGAGCTCGAAAATATCTTGAATAACTACAAAAGACAGTGAAGTTTATACAAGAAACAACATTGCAGATATAGACAATATAGTTCAAGCGAACGAAAGAAGAAGAAGAAGTTACATTTGTTGTACTGATTTTATTGCCATATTTCCGGGTCGCACCTTCTTCTTTCTCTGCTAGGTAGCATATATTTTATATTGTCAAAACATTTGACACTACTTGTTGCTGTATACCTCACATTTGCTAAGCGCGGTACAGCTTTGCTGAGATTGAGCGAGCGCAGGTAAACAAATATTGGTCTGCTTAGTTTTCGTGTAGATGTGAGTACTTAAGCGAGAGATAACAAGATTACTCGTCTGTGCAACACATTTTGGACAGACACGTATGACATAATCGCTTCCTGACCGACTTGTTATGAGAAGATTACTTTAGATAGTAATAATTTGTTACACCTGAAACACGTTGTCGTATGAGTTTACCGATATGTTTGTGAGTAGGTACACAAGGGATCGGATATTTTCATGCCATATTTGGGAAAGGTGACCTCTGCAATGCATTCAAAATGTGTCCATGTCAGGAATATTTTGAAATCGGTATTGCCTCCCCTGCTTTGCAGTAGTGGTCTAACAGTGGCCAAAACTCAAGAGTATCTATTATAGGCTTCAATAGAGTCTATCTTTACACAAGATTACTCTTGGCAGAAATGTAGATAATTGAGTATTAAAGCTTCATAAGGTATTCAGAAAAGCGAAAACAATGCTGGCTGTCGCTAAGCACGGTAATTCTATAATCTGCCGACACTTTTATGAAGAATTTTAGCAATGGTTATTCTCGCTCGTTACGCCCCGCCCCTGAGTTAATCAGTGAATTTATTATTATAATATAGCTTTGTTTAGAGTATGTGTTTAGTAACTTTGACTGAGACAAACATGTAGGACATTTAAAAGGATTGAATCGAAGTTAAATTTGTGACAGAACAAATAACAAAATTTAATAATGACTTTAGGTTTTAACAGTTTGAAAATAATTTGAATAGTTATGAATCAAGAAAAATTACTCATCACGTTGGTGATGGTAGTGTTGGGTTATAAAAAGTTCAAGTGGCAGCATATAAGCTAACTTAGCTGCCAATGATGATTCTAATCCTCCTCCTCATTAGTGACGTATCCTGGTAATGCGAGCTAGGCGTGCTGCTACTTAAAATGAATATGTACGCCTACTATTTAACTTCTTCCCCTCTTAATTTAAAAACCATCCATATTCAATTACGCAACGATAGTTATTAGGGGTATATGTCAATTATCTCCGAAATACTAATTAACTTACAACTTGAAACTCACTGTCACTGTAATAATCTGCATTCCCGGCAACTAACAAAAATTAATCACAAAAAACCCTGGACGGACACAACCGATTTTTACAACTCGAGAGCTGCTAGGCCACCGCACGCATGTTCGTATTGTATTGACATATCTGCCCACGACCCCGATTAACACAAATCAGTATTTAGACGTGAATCCGAACGGTCCAGCACGCATTGTGACGGAATTACCCGACAAACTTCGGGCGATTGCTACAACCAATAAAAACTGCACTATAAAACGCGTCTGTGAAACTGAAACCAGATATACTCGTAGATTCTATGCGGGAAAATCCGTTATCCTGATGCGTGCGGTCCGAAAGCATAACTTAGAGGAGAAATATTTTATAGAATAATAAATTAAATTTTTATTTTCCTTCGTGCATAGGTGTGCGCAGCACGCACAGCACACATAGAGAATACGCCACTGCTCCTGATGGGTAGGTTTTCTGTACACTGCTGTCACTCGTCAAGGTTTGTAGGGCGAAGCTCGTTTTCCAGGAAAGTCTAGGAGAGTCTTCAACGCTGGTCTGTCGTCTTAATGCGTAAACCGCGTGTCCCTGCTTGTGCCAGAAATGGTCCTTTTTGCTGGTACCACCAATAACTGGTAATAGAAATAGGAACGAAACGCTCTTCTGGGTATGCGTTTTCCGACACAGTTATCCCCTGCCCCTCCCCCTTTCTTCTATTCTACCATCCCATATCAGAATTTACCCTTATGAGAATTACATTTAATCCCTCGGGATAAAACTCCCTTTACATTTAAACTGAATAGCTATAGCTTTACATTAAATTTAAATGAAAAGGCTAAACGTACAGATATAATATGTTTTACATTTACATCCCCACTGTTTGAAAAGTGTTCACAATATAAATTCATTTATGTTTCATTTACATTTACACTTGTGGAAAAGTTTGAAACTTCTATTAATTAAAATGAATATTTTCACATATACATCTACGCTGGTTTAAAGCTTGAAAACTTACATTAATTTTAAAGTGAATATGTTTATAGGGACATTTACACCGCTTTGAAATGCAAGTCTTATACTTAGAATGTATACTACTCGTCAAAAGTCAAGGGCCACCCTATTATTTTCAATACACTTTTATATAAGCGCATAGAATGATTAAATGAAGGAGGTTTTTAGTAAAAATGGGTGCAATATCTTCCTCTGACAGTCCTCTATGCACGTTAAGCATAAAAACAACTCACCGACAACCATGGTGATCACGTGCAATTTGGTTTGCTGACCATAAATTCACATTTTCAATCTGTTTTTTCAAACTTCCGTACAACCAAACAGGTGAAGTAATCGTGCTTATTGACATTCCACGGGCAATGGCGACTTTTCGTGAACAGAGTTCCCTCTTAATTTGTTTTACAATCAGCAGACTTAGGGTAGTTTCATCACTTGCAAAAACCATGCCACCGAGAAGAAGTCTTGACACCTTACAAAGAATGAGGGCTATAGCGTGGGTTGAAAGTGGTTTATCTGTCCGTGAGGTTGCTAGACGGCTTGCAGTGTCACACTCTACTATCCAAAGAATTTTGGAGAGATTTCAAGCCACAGGAAGTGTGGAGGATCGCCACCGGCCAGATCGCCCTAGAGACATGATGACCGGTACCTCTTGTTGTCAGCCCTGCGCCATCGAACAGTGACTTGTTCCACTCTAAGATGTCAGCGGAGACAAACTGTAAACGTTAATGTCAGTCAAAGCACCATTCACAGACGTTTACATGAATTTGGACTGGCTGCTCGACGTCCTACAGTCAGAATCCCTCTTACTCCTGCTCATCGCAGAGCCCGTGTTGTTTGGTGTCGCGAGCAGATCCGATGGACAAGGCAACAATGGAGTCAAGTTCTCTTCACTGATGAATCTCGCTTCACTGTGTCATTCAATGATGGCTGGATTCGAGTTTGGAGACGACCAGGAGAGCGATTTACTGATGACACAATTCGAGAGGTGGATCGTTATGGTAGGGGTTCTGTCATGGTCTAGGGAGGCTTCTACAGACACGGCAGGACCCCACTCTACATCATCCAAGGCAACTTGACCGGCCCAAGATACCAGAACGAAATCTTGAGACCAGTTGTTCAGCCTGCTCTGGAGGCCATAGGTGGTAATGCCATCCTCCAAGATGATAACGCTCGACCCCATCGAGCTCGTGTGGTGAATGAGTTTATTCAGCAACATGGGATCATCAGGATGGCGTGGCCAGCTCATTCACCTGACCTTTTTCCGATTGAGCACCTCTGGGATGTCCTTGGTCGAAGATTTTCAACAAATCACCCCCTGCCAATGGACGTTGCACAGCTGACTGCATTTCTGCTTCAGGAATGGCAAGTGTGTTCCTCAGGATACTCTTCGGACCCTTGTGGACTCGACGCGTCTACGCTGTGCTTGCAAACGGTGGTCATGCAAATAACTTCCTGTGTGAAATCAAGGAAAATAATCAAAAGGATTAAAACACATTTATTTTTCATTAAATAAAACTAATCTTTATTATTTTACAACGCAATTTAAAATGTTTATTATACACTTATACTTTAAGCAGAAATACAAATAGGTTTAGTTTTGTATAGCGTTTATTTTTATTTGACTTATTAAAGTCAATAGGATTAATTTTGAAAAGCGGATTTTAATTTAAACTCAGTTTAACAAAGTGGATTCTTAGACGATAAATAGTATACCCAGACCATAAGGTTTTTATGGTTGGACATGCGCCCAAATAATAAATGGGACCTAATGTAAACGATGGACCCTGTGTCTTGGTTGAATGAGGCGTGCTTCACCTAAAGGATGCACAATTTTATTTAAAAATTAAGTAGTGATATAGTTAGTAATCACATTATTTCAGACTGCAAGCTCTTACATTTGAACGTGCGCCCTAATAAAACTGATGGACCCAGTGTCTAGGTTGAACCAAGCAAGCCTCACCAAAACGAGGTTACATTTTATTTAAATACAACCGCTTAATAAGATACTAAGTACCCAAGATCAACATATCGTTTCAATTTCACAAGCGCCCAGATATGACTGTCTGGATCCAGCTTCTTGGTTGAACAGTGTACTTATCGCTTAAACGAGGCAAAAAATATACCGTTTAAATTCATACTTACCAAGAGCTGTAATCATGGGAAATAATTCCATGCACGAAATCAAAGAAAATAATTTAAATGATAAAAACAATATTTTGTTTTTGCAATTTACAATGCTAATCTTGCGTATTTTACTTTGCAATTTAAAATTGTTTATTACACTTTTATATTTTAAGTGAAAATAAAAAAAATAAGTTTGTGTTATGTATGCTTTCTGTTTATTTATTATATAATTTTAATAAACTTCTACTATCGCTTCTTGAAGAGCGAGCCTAAGGGACTCGTCTCCATCTTCAATTCTTCGAAGTGTATCTATAATGGTCTCTGCGATATCTTCCTCTTGTACCTGTCTGTTGCTGAGGAGCTGTCTCTATCACTTCTTTCATAGTGCTTGCAGGTGCGGCTGTCATCTCGGCATAGTGTGGTGGGGTTATCGGTTTTTGGTGCAGCTTCTCTGTGGTAGACAGGTTTTCTTTTGACGATTCCAGTACGTGTGGTGGTGGCCTCATGGTTCTCAGCTTCTGTCTTCTTTTCTCTCTCTTTTCCAGCGTCTGTTCTACCCCCTGTATCAATCTCTTCAACTTCTCACGTTCGGGGTCTTCGTCATCTAGGCCGTGGACGTTTGCAGCTGCCTTTTTCTCTCTTCTTTCCATCCATCCCTTCATCTTCTCCAGCTGTTGTTGCAATCTCATCGTTTCTTCATCTTCTGGATCTTCATCATCTTGGCCAGGGACGCCTGCAACTGCCCTCTCCTCTGTCTTGCAAGGAGTCGGGCCCCTCAGCCTCTCAGTGGTGTCGACACACGTCGCAGCTAACTCCGTCCTCGTGTCTAGAGTTGGAGGAGGACCGGTCTCAGCACGAGTACTTGGGGCAGTCTTGCTCTCTGTCTGTGGCTTTGTTTTTCCCCTGGCTGTTCTGCGCTGGTGGGCTGGTGTAGACCTTCCTCTTTTTCGCGTCTGGTTTATTTCTGGTCATTTTGATTATAACAAAGAACAGGAACAACATTCGAACCAAGCCTGTAGAAGGGAGCAAAGGCCAACCACTGAAAAGACAAACAACACAGAAACGATACAGGAGAGGATCGTAAAGATCACCCAGACGTCAGGAAGTGAGGCCTCACTCAGGGCCCTACCCGACAACAAAGTGATCAACATCCTCGAGGTGATAACTGGAAGGAGAGGTATCGCCAAAGTAGGGAGGCACGAAAAGGGAGTCCTACTATCGCTCAACAACACAGACAAAACAACCTCGCTGATGATCGAACTGGAAGCCGGCCCAAAAGAAATCCAGTTGCCCCACCAAATAAAAGTGGTGGTGGAAAAATACAAGTCAACAAAGAAGCTAGTCATAAGAGGGGTGGATACCAGATGTCCCGCAAGCGAGGTCCACACACGCCTTCAGGCGGAAAACGCGGATCTAAAAATCACGCAGGTCGAAAGGCTAAAAACATGGGCGAAGAAAGATACCAATCTGATGATTGTAACGGTTGAAGGATTGACAAGACCCGAGAGACTGATACTCCATACAACAACAAAAAAGACAGAGGCATATATCCCTCCGGTGATACAGTGCTCTAACTGCCAGAAATATTCACACACCAAGAAAACATGCAGGAGAGACGCAATCTGCCGATATTGCGCGGGAAACCACCAATATGGCGACTGCCCCAAGGCGAAGGAGGACCACAATTACAAAACCACTAACGCAAACCGCACCTGTGCAAACTGGCTCGGAAACCACGGGGCTAGGTACCGAGGCTGCCCGATGTTCCAAGAAACAAAGAGCATCTTGAAGGAAGCGGTTTCCAAAAACATCCCCTTCAAGGAGGCAAAACACAGAGTGGCGGCGGATGCTGCAGAAAAACAGCGCATGATTGATAGACGACAGGTACACAAGCTGACCGCTGAAGTCAAAGAAATGAAACTAAAGATCGAAAACAGAAGCAAGCAGGCTCCCGAAGAACCAACTGACAGCAGTAAAGACGCAATAGACCTACAGAACGTCAGAGATATGATGGAAGAAATGAAAAGAATGCAGCAGCAGAAAGAAGCAGATGTCAAGGAGCTGAAGGAGCTGAAAGAAGAAAATGCAGAAATACTCAAAAGAATCGAGACAGAACGAAGAGCCATTGATGACATTACACCAAACAACACGCGAGAAACTAACACGAACAACCAAACAGAAGAAGAAATCATCGAGGAAACTCTAGAAAGACTACTCCCAGCAATCATAGAAAAAGCACTATTACAGATACAGGAAAAGAAGAAGACACAAGAAGCAGAAACGAGGAGGGCAAAAACTCACAAAACCAAACAAGCCAGATAGGGAGGCAGCAGATGAACACGCCACGACACCACGAACGGACAAGCAGCAAAGAGGTATCCTGACATGCAGCTAGTGGTCCTTTTCAGGACCAGTCCTTTTCAGGACTAACAGACAACTAGCACCGAAGAACCTAACACACAATATACCCCAATTATAACTAACTTTCAGGTTGAACAGGGTATTACAGCAACATAGTAGACGAAAACAACAACAACAAAAACAACATTATATAATAGACCGACGATACATCAGACCAAAAGGTCTTTTTTTTGGGACTTTGATATGTACAGCGCCCTAATATCTGGCCTTTGGCTAGGATCATGTGTCTAGACACAGGGACCATTACAGTGACATTCATGTGTCATTAGGTCCTTTGTGTGAGAACACAGAAGATCACTACAGTGACAGACTTTGTTATTGGGTCTTCTTGTGTTGGGACATGTGGTCTTGACCAGAGCCGGGTTTGGGGTGGGTGCCAATGTGACCTCATGCGAGGAAAAAATATGCGACCTCATGCGAGGAAAAAAAAATTTTTTTTTTTTGGGACTTTGATATGTACAGCGCCCTAATATCTGGCCTTTGGCTAGGATCATATGTCTAGACACAGGAACCGGTACAGTGACATTCATGTGTCATTAGGTCCCTTGTGTGAGAACACAGAGGATCACTACAGTGACACAGTTTGTCATTGGGTCTTCTTGTGTTGGGACATGTGGTCTTGACCAGAGCCGGGTTTGGGTGGGTGCCAATGCGACCTCATGCGAGGAAAAAATATGCGACCTCATGCGAGGGAAAAAATTAAAAAAAAAAAGAGAACACAGAAGATCACTACAGTGACACATTTTGTCATTGGGTCTTCTTGTGTTGGGACATGTGGTCTTGACCAGAGCTGGGTTTGGGGCGGGTGCCAATGTGACCTCATGCGAAGAAAAAATATGCGACCTCATGCGAGGGAAAAAAAAGGGACTGTGATATGTACAGCGCAAATAACGCTGTGAAACCCAACGCCCTAATATCTGGCCTTTGGCTAGG
The DNA here is from genome assembly GCA_024509875.1 of Oreohelix idahoensis. Lineage (NCBI taxonomy): Eukaryota > Metazoa > Mollusca > Gastropoda > Stylommatophora > Oreohelicidae > Oreohelix > Oreohelix idahoensis. The sequence goes on along the minus strand of JAMPIV010019759.1, from coordinate 24,902 downwards.
ATCATGTGTCTAGACACAGGGACCATTACAGTGACATTCATGTGTCATTAGGTTCCTTGTGTGAGAACACAGAGGATGACTACAGTGACACAGTTTGTCATTGGGTCTTCTTGTGTTGGGACATGTGGTCTTGACCAGAGCCGGTTTTGGGGTGGGTGCCAATGCGACTTCATGCGAGGAAAAAATATGCGACCTCATGCGAGGAAAAAAGAAAAAAAATTTTTTTTTTTGGGAACTTTGATATGTACAGCGCCCTAATATCTGGCCTTTGGCTAGGATCATGTGTCTAGACACAGGGACCCTTACAGTGACATTCATGTGTCATTAGGTCCCTTGTGTGAGAACACAGAGGATGACTACAGTGACACAGTTTGTCATTGGGTCTTCTTGTGTTGGGACATGTGGTCTTGACCAGAGCCGGGTTTGGGGTGGGTGCCAATGCGACCTCATGCGAGGAAAAAATATGCGACCTCATGCGAGGAAAAAAAAAGTCTAGACACGGGGACCGGTACAGTGACATTCATGTGTCAATAGGTCCATTGTGTGAGAACACAGAGGATCACTACAGTGACACAGATTGTCATTGGGTCTTCTTGTGTTGGGACATGTGGTCTTGACCAGAGCCGGGTTTGGGGTGGGTGCCAATGCGACCTCATACGAGGAAAAAAATATGCGACCTCATGCGAGGAAAAAAAAAATGGGACTTTGATATGTACAGCGCCCTAATATCTGGCCTTTGGCTAGGATCATGTGTCTAGACATAGGGACCATTACAGTGACATTCATGTGTCATTAGGTCCTTTGTGTGAGAACACAGAAGATCACTACAGTGACACACTTTGTTATTGGGTCTTCTTGCGTTGGGACATGTGGTCTTGACCAGAGCCGGGTTTGGGGCGGGTGCCAATGTGACCTCATGCGAGGAAAAAATATGCGACCTCATGCGAGGAAAAAAAAATTTTTTTTTTGGGACTTTGATATGTACAGCGCCCTAATATCTGGCCTTTGGCTAGGATCATATGTCTAGACACAGGAACCGGTACAGTGACATTCATTTGTCATTAGGTCCCTTGTGTGAGAACACAGAGGATCACTACAGTGACACAGTTTGTCATTGGGTCTTCTTGTGTTGGGACATGTGGTCTTGACCAGAGCCGGGTTTGGGGTGGGTGCCAATGCGACCTCATGCGAGGAAAAAATATGCGACCTCATGCGAGGAAAAAAAAAAGTCTAGACACGGGGACCGGTACAGTGACATTCATGTGTCATTATGTCCCTTGTGTGAGAACACAGAGGATCACTACAGTGACACATTTTGTCATTGGGTCTTCTTGTGTTGGGACATGTGGTCTTGACCAGAGCCGGGTTTGGGTGGGTGCCAATGCGACCTCATGCGAGGAAAAAATATGCGACTTCATGCGAGGGGAAAAAAATTTTTTTTTTGCACTTTGATATGTACAGCGCCCTAATATCTGGCGTTTGGCTAGGATCGTGTGTCTAGACACAGGGACCGGTACAGTGACATTCATGTGTCATTAGGTCCCTTGTGTGAGAACACAGAGGATCACTACAGTGACACAGTTTGTCATTGGGTCTTCTAGTGTTGGGACATGTGGTCTTGACCGGGCCGGGTTTGGGGCGGGTGCCAATGCGACCTCATGCGAGAAAAAAAAGGGACTTTGATATGTACAGCGCCCTAATATCTGGCCTTTGGCTAGGATCATGTGTCTAGACACAGGGACCAGTACAGAGACATTCATGTGTCATTAGGTCCCTTGTGTGAGAACACAGAGGATCACTACAGTGACACAGTTTGTCATTGGGTCTTCTTGTGTTGGGACATGTGGTCTTGACCAGAGCCGGGTTTGGGGTGGGTGCCAATGTGACCTCATGCGAGGAAAAAATATGCGACCTCATGCGAGGAAAAAAAAGGACTTTGATATCATCTCTCTCAGACCTAAGGGTCTTTTGTATTTGGACATGCGCCCTAATATCCGGCCTTTGGCTAGGATCAATGTGCCTTAACACAAGGGATCAGTACAGTGACATTCATATGTCATTAGGTCCTCTGTGTGAGAACACAGAAGATCACGACAGTGACACATGTGTCATTGGGTCTTTTTGTGTTGGGACATGTGTCTTGACCAGGGCTGGGATCAGGCGTGTGCCAATGCGGCCTCATGCGAGGAAAAAAATTTGCGACCTCATGCGAGGGGGGAAAAAAAATTTTTTTTTTGGGGACTTACCTTGTATGTCCTAATATAACTTTCGTCAGTGTTTGTCTATGTTGAATGGGTCGCTTCTCGCTGAAATAAGGCAAACTTTTATTGTAAAAAATGTAAAAAATACAGCTCAGCAAAAGCACTTGGTTGTTTTGTATCTAAGAAGTATTTTCTACAAATTCCCGAATATAACTTGCCGATATTGTGTCAGGGATGAACACAACACTTAAAAAAAAAAATGATGCTCTAAAACTTTGCGGACCCTCTGTGTCAGTGATGAACAAAACATTTAATACAAAATAAAAAAAATAATTTTTTTAATACATGATTTTAATCCACTAAAAAGCCACAAATAATTTTTAAAGGAGTTTATAGCTTGCAGTCAAAACATGTAAAAAAGAGGGGCGCTTATCAAATATTTTATCCATCAGTGTGAAATGAAGTATAAAGCAGAAGTTAATTTCATGTTGAATCAGTGCCCAAGGCTTTTTTGTCAGTTTGATATTACAATTTTTGACTGCAAGCTATAAACTCCGTAAAAAATTGTTTGTGGCTTTTTAGTGCATTAAAAGCCTATGTTTATTTATTTTTTATTTTACTTTTTATTTTCTTCTTTTTAGTGTTTTTTGTTGTTGTTGTTTTTAAATGTAAGTCCAATGTAATCGATCCGCTAATGACATTATCAGTTTGCGATAAACGAGTCCAAAGCACAGGAGGCGGATTTCATTATTCAGTAAATTACAAGTAAAGTTATTTTTTTTAATTAAAAAAAAAATGTGATAAGAGTTGTAAATTACATTTAAAAAAATGTAGTTGTCAGTTTTGTGTATGTCGGTGTACGCGAGTGCGATAGTGTGTGTATGGAGGTGTGTGTGTGTGTGTGGGGGGGGGGGGGGGGGGGAGAAAGAAGTTTCAATATTTCTCTCACGAGAGACAACCTTGTTGGAAAGAATACACCTTGATTATTTGCAGTTATCGCCCATTTCACTGATGATACTATAGAAAAAAAAAATTAAAATTAATTTTATTCATTTTATTATTTTTAACGACTGATTATTGTATTGTTATGGGGAATACACAACTGTGCAAAGTTTCAGAGCTATTGCTCATATGGAAGTAATTGAAAAAATCGATTGCAAGATTTGAAAGTGACAAGAGAGTGACATACATTTCAATTTAAAGAAAAGCCTGTAAAAATAACGATGATCATAAAACTTTGTGGACCCTCTTGCTTGCTTTTCTAGTAGTTCTACTGAAGCAGACTCCCCCAGAAAGACAGGGATTGGAATAAATAAAACTGCAACCACTATTGAATGCATGCCAGTATAGACAATAATAATTTGAATATAAAAACATATTTGAGTAGAATAATACAATACAGCGCACGGAACATTTACAATAAGAAAAATAATCACAGAAAATAATAAGCGTCCTTTTACAAGCAACAATGTTTATGTTTGAACGAGGCGTGCTTCCAAGAAAAATAGTTAACACGTTAAAAAAAGAAAAGAAATGGTGGACAATTCATTCCTGGTGAACCAAGTTGGACGGAAAAAAATATGTTTTATTAATATCGTTCTTTCTAAAACCCGGGAACAGAATGAAATCACTTTTGTGGTTGGATGATAAGAAATAAGAGTATTTTGTGTGGAACACAGCTCAACACATTCAATCGGTGTATTTTATATTAGGAGTAATTTAATTTTATGCACAAACGTTAGTTTAACAGATAGAAACTGTGTCTTGGATGAAACAACCGTGCCACAACTAAATGACGCAAACATTTAAAAATAACACTGCTCGCCAATCTTTACAGACCAAATGGCTTGCCTTTCCAATTGTTCTACCGTAGCAGACTCCCATATGAGTCTAAATAATATATGATAGGTGAGTCTACGAACGAACGAACAAACTTTATTTTCGAAGGGTTAAGAAATGGTCGCGCAGGCCCGTCTAACATTCTGCCCTTTCACTCTCATTAATCTTGCATACTATATCCTTTTATTCCCACATGTTACTTTAAGCATTAATTTAAAGGCATGCAACATTATAAAGTTACCATAACAGCATTCATTTACAGTTTACAATCATAATTAAAAATGAGTAGGTTTTTTGTTGTTCTGGCCAGTACCAAGTAGAAGCAAGGAATCTAGGTCACTAGCGTGAGGTATCGCCAGGGTTCAGTAGACACATTTCTAATGTCAGTATTCCTGCAGATTCAGACGTGTAATACTTGTATGACAATGTGGTTGATGGTGAAAGTGTGTAGATAACAGTGCTGATAACACGAAGGCCGTATAGGCTCTTGGACGTCTTCACATTAACTCGCACAACCACAAGTAGAAGTCAGTGAAGTAGGGAATGCTGTTGACGTTTACAATGTTTATTTGTGACGTACGATAATACGATGATGATGAACGAAACAGTCAATAGTATACAATCGGGTACATAATATGTGTAGTTACAAAGGTCAGCTTCAACCATCACAGATCCTAGACATGTAACAATGTCTTTATCAGTGTTTACAGTTTATGCAATAGCTCTAACCCCTGACTGAGCCCCGTCAGGTAAGCCCTAGCAAATATATTGCGTAGTACGGGCGATATCATCTATATAAACAAAGTCAATGCCATTGTCCTACAATTAGCAAAAAGACTTCAGACTGGCCTCACATGCCAGATACTTCATTCTGGTGAAGAATAGATATGGTGACAACGAAATCAGGCCGCAGGTCGCGGGCCTCGATAAACAGGTCACTCTCAGTTTACACAGGCTCCTGAGATTAATATATTTTCTGCCAAATCATACTCCGCCTGCATTGCGGATCCATAAAGATGATTCCTAGGCTTATGTGAGTAACAGGTCAACTAGACCTAGTCTTGTAGATATGAAGTCATACTGGAGTGCAGTATAATAACTTCTTGTGAGCTTCGCTCACTATGCCGCCATCAGCGATAAACGTACCTGTAAGATCTAAACGAGACGAAAAGATCGAATAGCGTTTTCAGTTACCTTTTTAAAGAATCCTGACACTCTTAAGTAATACAATACAGCCAATACTGGCGTAAAGAAAACACCCAGGGACGGAAGAATGCCAAACGGCCATTCCCAGAATTTCCAATCCCTATCGAAAACTTGACAGAGAGGAATCTACGGATCGGGGCATCCGTTCTAAGCCACAGGTACGCACTCTCTGCATATCGGTTTCCCGGCTTTTGCCGCTAAGACCCCGCGCATGCCCAAAGAGCATGGACCAGATCGAGGCAAGCCCAGACCAGGCGTTTCCGACCAAACGGGTGACAAAGATACACCGTATGATCCTATAAATAGAATTAAGACGTGTCAACTCTAAGACATGCCTAAGACAGCACAACATAAGACAGGAGAAGATAATCACCAGTCAAACTTGTCACCGAGAGATAATAAACGTTTATCTCTCTTTGATTACATTAAACCAAACATACATTAGGTTGGTGTTTTTTTCACCGTCGAAAATGACGGTAACATTACCACACCTCCCGGGGAAAAAAAGGCACATTTTTTTTGGGAAATACATCTATGAGCCAAGTACATTAAGCTCATAACGCATGAGTAATGCGCCGATGAAAGGATTACCAAAATAATAACATCATAATGTCAGATCCAATCGACGCACAGAAGAGCGTCTGGTGAGAGGAAAAAATCTCACTAGATAGGAGAAACTATTTTCTCAAAGTAAATATATATCCGGGGAGGTGTTACCAACCAACTCAAAAGTGCAGGTAATGTTACAACAAAAATTCATATCAATGTGTATAAATGGTGAATGACAATTTCCATTAAGAGATTACAACAACATCGAATCTTCGGAGATGTCTTGTAAGAAAAATCCTCAAGGAACATCAGGACGTCTATAGAAGTCATCGTAGATATACAGCGTTCCAACATATCACACCGGTTTGCTGAGAACAATACAAATAGTACATTTCTTAGAATGTTGTAATGTACCATAGTCACTTAATATATATCTAAACTATAAATGTGGCCGCATTAATTTTTTCGACCTTTATTTCATATGAAACAAAGCCTTCCTCTGTTTTACCGCAGACGGTAACAGAGAAAGCGAGTAATCAATACATAACCATGAGTTTAACAAAGTGACAACAAGTGTTACAGAAGCATGTTATAGTAAGAATAGATCATAACTTTAGATATGTAATAGTAGATCTAGACAAAAGAGCTAAGTAGCTTCATGTGGGCATCGAGACAATATGTCTGCCATCACATTATCCGAACCACGGATAGCTCGTACCGTGAAATGAAAAGGTTGAAGAGCAATAGCATATCGAGTGGATCTCGAACTCTTCAAATCCTTATTCTGCATAGCTGTGAGAGCTTTTTGGTCGGTTTCTACTACAAAATGCGCGCCGAGAAGGAATCTTTGGAGTTTAAGAATTGCCCAGACCATAGCTAGCAATTCTCGGTCTAGAACAGAATAATTCCTTTCTGCCGCATTCAGTTTTCTCGAGACATACATTACAGGATGCAGAGTCTCAGAATACTCTTGCATCAGTGCCGCCCCGATCCCTATTGCTGAGGCGTCACTACGAAGGACAAACGTCCTATCGGCTGTAGGTAGTCTTAAAATAGGAGGAGACGAAAATAACGACTTAATCTGATCCAATGAAGATTGGCATTCTTGAGACCAACGCACCATATTAGGAGACCCTTTCTTCAATAGGGTTGAGAGTGGTGCCGTAATAGAGGAAAGATTCTGAATGAATCTTCCATAGAACTGTATAAGGCCCAAGAGACTACGGATCTGTTTTTTAGTCTTAGGAATAGTGATGTTCAGTATCTTAGAAGTGTTGTGGTCTTCTGTTTTCAAGAGACCATGACCAACACGATGACCAAGAAAAGAAATCTCACTGAACCCAACATAGCCTTTAGAGGGTTTAGCTGTCAAATTATATGCTCACGTAGAGTAGACAACAGTTCATCTAATCCCAGATAGTGATCTTCCCAAGACTTGCTAAAAAAGACAGATATCGTCTAAGTATGCAATCACATCAGACCGATATCCCAGTATTCGACGCATCATGCGTACAAATGTAGCTGGGGCATTCATAAGGCCAAAAGGCATAAAGTTCCATTGGAACAGACCCCTAGGTGTGGAGAAAGCAGTGAAAGGTTTGGCTCGTTCGGTTAAAGGAACTTGCCAGTATCCTTTAGACAAGTCCAGCTTTGTAAAGAAACGAGAATTGGAAAGTCTAGTAAGTAACTCATCCAACAGAGGCATAGGTTCTGCATCGAACTTCGTTACTTGATTTAGTTTACGGTAATCGACGCAAATGCGTATGTTATTGTCTTTCTTTCGGACAATAACCATAGACGACGAGTATGCCGAATTGGATGGTTCAATTATTCCTAACTTTATCATTTCATCCAACTCTTTCTCGACTTGAGATTGGAAGTGGATAGGAATAGGATAAGGTCTGACCCTGATAGGAGTATGGTCAGTCAATACAATGTCATGTTCAATGACTGTAGTGTGTCCAGGGATGTCCGTGAGAACATCCTGAAATTCTTGTAACATGGAAGAGATTTGTGACTGTTCCATAGTTGATAAATTAGGTGAAATTGCAACATCCTTCCATGATTCCGTAGAATGAAGTGGAATCATCGGAAGAGGCAGATTAACATCAGAGAAAGTAGATTCCTCATCCTGTATGACAGACAGCGATGAGTAATGGCCACGAGCGACCGTAGCGTCGTCCGTCGCTTGAAAGATAGGTTGTAAGTACTCTGGACGTTCATAAAATTCTGTAAGCATATTTATGTGAAAGGTTTTATGCTTTCCGTCAATATCGACGACATAGTCGACATCAGAAATTTTAGATACAATCTCAAAAGGACCTTTCCAACCAATAAGGAGCCTATTTTCCCTGGTAGGAAGTAATACAAATGCTTTGTCTCCAGGACAAAGTTGACGTAGGCATCTATTTTTATTTGCAAACTGTCTTGCCTTTGCTTTAGCAAATTCAGATGCGGAAGTTGCTAATTTGCAAGCTTCAATGATTTTCTGCCTGAGAGCAATGACATACTCATAAGAAGATTGTGTGTCATCACTAATATCATCGGCAGCTATCAAATCGTGAAGCAAGGACATTGGGCCGCGCGGACGCGCGCCAAAGACGAGCTCGAAAGGAAAAAAACCCGGTATGTTCATTAGGAACCTCTCTATAAGCAAAGAGAGCAGCGGGTAAGACTCTGTCCCAATCTTGAGGATGATCCTCAGTTATCTTCCCAACTAAATTTTTGAGAGTTCTATTGAGACGTTCGACTAGTCCATTAGACATAGGATGATAAATACTACTCAGTGATCTCTTGATATTAAGAGTAGCCATCACTTGCGACATAGTCTCAGATATCAGTTGGGTGCCATGGTCTGACAAGATTTCCCTAGGGAATCCCAACCGCGTAAATATCAGCAAAAGAGCGTCTGCAATATCGGCAGTCGAGATGCTCTTCAGAGGTATGGCCTCTGGCCATCGAGTACACATGTCAACACATGTAAGAATAAATTGATGTCCTCTGGCTGATTTTATTTTGAAAGGACCAATGATATCTATCGCCATTTTCTGAAATGGACGGATAGGAATGTCCGCAGCCTGGATAGGTGCTGCATGGCGAGGACCTTTCGATTTCACTTCTTGACAAACTCTACACGAGCGGCAATAAAGACGGATGTCTCTGTTGACGAATGGCCAAAAGAAAGCCGCAAGAACTCTCGACTTCGTACGTGAAAATCCCATATGACCAGCGCATTGGGAGTCGTGAGCATGTTGCAGTATTCTAACTCTCATGTCTTTCGGAACAAGAATTTGTGAATGTATAGACATGTCAGAGTGTTGTACCATACGCACTAGTACGCCATTCTTCATAGTGATCCAAGATTTGTGATTTGTGTTTTTATTTGGGTCACCTTTTTTTTTGCCAGAACGAAGAATTTTTTTAACGAAATGTCTTCCTGTTGACTTTTGATAAAAGAGTCACGTGAAATGACATCATGATCATCTTGATCACGTACCTCAACACCTTCGGTCGATGTAGTCTGAGGCATATTCTGAGCCTGAGCTCTCGTGACAACTGCATTAGCAGCTTCTAAGTTATTTTCTTCCCAAGCAATAATCTGCTGCGGGGTACACTCTTTAATGCCGTGTATACGCCCGACGATAAGATCCGCAATAGGATTCGGAAGCAGACACGCTTGGACCTCTCCCGTAAAGAAGGGAGTAGCTATACGAATGATAGCGGTAGAGTATTTTTCCACTGTGCCACCAAATGTTACACATTTGATTACTCTTCCAGTGGCACATGAAGGATCTACCAGAGATTGTCTAACCCCAATAGTGGTACATCCAGAATCAAAGAGAACTGAGACTGGATCACCATTCATTAGACCCCTATGTAGAATAAGAGATCCTCTCCCGTCATGCGCCGCTGCGGCAGGAAGAGCGGGCAGAGGATGACCGCAACTCAAGGTGGATATAGTAGTAGGTTCAAATAAAGTGGTGCACTGAGGGCATTGGGATGCTCTCCCAAAATCAAAGGCAGAACAAGAACTAGCACTAGCGCTAGGTTTACTATTATTTTGTTCATTACTAACTCCTTGTGACTCTTGTTCAGCACAGTTAGTATGATGACATGATCTGTTATTATTATGCTGCCATCTACCTCGATTACTATTTCCTTTGGGATTATGGTAATTACCCCTATTGCTATTATTATTTTGGTTTGAACCGCAATCTTTGAAGGACCGACACTAGAATTAGACGACAGCTGATAGAATGGTTGGCGCTCTCTTTCCATTACCCTTATAAGTTATTATTATTTTGGTTTGAACCGCAGTTTTCACAATTGTGATTGTGATTTACACCTTGCTGAAAATATCTATCAGATTGATACTGCTGTCTTCCTAAAGAATTATGGCGAGGATAGTTTTTATTGTGGCTACCCCTTTTAAAGTTACCAAATTTGTTGGAAGCATAATTATGAGGGCTATCAGATTGCCTCCAATTCCTAGAAGACGAGCCTCTTTGGCATGAATCACTTTGATCCTGACCAAAGTTACGCTTACTTTTCTTATCGAAGTTGCGCTGAGTACCTTTAACTTTACCTCCGAAATTAGAATTGTATGGAGTCGCAGAAGCCACTGGTAAACCTTCTTTAATCTTACTGTTGCTCATTGTTTGTTGTGGATGAGCAGTGACATATTGGCAACAATATTGTTCCATTTCTTTTAAGTCCTTAGGTTTACGTTCGTGTATAAAGGCAAGAAAAGACTCATTAACAGACGACATTACTTTGTCTCTAAGCAACAAGTCCATAAGTGCCTCATAAGTATGTTCAGTCTTAGACAACTCTATCCATCTAGTGAAAGTAAGGCGTATCTTTCCTATAAAGTCCGAGAACTCTACACCAGATTCTGGTAACATAGTCTTAAAACGAAGACGGTAATCATCTTCTTTAAGCTGATATCGTTTCAATAAGGCTGCTCTGACAACTTCATAATTAGTTCTATCATGTTCTTCTATTGCCATTATAATATTTAATGGTTCACCTGTAAGTGAATTCAACAGTTGTCTAACATATTGTGCCTTATCTACATTATATGTTACACAATTAAGTTCTAGTCTATCTAGATAGAACGTTATGTCATCTTTTGCAGGATTAAAATGAGGAAGTTTGAACTTATAATCATGAGTTTTTGTGCTCGAAGAAGTCGCTTGAGAACTCCCTATATTAGTCACTTTTAACTTCTCTACTTCCAAAGCCAGGAGTCTTTGTTCATGTTTTCTTTGATGCTTTTTTTTTTCAAGTTCTCTCTTCATGCTTTCTTATTAACTTCTTCTCAAATTCTCTTTGATGAATTTTTTCTTCAAATTCAAGCTGTCTTGCTGAATCTTCAAGCTCTTCAAGCTGTGCTTGAATCTTTTTCTGTGCTTCAAGCTGTGCTTGAATCTTTTTCTCTTCAAATTCTCTGTCTAGCTTAGCTTGATTCTTCCTTTCTTCAGCTTCAAGCTGTGCTTGCATCTTTTTATCTTCAGCCTTTTGTGCTTTGGCATATTGAGCAAGCGCAAATTCCTCCAATTTCTCCTCAGTTTTTCCAAGGGCCAACCCTTGCTGGATGAAGAAATCTAATGTAGACATCCTGTCTACAAATGTGCTGTCAATATATCTGAAATAGCAACACAAGTTATCCCAATCTCAGTGGGAAATGAGTCTTTTATAAAGACTAAGTACAATTATCTTATTTATAAAGTCAACAGTAATCAGCTCAGTATATAATTTGCATCATATAACTAAACGTACATGAACAAGTATACATGAAGACTGTATATATCACCAATATCACTTCGCAGAGGTCAAAAGAAAATACAGCTTAACTAAATCAAATGTTGTGAAAAATCACAAAATTACAATGACAACACAGTGTATAAACAAAAGGGTGTAAAAATTAACAATAGAAAAGAGAAGGCAGACAAATACAAACCAAAACGAATCAAAAACTAAAGTACGGAGAAAAAATAACGAAAACAACACTAACACATCTCGTCACAGCTAAGAAAAAAAAATAACTAGCAACAAAAGTCGCTTGCAATTTCTACTGTGAGAAATATGCACAATCCTAAAGAACGCTTACAGTACCCTCGGTTAAGTGGGATATTTACTGTAAGACCCTCCAACCTGAACCCGCAAAAAAAAATACACACACTAACTCAACAAGTAAACAATGAACAAGTAAATAAATGAATGCATATAATAAATGTAACGAGGAAAGCTTATTTGCATACAAAATAAAGGCTAAGTTTAACACGTAAACCAAGGCCACTTATCTTTTAAGCGTAATCCTCTACAACTACAATGATGCAGTTCATTGCAGTACACTCGTAAATACCAGTAGACGTTCCACCGTTGAAGGTCACCGTAACTTGACAACGGGTGTAGTAGTCTCCAAAGTGAAGCTATCAAATCAAACTCGACTTCAGTTGAGAATGTTTGTAGACTGTAGTAGTAAACAGCAGGTCGAACTGTTCTATGTTTACAACTCGAGCTTGCACGTAAACTTGTGACGTGAACTTTGACACTTATGTCCTTCGACGATTGTCACAGTGTTAACAACTTCGTCAGCAACTGTGGTCTATGTAGCACTATTGTAGCAGCTGTGGTTCATGTAGCAATTCTGCAGCAGCTGTGGTCCATGTAACGATTCTGTATCATCCATGATTGTATACGTCGATCAGCAGACGTTGACCTCTTTCCCTACTGTGTAGCTGACAACTAAACGTCAATCTTGTCTTCCGGATGTATAAATCCAGATGTGGGCAGGAAAATCCGTGTTGTTGACAAAAACCCACGAATCTGGTCCACCAGATGTTGAAGTCTGTTTGACAGTAGAAGTAAAGTTGGATTGCACGGAGACTGGAGATGTATAAGGTTGCTCAGTGTAAATGTACTGATGTAACGTACTGTTTTTCTGTGTTATGAATGGTAGTACGTTGAGCGTGTCATGTTGTCCTGGGCAGTACCAAGTAGTAGCAAGGAATCTAGGTCACTAGCGTGAGGTGTCGCCAGGGTTTAGTAGACACATACATAATGTCAGTATTCCTGCAGATTCAGACGTGTAATACTTGTATGACAATGTGGTTGATGGTGTAAGTGTGTAGATAACAGTGCTGATAACACGAAGGCCGTATAGGCTCTTGGACGTCTTCACATTAACTCACACAACCACAAGTAGAAGTCAGTGAAGTAGGGAATGCTGTTGACGTTTACAATATTTATTTGTGACGTACGATAATACGATGATGATGAACGAAACAGTCAATAGTATACAATCGGGTACATAATATGTGTAGTTACAAAGGTCAGCTTCAACCATCACAGATCCTAGACATGTAACAATGTCTTTATCAGTGTTTACAGTTTATGCAATAGCTCTAACCCCTGACTGAGCCCCGTCAGGTAAGCCCTAGCAAATATATTGCGTAGTACGGGCGATATCATCTATATAAAACAAAGTCAATGCCATCGTCCTACAATTAGCAAAAAGACTTCAGACTGGCCTCACATGCCAGATACTTCATTCTGGTGAAGAATAGATATGGTGACAACGAAATCAGGCCGCAGGTCGCGGGCCTCGATAAACAGGTCACTCTCAGTTTACACAGGCTCCTGAGATTAAATATACATTTTCTGCCAAATCATACTCCGCCTGCATTGCGGATCCATAAAGATGATTCCTAGGCTTATGTGAGTAACAGGTCAACTAGACCTAGTCTTGTAGATATGAAGTCATACTGGAGTGCAGTATAATAACTTCTTGTGAGCTTCGCTCACTATGCCGCCATCAGCGATAAACGTAAATGTAAGATCTAAACGAGACGAAAAGATCGAATAGCGTTTTCAGTTACCTTTTTAAAGAATCCTGACACTCTTAGGTAACACAATACAGCCAATACTGGCATAAAGAAAACACTCAGGGACGGAAGAATGCCAAACGGCCATTCCCAGAATTTCCAATCCCTATCGAAAACTTGGCAGAGAGGAATCTACGGATCGGGACATCCGTTCTAAGCCACAGGTACGCACTCTCTGAATATCGGTCTCCCGGCTTTTGCCGCTAAGACCCCGCGCATGCCCAAAGAGCATGGACCAGATCGAGGCAAACCCAGACCAGGCGTTTCCGACCAAACGGGTGACAAAGATACACCGTATGATCCTATAAATAGAATTAAGACATGTCAACTCTAAGACATGTCTAAGACAGGACAACATAAGACAGGAGAAGATAATCACCAGTCAAACTTGTCACCGAGAGATAATAAACGTTTATCTCTCTTTGATTACATTAAACCAAACATACATTAGGTTGGTGTTTTTTTCACCGTCGAAAATAAAAGAAATAAAAATGTATATCTGCTTATTCTCATGTACATCATCACATTTAAGCAAACGAAAACATTCACATATCTAAAGTACAGTGGTATGCGGGTACATTCTCACGATTCACATGTCTAAAGTACAGTGGTATGCGGGTACATTCTCACATACATTACATTATATAATAATATTACATAGATATAAAACAAATTATTCCCATTAAAAACGAGCGAAAGAGGAAAAGAAATGTTGACCTATGGATGAGATGTTGGCAGGCAAATGATGTTTCTATGGGGGTAGATAATCAGTGTTTAGGAAGTGTTTGAAAAGTGCTTTGTTAAATGAATATTGTGTTGGTAGGCTTTTTAGGTGGTGTGGAAGGCTGTTTCATAAGTAGGCTCTAGGCTAGACTCTTTTTGAACAGGTCGATCCTAGGTTTGGGCAGACGTAACTGATGTAATTGTTGTCACTCTACAAAAATATGAGATATCTTCACGAGTGACTTGTTTCTTTCATGTTCTAGTGAGAATAGTTTTAAACTATCAAAAATCCATTATGTACACTAGTATGCTAGCTGGTAATTACACTTGGGGAAAAATACATATTTAGATCTCAGGAGATCTGACATTTTCGAGAAGTAACAATGAATTAACGTTTATTGTGAACGCCATTTCTTGTGTGGGTCGTCATTTTTACTTCCTGTTTTACAAACAGCGGCCAATCAATATTGCACGCAGTGACACCTTTGTGTCCACTTTAAATGCTCACGGCACAATAAGTGCAACCACCTCGGAGTGTAACGAAAAGTTGAACAACTCACATTATAATTGCAGCAAGAAGCTGAAAACTAGACCATAACAACGGAAATAATATGTCGAATAAATTTATGGCAAATCAAAAAATTTTTTCTCTCTTCCACTTTACATTAACGTGAGAGTTTCACCTGGTTTACAAATACAAGCCATCAGGTTCCAGAATTTGTTACTGATGTTAAACATTTTGTTAATATCTCGCAAAGTGTTATTTTCACAACTAAAATGTCATTTGACCACACAAAAGTGAAAAGTTAATGCTGAAAATCGATTTTATGAGAGTGTAAAGCTAATCAGGTACCTGACACATGATGGATACTGAAGTAATCGGTAACTGATGTAACGTTTGAAGTTATTTGAGCAGTTTCTTTGTACTATCGACTCAGATGCCATGTGTATTAATTATTCACAATGGGATGCCATTTAGAATTGATATTTTTACTTTGATTATTTATTACAAAAGTCAATAAACCGGTAAAAGGAAGTGTTATTGTGCAGGACACTTAAAAGTATATGTGTGTCACGAAGTGTATTCGCCGCCTTTTCTCTCTGTCAATCTGTTCTCATAACAAAACATTCCTTCTCTCTAAATTTTCTAGAATCTCTGTCACTCGTAAATACACATCAGGAGATCTCCCATTTGCTTCGGGAAATAAATTCCTTTGTCTTTAATCGAGGTTACCAGCAAACCACTGTGACCTTTTACCGCTGTGAACTGTTACACCGCGCTCTGAATAATTACAGTTTAGCCAATGGATAGGGAGTGCGGATTATTGTCTTTTGACCTTTGACCTCAGAAACCAAACGGAAACCTGGAGGATTTTGGCGCTATTCTCAAAGCGCAGGCCTTTTCTCTCGCAAGCCGGCAGACTGACAGGGACAACATGGTTGATCCCAAGAAAAGCAGAGGGGCCCGGTCATTTTAAACAGCGTTGGTTGTGAGCGCAGCGATCCTATCCGGTTGTCATACCAGAAGACTAAACCATAAGCAGTGTTCTCAAGGGCAGACTTAATCCATCCCAGCTGGTGATGCGCCCTGAGTCAAGACGGAGAAAGCAACTTGCCATCCTCCGAAACCCTAAAAAGACCTTGCTGGACCTGGAGTGCTTTGACATATTGAACCTTGGCAAAAAGACTACCTAAATTCAGCATCTAAGATGAGTATCTGAACATGCCAGCAGAACCGCTACAGAATATTCCTATTGTCCTATGATTAAAAATTAATTCTGACATGGATCAGAACCATTCATAGATTAGGGAACATATCATATAGTTGTATATTTGAATATATTGTGAGATTCTATTTTCATTTTTTGTAAACTTTACATAACCGAGTCTGTTGTTATTTTCTTTGTAATATTTAATTGGGTTGTATAGTTTTAGTAACATAAATCTACACCCTGGGGGCAGAGCCAAAATTAATAAACACTATTGGGTCAGGATATTTTTAATGTGGCTGGGCACCAAATCTCTTATCCATCTATATGTACTATACATAGTTCTTTGTAGGATATCGGATCAAGAATTTATCGCCTAGAGAATATCCTGTTAGTTTCACCAGAATTCTCTTCTCTAAGAAAGTTTTCTGGTAGACTAATTCCCGAGGAAAGACAGTGCATTCAGCTTGCAGTCTGGAAGAGTTTCCTCTAGAGATTATCTTTTATTCTTCCATCAAGTCTGTCATACTTACACTTTCTCCCTCTAACAAAAACAATTTCGCTACGCTGGGGGCTCGTCCGGGATCTACTTTTTTCATATTTAGACACTTGTCTGAGATATGAAAACTCTTATCTTTCCTAGACCACTACTGCTGTAAGTACTTGTCACTTATTGGTGTCCAAGTCTAGGATTAGATTAAGGAGGGGACATATAAATTACCCTAGACTAAATTACACATAAATTTTTACAAGAAAAGCAGATTTTAGTTATGATATGAAAACTATTCTTGGTGGTACTGCTGGTTATTAGTTACATGTTGTTAACTAATATTTAAGTTATATTTTATGTATGCTGGTTTTAAATAACATAGGTTGTTAAAATACTTTAGTTTAGTTACGGCTATAGAAAGTATTTACCAACGGGCTGATCACCCGTTTGCCAGTCACTTCGATTACGGAAACAACAGCAAATGGATTGATTTGCCATTGCCCTAAAGACGCCAATAGGCGTGATGGGAAACAATGGCAAAGAAAACCTATCTGCTGTTGCCCTAAGACGCCACTAGGC
Source organism: Oreohelix idahoensis (assembly GCA_024509875.1). NCBI lineage: Eukaryota > Metazoa > Mollusca > Gastropoda > Stylommatophora > Oreohelicidae > Oreohelix > Oreohelix idahoensis. The sequence goes on along the minus strand of JAMPIV010019759.1, from coordinate 7,717 downwards.
GTAATGGCCACTGACTGCTTTGACGGTCGGTGGCTAAGGACGGAAGAAGAAGATAGAAAGTATTTAGGCCTGTATTTATTTGATAGTGGGTTAGAGATCTCATACTCGTTCAGCAAAACCACTGCTGTTAAAATGGATGAGATAGAAGGACTGAAGAAATGGACAGCGCAATCATATAAGATTGGAAAATTATCTGGCTTCTCGGGAAGTTTGCTGGAAAATTATGTCTGGGAACAGGTAGAATGTTTCATGAGCATAATGGGGCAACAGAACGAATGGAGAGCAAAATGCAAGGAAGAGAATGTGGAACATGAGAGACAAAGACAAGAAAAATCCCTCGAGTGTAAGGAAGAACTGCAAGAAATGGAAACTCAGTTGCAACCTACAAGAATGGAACCCAGGGATAAACTTGAATCTAGGAATCCTTATCATGCAACTCCTTTGCCAGTTGCATTACCATCTTCAGTGGTAAATATAGCTGCATCACATGAAGCCGAGTCTATGTCTCAGAATTAAGGCTCAGACAGAGCAGAGGCTAGGATATCTAAACAGAGACCTCTAGACTGTCCTGAAAACAAGATTAAGCACAGCTGTGCAAATAATCTGAAGAGACCTTCCTCATCCTCAGCAAAATCTCACAACAGGCATACCAAAAACAACCGCACCAACAACCTGGTAAATAGGATCGCTCAAGTAAATAGGATCGCTCAACCAAATAGGATCACTCAACAGAAAAGGATTACGCAACCCTATGGGAAGGGAAGGGATGTTCTTGAACATCACCTGTCGGCCAACTTACGTCAGTTAGACTGTATGCGCCCAGACCCAATCCCACAGACGTCATACAAAGCTAAGGTCCTACCAGGATGGGTAACTTGACGAAGGCCGGAGTGGATACAGGGATTCTCAAAATGTGGAGACTGCCACAGTAAATGGAGAAGAAATCATCACTTGTTTGTATTATCAAGGTCTTGGGTGTGATGCCCTTGTCTCAGCCTCTGTCGTCGACCCTGATCAAGTCACCGAAGAGGATGTTGATCGGGCTAACAGCACCCTACTGATAAACTCAACGCAGAAGGATGATTTTGTGCCTTTAGCTTATGTAGAAGTTAGGTCGAACTTTTGTATAACGGCAAAGTAAAGGCCGCCAATATTAGATGAACGAATTTACCCCCATACCTCAAGGAGGGAAAATATATCATCTTAGAAGACTCAGCACGATCAGAGACGACGTGACTGACTGACTGGAACAGGCTAGGGAAAACTCCAATGCCTGCTAACTCATCTTCCAACATTTTCACTGAAAAGTTGGAAAGAGTGCAAAGGGTATTGACCACCCCAGTGCACTTAATTCTGAACAAGTTTTGATAGTACTCACCCACTATCTGCCATGGCAGAAAGTGAAGTGTGCGCGGCCAGCAGAGTTTCTTGGTACCTGGTGGGCATGAAAACATGTTTCAGAATTATGGTTCCTTTAACACGGGAGAATACGGCCTAGCTAAAGGAGGAAACATGACCCCTCAAGCACTTAGTCTTCAGTCAGTTCCAATAACCGCACCCACTCTCGGGGATCCGAATAGATGAAGCTGGACCAGATTTCCTTGGTAACCTGGTGGGGGCAGGAGGAACACATTGTTAGACTTATCTTTCTCTGTCACTGGAGAAACAGGGATAGAAGAACATACCACGCTCCTCATGACCTGGGGAGATAGGTATGTGCCCTTCTAAGGCAGGTCAAGTAATATGACTAAAAAATAAGAGTTGTGTTATGAGGTTGGCAACTCTCATCACGCAAAACTATTTGCTATAGACCGCATTGCAAGCAGAGTTGTAGCTTTAGTGCAAGCTCTTTGCCAGGAGGCAAGTTACAATGTAAGGTCCACAAGGAGGAACATAAGGAGGGAAGATCATTTTGGCGAGCAGGATTGCTTAGACATCCCTCAACTTCTTGACAATGAGGTAAACGGAGATAGACATGTGTTGATTACAGGCATTCCGTTCGACAGAGGGAAAAAGAGGAAAAACACTGAAGATGGAATTAACAAGAGATATGAAACAAGAAGGTATTGGCAGACAGAAGAGAATAGTCGGCTCAACTAAAGTAAGTCGTAGGCATAACTTTTAAAAGGGGGCCTATGTCACGAAGTGTATTCCCCGCATGAGCTTTTCTCTCTGTCAATCTGTTCTCATACCAAAACATTCCTTCTCTCTAAAAATTTTCTAGAATCTCTACCCTCACTCGTAAATACACATCAGGAGATCTCCCCATTTGCTTCGGGAAAATAAATTCCTTTGTTCTTTAATCGAGGTTTGGACTGCAAAACCACTGTGACCTTTTACCGCTGTGAACTGTTACACCACGCTCTGAATAATTACAGTTTAGCCAATGGATAGGGAGTGCGGGATTATTGTCTTTTGACCTTTGACCTCAGAAAACCAAACGGAAACCTGGGGAGGATTTTGGCGCTATTCTCTCAAAGCGCAGGCCTTTTCTCTCGCAAAGCCGGCAGACTGACAGGGGACAACATGGGTGTTTGATCCCCAAGAAAAGCAGAGAGGGGCCCGCGGTCACATTTTTAACAGCGTTGGGTTGTCGAGCGCAGCGACCAGCGGTCCATATCCGGTTGGTCTTACTCAGAAGACTATAAACTTAAGCAGTGTTCTACCCAGGGGCAGTCTTAATCCATCCCAGCTGGTGATTGCGCCCTGAGTCAAGACGGAGAAAGAACCTGCCATCCTCGAAAACCCTAAAAAAAAGACCCTATGCTGGACCTGGAGTTGCTATGACATATTGAACCTTGGCAAAAAGCACAACTTAAAATCAGCATCTAAGCATGAGTATCTGAAAAACATGCAGCAGAACGCAGCTACAGATATATTCCTATTGTCCTATGATTAAAAAATAAAATTCTGGACATGGGGATCAGAATCCATTTCATAGATTAGGGAACATGATAATATAGTTGTATATGCTGAATATATTGTGTGATTCTATTGTCATTTTTTGTAAACTTTACTATAACCGAGTCTGTTGTTATTTTCTTTGTAATATTTTAATTGGGTTGTATAGGTTTTAGTAACATAAATCTACAACCTGGGGGCAGAGCCAAAATTAATAACACCACTATTGGGTCAGGATATTTTTAATGTGGCTGGGGCATCTCAAAAATCTATATCCATCTATATGTTACTACTTATACATAGTCCTTTGTTAGGGGATATCGGATCAAGAATTTATTCGCCTAGTGAAATATCCTGTTAGTTTCATCCAGAATTCTCGTCTCTAAAAAGTTTTATGGGGTAGACTAATTTCCCGAGGAAAGACAGTGCATTCAGCCTTGCAGGTTGGAAGATCGTTTCCTCTAGAGTTTATCTTTTATTTCTTCTTTCAAGTCTGTCTTACTTACACTTTCTCCCTCTACAAAAACAATTTCGACTAACAAATGTGTATGCTACCATTATCTTTCTATAGTTAGATTACAGCTTCCAATGGATTGTTTTTTTCCTTGTGTTCTAGCGGGATTTTGATTAGGATTTACAAAATTTGAAATACAGGGGATTATCCGTACGATTACGTTTCTCTTTTTTTTCCGTTGTTTCATGCGTTTTAGAATAGTTCTTGTACCGGAAAAAAAAAGAGGAAGAACGTGAAAGTGATTAGTTAAATATATAAATAAAAGTCAAGCCAAAGGTGTGTAATAATAAGGCTGATAAAAAATCACCGAGAAATGACATTTAGGACGAAGAAGAAAATCATATCCCCAAAGGGGGCGTTGTAATGAGCGTTCTTAAGAGTAGGTATATGCAATAAAGAGATCTTGAAAACACAAGAACATCAATTATCTAAGCCAGTTGTGTTCTCAAACTTACAATAATAGGCATTCTCCTTATGAGAGTTTCAGTCTTTCGGCGGCTATTCCCTCTCACGCCGTCTTCTACTTCTTCTAAGTCCTTGGTCAAGGAATGACAATAGCAATTATGGAGGACCATCACTCCTGGTGGGCGTTCTTGCAGAGCAGCAACACAAAATGTCTCCACTTTATTCGGTCGACAGCAATTCTTCATGTTTGTATTACCCGGGAGTTCTAGGTTCATGCTTCTTACAATCCTCTGGCCTCCACAGTTCTCCGCCAGGTAGGACTATTGTCGGCGTCGCTTTCACTTTCCATCTGGAGTCCATCATAGCATGAGAGTTCAGGTAATGGGATCAGGATCTCCTCTGAGGATATGGCCAACCCAGTTCTAACGTCTACCCGCTATCATGGTGCCCATCTACTCTTGGTGGCTCCGAGTTCATGAATGAATAACCTGTGAACTCAGTATAAAGCAACAAGAAAAGGACAATGGTTATTAAGTTTGTATCAACTTACATGTTAAATGTAGAACTTTCTCAAATATTTATAACAAAGTTTCATTTATTACACCTGCACATTTCTGTCAGCTTTTTCCTTTTGGCTATTTATGAAGCATCGAACCACCACTGGAGGTGGCCCCCTTGTAGGAAACCTGCACAACGCCATTCTCATGCTCTTACAACTGCGGTTTATGTAGCTATTTGTTTGACCTGATATGGTTGCCGGCGCCATGTCCACGGTCATATTAGTCGCCCTTGCACGATATAAACAGTGGTGTAGTACAGTAGATCTATCCTTTCTTTTCCTCATCCAAGAGCCCCGGGAACTCAAGTGCACATGCCCTGTATATAAAGTGCTTTATGGCATATCAGTGCAAAGAGGTTATCTGGTCTTGGGCAAAAGGGGGGGGGGGGGGGGGGGGGGGGAAGAGAAAGGGCAGGGAAAAGAATTTCTACTATTATTGATTGATTGATTTTTGTCCATGTAGAAGGAATACCGGGTTCAAGTCCACGTGGGTTATAATTTGGGTATATATTGTTCTTTATTCTATATAGTATGTAGACATAAATATAGACATAAATCCAGTAACCTGGGATGATGAAGCTGCCGATCGCATCAAGTACAAATGCTTTCTACGGCGTCACCTCAGATCGGGCGAAAAGAAGTTCAAACAACAAGCAGAAGGGAGGAGAAAACGTCGAAAGGAGCACCAGGAAAATAAGCAGTTGAGGGCTGTCACCCCCAGGGGCGCATTCCCATAGTCAGTTATGACTGCAGGACCTATTATATTATTGTATGTTACGTTTGTTGGTTTTCATTTGTTGGTTCTTTCAGGCTGTAATTTTTCTGACATTTATTTCACAATGTCTGTAGTGAGTAAGGTGTACCGTGGCCATGTTCTTTAATGAGGGTAGTTTCATACCGGATACTGCCGTAGAGGAATGAAGTTTTAGAGACTTCACCATAAAAGGTCAAATCTTATGAGGAGTGTTGACGAGTTCACTTCCTCGCTACATTCGACTTCCTTAATTGAAAAGCAGAGACACGTGATGCTACCAGGTTTCGATCCTGGAAACTGGTAACTTCGCCGTGAGAGAATGCTCTGCTCTTTAATATATCCCTCTTTACAATATACTGTACGTGGGACTTGTAGACTTTGGTTTACTTTATCTTTTTAATATGTTTTATTATTTTTATTTGAAATTATATCTTTTTTATATTTTACGAATAGTTAGGTATAGTTTGTTTAACCTACTTTTTGTACTAAATCGTTCGGTGAATACTATTTTATAAATGTGTTTATTCAGCCTAACTGTTTCTCATTTGCTTGCGAAGATATTATACGCTGATTGATGTGTTTCACCTTCTACGATCAACAGTTTGTGTGTAGTCCAACTATACGCTGATTGATGTGTTTCACCTTCTACGATCAACAGTTTGTGTGTAGTCCAACTATTCTTCTGGAGCTGTGGTAGCGCACTGGTTAGTGGACTGGCTTACTAGCTCAGCGTCCATGGTTCAATCCCAAGTTGAGGTGGGATTTTTTTAGACTGTAAACGGCTCCAGGGTAGACCCAGCCTTATGAATTAGGTACCAGAGCAACTCTGGGAAGGTTAAGGCGGCCGTCGTGATGCTGACCACATCATCCCCTAGTGTACCGATGGTCATGAAAATATGGGCCTTACACCATATTCCCAATATGTCTCAATGGGCGTGTAACGAGATCCTTTACACTTTAAGCCAACTATACTTCTACCACTAATGAACCATTTGATAGGGAAGAAAGGAAGATCAACAATGGCGCAAAGAAAACTGGATCATTATTTGAAATTGAAAATTACTATCACGTATGATAAAAATGTTCACAATACAGTAATTTCCACCTTTTATTTAGCGTGCTTATTTGTGACTGTTGTTGTTGTTTTTTCATTTCATCTGAACATAATATAAATTTACAGCGACACCCAGTTTGATGTAATTTCGAAAATCGCTTTCACTGTAATCAACATATTTGAAGATATTTTTTATAGCTTTATAATAAAGTTATTAGTTTTATGAAAAATGATGCGAAATGTACTTTCTACTTTTCTGATCTTCTTCATTTCTTTCTATTCGCCCTTCGACCTCTTTAGCTGACATCTGTCATTAAGTCTGATGAGATGTGAACTTGATACATACATACAGCTGACTTTGAACTTTTTTTTCTCATTTCCAGGAATTTGAATCTCATGCACGCCATCATGGAATTTGACATGTCATTGAGCAACAAACAACAACAAACCACAAGGACGATAGAATGTAAGGGCGAACGCGAGAAAGGCTTATAATGGTATTTGTCGTCTGAACCATTGTTGTATGATGTGGATCAGTTTAGTAATCGAAGTCAATTTTGAATCGCTACAACGCCATCGTACTAGAACAGATATGATTGGCTGCTCGATAGGAAACACAGAGTGACGTCGCGAAAGCAAATATCTCTCCATGGGGCCAGTGGACAGCATAGGAGTAACACCGAAGCTAAAATATCTTCGCAATGGGTCTAACGAGGACATAGAAAAACAACGCCAATCGGTAGAAAATAATCCCTCATGGGTTCTAATGATGGACATGGAGGACCAACAGACTGAGTAGATGGACGCCAGCGATCATGCGTAAAAAATACAAAAACAAAAAACATAAACCAAAAACAAACAATCCCACAAAATCACAAAAAAAAAAAACAAAAAAAAACCATCATCTCCGACACAGCACAAACACACCAACAGTGATCAACACACAACCCCACACCAACCATACCCCCACACATACACCCAAAATAAAATACATTCACATTCACATCCCCACAAAAACCAAACATGTCTAAACAAACAAAATAATAACTAACACAACAGATCAAATACAAAGAATACAACACACAAAATACACATACCCACACCCCAGTCGCTAAACATAAAAACCCCACAATCTATACAACTTCCAAAATCACCCCACAAACATCCCCTACAACAACACCATACCCCACAACACCAAACCCCCCCCCCCCATCCCCCACCACATTAAAATACACCACCAAATTCCCAACTAACCCCCCCAACAACCCCCCACCCTCAACCCACAATACCATCGCTAATAACCCCTCCCACCCATACAAAAACAACCCAAAACCCCAAAATAAACAAAAACAACCAAAAAAAAAAACACCACACGACAACAACAAAAAAAAATGAAACTACCTTACAAACCAACAAAAAAAACAAAAACAAAACCCCAACATAAAAAACCCCCCACACACAACTGATATATAAAAAAAAAACACAACCAAAAAATCCAAACACACACCCCAAATCCCACCAACCACACCC
>JAMPIV010019758.1:0-23041 GCA_024509875.1 Oreohelix idahoensis | reverse complement strand
AGCACGTAATCTAAAGGAATGTTATTTCCCACTCGTGAATATTTAAGCAAATAATCTACAGCCCTTTAAAAGTGCACAAAGTTACAGAACTGGGAAATGTTCCTCGATTCCCATAGTGGTCTCTGATCTACCAGAAATAAAACAAAATTCAGCTCAACTGCATCAAGTTGCCCTTTCTACTAATACATTATGAGAGTGGGTTCTAATCCTCCTACTGGATTCTGACTTCCAGTCATCCAACAACTCCCATATTTGAATCACCTCACAATCAATATGAAAACGTCGTCGTTTACTAACGCAGGTTATCCCTACTTTTATCATGAGCATCAATCAGTATGCTCTCTGGTGTGGCATCTACTTTCACGTATTGACACGTTGTCCAAATGTCGCTTCCCGTTTGCCTCTTTTCTTTTCAAACGTTTCAACATTGTCTCATTCCGCATTCTCATATCTTGAAGTTTTGTAATAGGTGAATCGTAATCCACTAGCATCTTGTCTGTCATGAATGGCGCTCTTTTAAACATGACTGGTGATTCTCCCTCTTTAGAGTTCTATTGATGACTCACGCTTTCCTAATTTGTAATTTGCATGCATAATCTCATCCATCCTTTGTAATAACTACATTTGATGACTTCAGTCAATACATCTCTTCATATTCACAGCTTGGTTGCCGTCAACAGCTTTCCAATACCATTTGTTTAGCTGTTAAAAGCTAGGTTTATCCAGGTGCAGTTTTCAAACTGCGTTAAGGCCTCCAGTTAATCACTGTCAAGTCTTTTTGTGATTGTGCACGTTGCCCGGTTATCACAGCATCCTATTTCAAACTTTGTATTCCTTAAGGTTGCTAATACGTATTCTTTCTTTTCTTAGACTACTCTAACATGTCCACTACTAAGCACTATCGGCTCAGGACACAGAATATTTACTACAATTCTCAAAGCGTTAAAAAGTTCTTCTGACCGAATGATCACAATTAAAGGAGTTTTGAAAACAGACCGCAATGTCTTTTATATCTGGACATGCGCCAATAATATAACCAACGAACCCCGTGTCTAGGTTGAAAGTGGCGCGCCTCGCCAAAACGAGGCAACATTTTATTTTAAACAAATCATAATTAGAAGCAGCGAACAAGCAAGTAAGAAAGTGGGACACAAGTAAAGTTGGTCATAAGGCTTCTGTGGGAATGGGAAAGCCGCCGATCCAGGTGGCAATCCAGCAAACGCCATCGAGACAGACATGAACATAAATGTTGTACAGGACATAAATATTGTAAAAATTGCTTGATGTGAAGTTTTGGAGACACAAACGGCGCCATTAACTGGAAGGAAGAATATCTGGTCAGATGTCAGAGGTGAAAAATTTTCAAAAGTGTACAGATTGCAGAGAAATAATAAATAAGTCCGAGAAAATTGTCACGGATTGCCTTCCCTGCTTTGCCGTAGTGGTCCAACAATAGCCAAAACTCAAGAGTATCTAAACCGGGTCATCAAAGGTGTTTACCTTCGCACAAGATTACTCTTGGCAGAGATGTAGATAGAAGTGTAATGGATCTTCTATCCGAAGGGAGTCTTCACGAGATAATTCAGAAGTCAAGAACCATGCGATATAGGGGTGAGAAATGGTTAACTTATATATGTCCATCGCCTTTTGTGAAGGATAAGCAATGGTTTTTAGCCAGTTCAAGTCCCCAGTTGGTGTAATCCAAGGAAGTTGCTCTTATAAGTAATGGCTCTATAGATGTAAATATATATATATATATATATATATATATATATATATATATATATATATATATATATATATATATATATATATATATATATATATATATATATATATATATATATATATATATATAGACGTACGTTTTAAAAAATCTTGCTCATTTACATAGTCCAGCCTATCTATACGACTATATTTTACTATAAGACAACCTTCCTCTCCCTATATGAAATATAAGTTACACTAAACACACCCACACACACAATTATGTGACAACAATACACTCAAACGTGAAAAACTATGGTTAATTATGTATGGGTCTGACCAACACGCATATGTAAGTTCTTTTTGTTGTTTATTATCATTAAACTTTTTACAACATCAAACATATAGAGAAATCAAATAAATCAAGTTTACAGATATATGAAAAACACTAGATTACAGAATAGACTGTGAAGAACAAGTTCCCATTAAATTACTCAGGTTAGCGAAATAAAAAGAAAATTGTACTCTCTCTCTGTCTCTTACTCTGTCATCTGTGGCCCCAAACACTCTTGCTTACCTAATACTGGAGTAGGTATCCCTTGAAAAAATTACAATAGTCTGAACCTATATTGTCAGGTGGGTTGCAAAAATCTGGCCCCAAGTTATAAAAGGAGAAAAGTAGTTCCTGTATTGTCTAGCCTCTGGTTGCTAAGACAAATGTTACAATATGTAAAACTGATAATGATGGTAAATCCTATCGGCTGACTCTTATGGTAAATGCCGATTTTGAAACAGCGTAGTTTTCTGGATCACTCCGTTGCCACGGCTGTCAAACGTCAGGAATATATGTTCTCTCGTATGTCCAGTGGGCTGGAAAATTTTGGTAAATAATTCTGGGTAATGTACCGTCCAGTTACAATTAATATTAATGTTTCTATTCGTCTCTCTCTGAATGAAGAAAGAGGACCGAACAGGTCCAAAAATCGAAGACCCAAATAATAATGATGTTACTTGTACTATTAGACCGCTGGCCGCTGGTCTTGATCGAGTGCTAGATAAGGAAGAAAAGAACATTTTAAAAACTGCTACTATCCTATCCACCCGTACGTTTTCCGCTATGGCATGTCGGGAAAAAAGGGTATGTGCCCTCCCCCGTTATTGCCTGCGGGAAAATGAACAGCGCACAAAGTCAATAATTATTCAATTTATCTATACGCGCACTTAAACAAAAATAGCCTGTCACTACTAGCTATTTGTCGGCGTCTGTTGTTTAGTCACATAAAATTAACTCTAGTCGCTTATTTAATTTCACACAATGAAATATAATGCGAATTCTATTCGGTCACTGATCCGCCACACTTAATAATCTCAGTCAGCTTAGCAGTATCTTCTTGTGTAAGATAAATGGGGTATTTGAAATTACATTACTCTGAAAGACTGGCAAGAAATATCTATGCGTTATGCTATTTCACTAGTTTTAAACGCTAAGGATTTATAGTGAATAAAAATGGTAAACCTAACACATTTTAACACTTAAGCACAATTTCTATTACCACAAATCAGAAAATGAAATCCCCGCGGGACAATTTAACACATTTAGCGAATAAATGGTTCTAGTCCGTCGTGCTTAGATTAACCAAGAATTTCTGAGCGACTCTAATAACTGAATTTGAGAGAGCGCGGTATATATACAGCTTATGGTGTTATTATCACTAGAAGTTGTTATAAATCGCACCTCTGTATATCAGGGAATTCATGAAACTGCGTTTCCCGGATCAAAGGTTTGTTCGTTCATTCTACTCAGCAATGCTGATCGACATCAGAAGACTGGCCGTGCCCGAGCCTCTCTTAGATTACGTCCCCTTGCGCAGATCAAACATTATCTCCCCTGGAACGTGCTAACATCAAAGGTGGTCGGGAAAATATTATCGCCCCTTGTCTCTCTTCAAACAATCCGTTATTTCTACGCGCGTCTGCCTAATGACCGATAATTGGCAAATCAGCTCGCGTGAGAACTCAGGTAAACAAATCAGGGCTCGCTGCCTGTTATGCTGGCAGGTCACGGAAATTGGTAAATGTCTGTTTGTTTACATGTCAAGAAGAAACGGCGTGGATTAGATATGAGTAATGCAGTCAGAAAATTGCGTGGTTTGGCTTAGCAAATGGTAGACACTAAATGGGAAAGCAAAGGCTGTCAGATTACTGTATCACTATTTACATTCCACGTCACAGTCCTGACATTCCAAAATCCTATTCTTGTTTCACTTTTTGCGGTCAGGATGTCCGTTCTCGTGTCAGTGGCTTCCTTTCGGCTTTCACCACTTACAGTCATGCGAGCCTCAGACTCCGGATGTTCGTCCCGCAGCAAAGTTTGTTCATTTGTTGTCGTTTCCGTATTTTCATTTCTTTTTACATAGACAGGGGTGTCAGGTATATGCTAAAACCCCCAACCTGGAGGACCAGGGTGTCTGCTTTAGTCTTACCCCTACCCGTGCAAACCTGTCCAGCTTGGTAGAACCTTCCAGGAGTAAAACTCCCTCTGGCATAGCTCTGGGGGTAATCAGGGTACGCAAGCCGCCATATCGTGACAAGGTATTAACACCTGTGATGGCAGAAAATGATTAAATCGAAGTTAAATTTGTAAAATTACAAATAACAAAATTTAATAATCACTTAAGTTTTAACAGTTTGAAAATAATTGAATAGTTTAGAAGAAAAGTTTCGTTATTGATTTATAGTAGAGTCGATGGAAAAAGTTAACTTTGGCAGCGTATATTTTGCACTTAGCTGCCAATAGCAGTTTCTGCTCCCGCTGAAGGGTTCTTTTTACACTGCTCTCGTTCGTCGCTGGTCAAGGTTGTAAAGTGTAGCTCGTTTCCCAGAAATATCAAGGAGAGTCTATAAAGTTGGTCCCTTGTCTTAAAGCTTAAGCCACTGTTCCCTTCTTGTTCCAGAGATAGTACTTTCTTTTTTGCTCAGATGGATAAAAGAGACTTGAATCGGCCTCTTACACGCGTCTGGGGTATCGTTTCTTTAATAAGATAATTCCCTTTCTGACTTCGTGTGTTTCAGTTTCCTCAGATATTCCGGTTTTCCTGAATTAAAATGCTAGAGATTTCCTGGGCTGAATTGTAAGTCCTGATGAATACTCCAATAAAAGGTTTCCGGTCTGATAAATGGAAATTCTAAATTCTAACTACTGCCAAGTCTGGTGTCTTTGGCAACGTGAATCTCACAGTGAATTAGACTGACTTAAGCGTCAGGTTATATTCACTGTCCAACCCCGTTCTGTTTGTTATGGAGCTTAAATGATCAGCCAATTTGATTTGAATATTTTGCATGACTCATCTAGTGCAAAATTTCAAGCATTACTGTTCTGAAAATTGGCTGTAAACATCCGATTGCCTGGCAGACGAACTCACAAACGCATCGGTAACCTCACACGACAATGTGTGTAAGATGTAACAAATTATTACTTTCAGGTAAAGTAATCTCTATGTAACAAGGCGTATCAGAAACGATTATGGCTGTCCAGAATGTGTCGCACAGACGATTAATCTTTTATTTGTCGCGCCCCCTGGCCTAATCTTAGCAAAGCTTTGCCGCACCCTGGCACACGCGATGCATGATCACCAACAAGGGGTGTCAGATGTTTGAACAAACAAACTCTCTGCTACATAGCAAACAGAAAGAAAAGTGTGCAACTCGGAAAAAAACCGCAAAAAATCAGTACAAAAATGTAACTGATACTGCCGTAGTGAAAGAAAGATCGAGAGGGGTCGCCACATTCTGTCGCAGCAATGTTTTCACTTTCTTACAAACTGTTTGATCAGTTCAACATCTTTAGCACCGTTATAAGACTACTTCACTGACTTCCAATTTCGTCGAGAAGAAATCATAGACAGCCAGGATCACTGCATATTAGGACCCAAATATAGGACAGGCAATAGGACTGGACGTGAATTCTAAGATTAGAAGAGAGTAATCCCAGAGACATCACTGTTACGACTTAGATGTGACGAATACAAATACGACAGTCGATCTTGTAGAGTACACCGTGCTATGTAACGCAAATGATAATTGGCAGTCATCCAGGACAAAATACGATAGGTACAACATGAGCCGGCAAGAGGCAGGTTCACAGCAAACATGGCAAAAATTTATTCTCATAACAACTGGCTCCATCAAGTAATAATATATGTGGCATGGGATAATGTATCAACAATGCAGTTCTTCATAATCAGTCTTCTGTCCATAAATCTCAATCATAGGCATCTTATAATAAGTAGCAATGAAATATAATACAATCCTCTCTTCTCCTTAATTCTGGCCGTTGTGTCTAAAGGTTCGTGTAGACCACAAGGACCCAAGCAATGCGGCAGAAATATTCATGACAAAATCTTAGATGCATTATTCGAAAAAATACTCCCTGGATATGTTAATACCTTCTGGGTAAGTTAATGTACCATTCTGCATAATATCAAGTAAGTGGCGGCCTCCGAAATAACAATGCCACTGAACATCAGAATACAAGTCTCCACAATCTTAGGGAGCTTGAAAAAAGTACGTCTACTCCGGACGACTGAAAAATACCAAAGTCCGAGACGGCTGACCGGTAGAATGCAAAAGCGCGTGATATATTACGTCATCAGTGACCGATGACTTAGCATGTTTTGCGGCGTTTAATATAAGTGAGAAATTGTACACAAAAACTGACTTTACTACAGGCAGCAATATCTCCTCAAATCAATGGATATATGCCTGCATGTAGTAACATATTATAACATATTGATTTTATCCTTAACAATCACTTTGCGCCTTAAGTTCTAGTATCCAACTTCAAGTGTACTCAGTTAGACACCTAACTCACCTGAAATATACGGCATCTTAAATAGTTGTCTGACAATGTTCAGTCGTTTCCTGTGCAAAAAGCCTGTTCTGGCACGAAAAAACTCTGGGTAAGGTGTAATGTACATTTTATATTTGCATTTTGACATGTATAATTTGCTTGTGAATGTGCAGTAGCATATTAGGCTGGCAACCTTATCCATGTAAATAACTTGACACACGAACCACCACTACAAGAGCTGTAACTGCTTCTTGCGGGTATCCTCACAAAAAACCAGCAGCAGAGGTGGCCCCAGGCTCCAAAGAGAGCAGGGAGTGGATGCTGATATCGTGGGGTATATGTTTATTATACAAGCACTTTAGTTAATTACATACACACACACACACACACACATATATATATATATATATATATATATATATATATATATATATATATATATATATATATATATATATATAAAGGTAAAGGAACCCGTTACACGCCCATTGAGGCATATTGGGAATATGGTGTTAGGCCCATATTATCTTGACCGTCGGCACACGAGGGGTGATGTGGTCGGCATCACGCCGGCCGCCTTAACCTTCCCAGAGTATCTCTGGTACCCATTTGGGGCTGGGTCGACCCAGGAGCCGTTTGTGGCCTAAAAATTTTTCCGCCTCATCTGGGGATCGAACCATAGACCACTGCGATAGGAAGCCAGTGCACTAACCACTATGCTACCGCGGCTCCTATATATATATATATATATATATATATATATATATATACATGTATATATATATATATATATATATATATATATATATATATATATATATATATATATATATATATATATATATATATATTTCAATTGTCGATTTCCGCTGTCTAAAAGCACTTTCAGTGAGGGTACAATCTCTAAGGAAGATGAAGTGAAGGATGGAAGCAGACCGAGACACCAACATCACACGGATCTTGAAGGCGCTTGTTAACCACTGTAGTTACCTCAGCCTTACGTCACCTTAGTACTGCCTTATTCTCTCTCCACTTTTCGCAAAAATTGACCTGAGGTCAATTTGAAGTGACGTCATTTAAGCTGCTCTATCATCCTACAAAATATCTTACAGTTATCCCTTATGTGAGAACATATTTTCCAGAAAAATAATTTTGATTTCAATGTTTGTTGGATTTTAATTATTCTAAATCCGATCATATTAATACTGCTTTATTCCACCTCCTGATCTGCCAATCAAACTAGTCGAAGTCATCACGTGATGTTGTGAATCACTATGGCGACACAAAGAAACAAGAAGTTGTGGCCGCTGTTTTAAAGCTGATCTGGTGCAGGTTTCCTGTAAGGGGACCAGCTGAAGTAATGGTTGCATGCTCCATAAGAGGAGAAGGGGCATGAAGGGAGCCTGCACTGCCATAAGGGTCAGAGTGTGAGAAGTATTTTGCTTCAACACCTTTGGTATCTCACAGATGCCACTCAACGACGTCTATACGGAGTTAAGATCTCTTGATACAGGCATACCATAGCCATTTGTGAGAGGAAAGAATGCAAACATAATTAGTGACGTCACCCTCCATGAAAGGCAGAAATACACCAATTCTTTTCCTAGAATACCATCACATTACTGTTGATCTATCTCTAAAAGAGTACCTCAAAACACGGGTTAAGCTCAGAAAGATGTACGGGTTTTATGTTACCCACTGTGAGGAAAGATGTACGGGTTTTATGTTACCCACTGTGAGGAAAGATGTACGGGTTTTATGTTACCCACTGTGAGGAAAGATGTACGGGTTTTATGTTACCCACTGTGAGGAAAGAGGCATCCAACAATGTGAACATTATGTGATTCAATGACACATCCGGCACTAGGAACTATACTGTCCTCTTGGTTTCATGAAAAGAATAAAATAAATCAACAACAGCCCGTTATGGCGGGAAATACATTCTTTGACTACCAAGAATGTGCACACACAAAAATTCCCTTTTCCAACTGTTCCATTTACATGCATAAGACAGCTGCGGATATGCTCATCTTCATAAGATTGAATACAAGCTGTGTCATTCAGCCACAGAATAAACTGCAGTATCATTAAGATCTCGTAAGAAGATCCAATGGAGCATTCGTGTGCCAAATGAAGTAGCTCTAAGGAAATTGAAAGCTTGACCTATAGAACCGAGAAAAAACAAATGTGGAGAGCATGTTCAGATACATACCACAGTTGTACAGAGATTTGCTGAGCACCCTGTTTAAATCTTGATTTCTCTGAAGTATCTTTCCTCATATTCTTATTATGTGTAAATGTGTAGCAAAATAACTTAATTGAAATATCAGGACAGAATTGTGTTCATGTGATGCAGTAAATAATATACACATAAACATGGCTCTTCTGTCTTTTATTGTTGGTCTGCTGGAACGAGCATGTTAAAGTGAATGTTTGTGAGAGGAAGAACAACGAGCACGTTAAAGTGAATGTTTGTGAGAGGAAGAAACAACGAGCATGTTAAAGTGAATGTTTGTGAGAGGAAGAAACAACGAGCACGTTAAGGTGAATGTTTGTGAGAGGAAGAAACAACGAGCACGTTAAAGTGAATGTTTGTGAGAGGAAGAACAACGAGCATGTTAAAGTGAATGTTTGTTAGAGGAAGAACAACGAGCATATTGAAGTGAATGTTTGTTAGAGGAAGAACAACGAGCATGTTAAAGTGAATGTTTGTGAGAGGAAGAACAACTAGCATGTTAAAGTGAATGTTTGTTAGAGGAAGAACAACGAGCATGTTAAAGTGAATATTTGTGAGAGGAAGAACAACTAGCATGTTAAAGTGAATGTTTGTGAGAGGAAGAACAACGAGCATGTTAAAGTGAATGTTTGTGAGAGGAAGAACAACTAGCATGTTAAAGTGAATGTTTGTGAGAGGAAGAACAACGAGCACGTTAAAGTGAATGTTTGTGAGAGGAAGAACAACTAGCATGTTAAAGTGAATGTTTGTTAGAGGAAGAACAACGAGCATGTTAAAGTGAATGTTTGTGAGAGGAAGAACAACTAGCATGTTAAAGTGAATGTTTGTGAGAGGAAGAACAATGAGCACGTTAAAGTGAATGTTTGTGAGAGGAAGAACAACGAGCATGTGTTGCGTGCATATTTTGACGCACATATTACAAAAATCGATATGGCTATTTAATATGGAAAAGATATAGACATTCATTCATTTGTGTATGAAAATGCTGTCTATGGTAAAGCTAGATAATCCATGATTGATTTACACTTTTGATTATAGGAGTAATCGTTCTTGATATTGATTCGGCGCATGGATATGGCACTCATGTCCGTACTTATTTGTTGGGGCCAGAAAATAGATTAATTTGCTTATTATGTTTATGGCCTGAATTCATATGTATTACATATTATTAGTACAAGTAGAATCAGTCCTATATTGTATATTTTGGATGGGTAGGCAGGACTATATTCTTGTTATGCCGCTCTAGCGGAAGTATGAGTTGTCTTGACAACTCGTGATGAGTTCCGATGTACCGTTTACAATGGCGGGTACGCATTTTCTAGGGCTGGTACATTCTTAAGTAAAAATGATTTATGAAGTGGTTTTTCTTCTGTAGGAGATTGTGTCTCTACTAGTGTTTGTGTTAGAGACTCTCCTAATGTACGGTATCATGTATGATTCGGACTCCAGGTAATTCCAGACCCTATTTTTGATGATCTCATGTCGGTTAGACCTAGCTGGAATGTTATGCTTCGCAACGCTAGGGTCATGTTTGTATCGACGAAGATGACGGGCTTCCATACAACAGTTATGTCTACGTGAAGTAACTGGATTACTGTAGAACTGTATGGAGAAACTTTAGGAAATCATTCATATGCATTTCAAATTAACTTTGGCTTATATATACCCTCCTGTGAGTGAGTGAGCGACAACTCAGGAAGGCGGCCATGTTACATTCCTGTCATCATATTTTTGAATTACTGTCCAAAGAACGGGGCATGTATCTTACTATTCGGACAGTGGCAAGGAGATCTCAAATTTTGATAGAAACCCCTTATCGTGGTTTCATAATATGACATAAACTGTGAACATAAAGCAACTTTAGTTACTTACCGATCCGCCTTCACTGACGCGCTTAGTCAGATAGGGGATGCGGCCATTATGTATCATGACATTGGAAGCTATTGATGTACTACCCATTATTTATGAATGTGTCATGACATGGGATCTACCATGTATGCCTGCAAATTGATGTGTCAACATAATACCCATGATTTACTCGTTATGTCCCAGTGTGTGCGTCTAAATAAACTGTGTAAACAAAGATTCCAGCAGTCTGCATTGGTGCCTTGTAGACACAAGTGAATGAGTGCTTAGATTGGTCAGAACACGAACAGTCCACCATTCGCGTTAATCACACTCTACACTTCTTCTCCATATATACACCATTCTGCGTCGGTTGAATTGACCAAGTTTAGGGCCTGCTCCCCCTGGAGCCTTAGAGGGAAACTACTGCTTACAGTTGCCTTTGCCTTCCCTAACTCAGGACTAGGGTGAGTTACCCATTTACAGCTGGGTAGACTGGAGCATGCCTGATCTCAACAACTCTGTACACTACAATTGACATATACAGTAGTGGCACCACAAACAACAGGCTTCAGTGATTGATAGTGGAGCTTTACAAAAGAAAGAGATCACACCACACACCATACACCACTTCGTTACAGAGGTTTACAGTACTTTACATCTGACACTTTACAGCATGTTAAAGTGAATGTTTGTGAGAGGAAGAACAACGAGCATGTTAAAGTGAATGTTTGTGAGAGGAAGAACAACGAGCATGTTAAAGTGAATGTTTGTGAGAGGAAGAACAACGAGTGTAGTGGTGTTGATGGTATTGTATGATGGTGATATTACTAAATGTAATTGTATGAGGCCAGCTGTGAAGGCTCCTGAGATAAAATGTAGTTGAGAATTGTCAGAAGGCCTTTCTTGCTACCACTACGACCTCACACTTAATTTTTTTTTTTTAATGAATGTGGCTACGTAAAGTGTCTATGGTTATGATATGTAGTGTGGTGTAATAGGTTATAGATATACCCACAGATATTTAACAAGACTAATAATATTAATAAATGTTAAAATACACTGAACTAACTCACGTGTGTAAAATTTTTTGATAAAATTATATTACATTTATTTTGTTCTGGATCAATTTTTAGGTTGACCAGAACTTAAAAGGATTTAGAGATTATGTAAGAAATGCATGGAATATTATATCATAAATGCAATAGTGTACATATATATGTACTATACTAGTTAGTTTTATTAAAATGTTCTAGTAGTCATCTACTTGGGAGGATAGTTAATGTTTGTGCTGTTGGGGTGGCCTCATCACACCTGTCTATATTGACTACACAGTGTCCAGAAAATGGTGGGAATTTTTATGGGGATATTAGTAACTACAAAGCGTTGGTGAATGTCCAGCAGACCAGAGGCTCACTCATCTTGTAGTTGTAGCTCTGGTGCTGAAATCAGGTGGTCCCACCTCTCCGTGCTGGCGGGCAATAATGGTGGTCTCTGTCACAAGTACTGCACCGATACACTCGAGTAAAGTCACCAACTGAATAGACACTGCTTTGTTGACAACAGAAACTCACAGCTCTGCAATCAAAGTATGGGCCATGTGTCAAAATCTATTCTCTACCAACGTCTGGACACAACACTGACACAACAACCACATCATACAGACAGGTCAGATCTCTCTGACCAAACAGCACATTTACCATGGTGGTTTTACATCAGATAGATCCTCCCAGACTATAGATTCTGAAAAATATTTATTAGTTTTCTGCCCTAAAAGAGGATAGGTAATATGTTTCATTATTCTTAACACTTGATCTGTCTGGCCTAACCCTTGCTGGAGTTTATGTATATTGTTGGTCCCTAGACCCTGACTTGGGCGGGGGGTCTAGAGCAAATCCCTACTTGTTTGTAAGGCTAGATTTCGATATGGCAGTATCAAATCACTCAAACATGAAACAATATTCAAAATATATAAAGAAATAATTTCAATCTTACCAGATTATGAATAAATAACACAGAATTGCTAGCAAAACTCAGCTGAGCTGCTGGCTATAGTATGGCGTCCCTAAACTTCTTTCACTTTCTTTCATATGGAAATCACCACACTTTAAAATCTGTGTCTATCACTGAACAACTATTGAGAAATGACCCCAAATCCGCGTCTAAGCGCCGACAATATGCTTGTCTGTGGCCAATCACTGCCTAGGTTTTTTTTGAATTTCAAATTTCCTACACTAAAGTCATTTCAGTCATGCTTCAGTCAAGTATGGATGTTTATCTGTTAGTCTGTCCGTCTCTACTTGCGTTTCTACAAAAATGTACTTGATTTTTGAACCAACCTTTCTCTCCCCTCCAAAATTTTTGTCGTTAAAAGTTATTTTTAGACACAGCCACCACAAATATCCCTTCTCTTCCATACTAAGTAGATTTGAACACCCTGCGTCTCGAGGTCGTGTTTTTTGTGCAATTTGTGTGCAATTAGCGACAATTTTAGATTCAATACAGTCTGTCGATGATGTGAACAACACTGTCTTTTGTCATTATCTTCAATATTATCTATCCGTCTGTAAAATTAAGAAAATATTAGTTCACTGCTCAGAATGGGCCATCCGGCCAGCTAATTTTTATATTCCTAACATTAATATTAAGAAAAAAGTACTTTTTAAATTTTGTAATATTCCAAACATCTGCGTTTTAGCCGCTGAATTCAAATCAAGGGCTTGGTATTGCAAAAGCGTCCAATAAATGACTGTGGCGTAACATATCTATGGTCCCTTCTGTCGAGTTGCTTACTTTTTATGTCAACTTGGGAAACGTGACTTTTCTCCGTTTCCCCCCCAATTGCGTCTCCTTAGCCTTTCTAGTCTCACGCAATCTTTCCAGTCATATTTTTTCCTTTTTATCCGCCGTTCCCCTCCTGTCTAGCAAGTCAATTATTATGGACCCGGTTTGTTAAAGTGAATGTTTGCGAGAGGAAGAACAACTAGCATGTTAAAGTGAATGTTTGTGAGAGGAAGAACAACGAGCATGTTAAAGTGAATGTTTGTGAGAGGAAGAACAATGAGCATGTTAAAGTGAATGTTTGTGAGAGGAAGAACAACGAGCATGTTAAAGTGAATGTTTGTGAGAGGAAGAACAATGAGCATGTTAAAGTGAATGTTTGTGAGAGGAAGAACAACAAGCATGTTAAAGTGAATGTTTGTGAGAGGAAGAACAATGAGCATGTTAAAGTGAATGTTTGTGAGAGGAAGAACAACTAGCATGTTAAAGTGAATGTTTGTGAGAGGAAGAACAATGAGCATGTTAAAGTGAATGTTTGTGAGAGGAAGAACAACTAGCATGTTAAAGTGAATGTTTGTGAGAGGAAGAACAACGAGCATGTTAAAGTGAATGTTTGTGAGAGGAAGAACAATGAGCATGTTAAAGTGAATGTTTGTGAGAGGAAGAACAACTAGCATGTTAAAGTGAATGTTTGTGAGAGGAAGAACAATGAGCATGTTAAAGTGAATGTTTGTGAGAGGAAGAACAATGAGCATGTTAAAGTGAATGTTTGTGAGACAACGATCAACTTTACCAGGAAATAGCTTCCAAACTCTCACCATTTTGTAAACAGGTGTAATCGTAAAGAACATAGAAATACATTTTTTTTTAAAGCAAATGAATATCTAAGAAGAGAACGTAAGAATTAAGCTATAGATTTGAACTTAACCCAGCACAGGCTGTCTTCACCAGGACACTGGTGATGGAATAATTATGTCACTGTAAGGCACCTGTGCGGAGATAGAATTAAGAAACCAACTAGAAAGTGAATAATTCGGTTGGCACATTATTCTATCTCCAACCGGAAGTTGCATATAATTCTTTTTTGAAAAATGATTTCCATATTCTAATTCTTGATGTCAAATACATTCAACAGTCTCAATCATCGTACACAATTAAATTTCATTTTAATGTGATAACTCCTTCATGTTCAACTGATACCCCCAAAACTTTGGAAGTGAATGTTTAGAGAAGGAAGAACAAAGAGATGTTTGTGAGAGGAAGAACAACAAGCATGTTAAAGTGAATGTTTGTGAGAGGAAGAACAACAAGCATGTTAAAGTGAATGTTTGTGAGAGGAAGAACAACGAGCATGTTAAAGTGAATGTTTGTGAGAGGAAGAACAACGAGCATGTTAAAGTGAATGTTTGTGAGAGGAAGAACAACGAGCATGTTAAAGTGAATGTTTGTGAGAGGAAGAACAACGAGCATGTTAAAGTGAATGTTTGTGAGAGGAAGAACAACAAGCATGTTAAAGTGAATGTTTGTGAGAGGAAGAACAACGAGCATGTTAAAGTGAATGTTTGTGAGAGGAAGAACAACAAGCATGTTAAAGTGAATGTTTGTGAGAGGAAGAACAACAAGCATGTTAAAGTGAATGTTTGTGAGAGGAAGAACAACAAGCATGTTAAAGTGAATGTTTGTGAGAGGAAGAACAACAAGCATGTTAAAGTGAATGTTTGTGAGAGGAAGAACAACGAGCATGTTAAAGTGAATGTTTGTGAGAGGAAGAACAACAACGAGCATGTTAAAGTGAATGTTTGTGAGAGGAAGAACAACAAGCATGTTAAAGTGAATGTTTGTGAGAGGAAGAACAACGAGCATGTTAAAGTGAATGTTTGTGAGAGGAAGAACAACGAGCATGTTAAAGTGAATGTTTGTGAGAGGAAGAACAACGAGCATGTTAAAGTGAATGTTTGTGAGAGGAAGAACAACAAGCATGTTAAAGTGAATGTTTGTGAGAGGAAGAACAACGAGCATGTTAAAGTGAATGTTTGTGAGAGGAAGAACAACAAGCATGTTAAAGTGAATGTTTGTGAGAGGAAGAACAACGAGCATGTTAAGTGAATGTTTGTGAGAGGAAGAACAACAAGCATGTTAAAGTGAATGTTTGTGAGAGGAAGAACAACAAGCATGTTAAAGTGAATGTTTGTGAGAGGAAGAACAACAAGCATGTTAAAGTGAATGTTTGTGAGAGGAAGAACAACGAGCATGTTAAAGTGAATGTTTGTGAGAGGAAGAACAACAAGCATGTTAAAGTGAATGTTTGTGAGAGGAAGAACAACGAGCATGTTAAAGTGAATGTTTGTGAGAGGAAGAACAACAAGCATGTTAAAGTGAATGTTTGTGAGAGGAAGAACAACAAGCATGTTAAAGTGAATGTTTGTGAGAGGAAGAACAACGAGCATGTTAAAGTGAATGTTTGTGAGAGGAAGAACAACGAGCATGTTAAAGTGAATGTTTGTGAGAGGAAGAACAACGAGCATGAGCATGTTAAAGTGAATGTTTGTGAGAGGAAGAACAACAAGCATGTTAAAGTGAATGTTTGTGAGAGGAAGAACAACGAGCATGTTAAAGTGAATGTTTGTGAGAGGAAGAACAACGAGCATGTTAAAGTGAATGTTTGTGAGAGGAAGAACAACGAGCATGTTAAAGTGAATGTTTGTGAGAGGAAGAACAACGAGCATGTTAAAGTGAAGCATGTTAAAGTGAATGTTTGTGAGAGGAAGAACAACGAGCATGTTAAAGTGAATGTTTGTGAGAGGAAGAACAACGAGCATGTTAAAGTGAATGTTTGTGAGAGGAAGAACAACGAGCATGTTAAAGTGAATGTTTGTGAGAGGAAGAACAACAAGCATGTTAAAGTGAATGTTTGTGAGAGGAAGAACAACAGCATGTTAAAGTGAATGTTTGTGAGAGGAAGAACAATAAGCATGTTGTTAAAGTGAATGTTTGTGAGAGGAAGAACAACAAGCATGTTAAAGTGAATGTTTGTGAGAGGAAGAACAACAAGAGCATGTTAAAGTGAATGTTTGTGAGAGGAAGAACAACAAGCATGTTAAAGTGAATGTTTGTGAGAGGAAGAACAACAAGCATGTTAAAGTGAATGTTTGTGAGAGGAAGAACAACGAGCATGTTAAAGTGAATGTTTGTGAGAGGAAGAACAACGAGCATGTTAAAGTGAATGTTTGTGAGAGGAAGAACAACAAGCATGTTAAAGTGAATGTTTGTGAGAGGAAGAACAACAAGCATGTTAAAGTGAATGTTTGTGAGAGGAAGAACAACGAGCATGTTAAAGTGAATGTTTGTGAGAGGAAGAACAACGAGCATGTTAAAGTGAATGTTTGTGAGAGGAAGAACAACGAGCATGTTAAAGTGAATGTTTGTGAGAGGAAGAACAACGAGCATGTTAAAGTGAATGTTTGTGAGAGGAAGAAGAACAACGAGCATGTTAAAGTGAATGTTTGTGAGAGGAAGAACAACGAGCATGTTAAAGTGAATGTTTGTGAGAGGAAGAACAAGAAGCATGTTAAAGTGAATGTTTGTGAGAGGAAGAACAACAAGCATGTTAAAGTGAATGTTTGTGAGAGGAAGAACAACGAGCATGTTAAAGTGAATGTTTGTGAGAGGAAGAACAAGCATGTTAAAGTGAATGTTTGTGAGAGGAAGAACAACGAGCATGTTAAAGTGAATGTTTGTGAGAGGAAGAACAACGAGCATGTTAAAGTGAATGAAGCATGTTAAAGTGAATGTTTGTGAGAGGAAGAACAACAAGCATGTTAAAGTGAATGTTTGTGAGAGGAAGAACAACGAGCATGTTAAAGTGAATGTTTGTGAGAGGAAGAACAACAAGCATGTTAAAGTGAATGTTTGTGAGAGGAAGAACAACAAGCATGTTAAAGTGAATGTTTGTGAGAGGAAGAACAACGAGCATGTTAAAGTGAATGTTTGTGAGAGGAAGAACAACAAGAATGTTAAAGTGAATGTTTGTGAGAGGAAGAACAAGGAGCATGTTAAAGTGAATGTTTGTGAGAGGAAGAACAACAAGCATGTTAAAGTGAATGTTTGTGAGAGGAAGAACAACGAGCATGTTAAAGTGAATGTTTGTGAGAGGAAGAACAACGAGCATGTTAAAGTGAATGTTTGTGAGAGGAAGAACAACAAGCATGTTAAAGTGAATGTTTGTGAGAGGAAGAACAACGAGCATGTTAAAGTGAATGTTTGTGAGAGGAAGAACAACAAGCATGTTAAAGTGAATGTTTGTGAGAGGAAGAACAACAAGCATGTTAAAGTGAATGTTTGTGAGAGGAAGAACAACGAGCATGTTAAAGTGAATGTTTGTGAGAGGAAGAACAACAAGCATGTTAAAGTGAATGTTTGTGAGAGGAAGAACAACGAGCATGTTAAAGTGAATGTTTGTGAGAGGAAGAACAACGAGCATGTTAAAGTGAATGTTTGTGAGAGGAAGAACAACGAGCATGTTAAAGTGAATGTTTGTGAGAGGAAGAACAACGAGCATGTTAAAGTGAATGTTTGTGAGAGGAAGAACAACGAGCATGTTAAAGTGAATGTTTGTGAGAGGAAGAACAACGAGCATGTTAAAGTGAATGTTTGTGAGAGGAAGAACAACAAGCATGTTAAAGTGAATGTTTGTGAGAGGAAGAACAACGAGCATGTTAAAGTGAATGTTTGTGAGAGGAAGAACAACAAGCATGTTAAAGTGAATGTTTGTGAGAGGAAGAACAACAAGCATGTTAAAGTGAATGTTTGTGAGAGGAAGAACAACAAGCATGTTAAAGTGAATGTTTGTGAGAGGAAGAACAACAAGCATGTTAAAGTGAATGTTTGTGAGAGGAAGAACAACAAGCATGTTAAAGTGAATGTTTGTGAGAGGAAGAACAACAAGCATGTTAAAGTGAATGTTTGTGAGAGGAAGAACAATGAGCATGTTAAAGTGAATGTTTGTGAGAGGAAGAACAACAAGCATGTTAAAGTGAATGTTTGTGAGAGGAAGAACAACGAGCATGTTAAAGTGAATGTTTGTGAGAGGAAGAACAACAAGCATGTTAAAGTGAATGTTTGTGAGAGGAAGAACAACGAGCATGTTAAAGTGAATGTTTGTGAGAGGAAGAACAACGAGCATGTTAAAGTGAATGTTTGTGAGAGGAAGAACAACGAGCATGTTAAAGTGAATGTTTGTGAGAGGAAGAACAACGAGCATGTTAAAGTGAATGTTTGTGAGAGGAAGAACAACGAGCATGTTAAAGTGAATGTTTGTGAGAGGAAGAACAACAAGCATGTTAAAGTGAATGTTTGTGAGAGGAAGAACAACGAGCATGTTAAAGTGAATGTTTGTGAGAGGAAGAACAACGAGCATGTTAAAGTGAATGTTTGTGAGAGGAAGAACAACAAGCATGTTAAAGTGAATGTTTGTGAGAGGAAGAACAACGAGCATGTTAAAGTGAATGTTTGTGAGAGGAAGAACAACAAGCATGTTAAAGTGAATGTTTGTGAGAGGAAGAACAACAAGCATGTTAAAGTGAATGTTTGTGAGAGGAAGAACAACAGCATGTTAAAGTGAATGTTTGTGAGAGGAAGAACAACAAGCATGTTAAAGTGAATGTTTGTGAGAGGAAGAACAACGAGCATGTTAAAGTGAATGTTTGTGAGAGGAAGAACAACAAGCATGTTAAAGTGAATGTTTGTGAGAGGAAGAACAACGAGCATGTTAAAGTGAATGTTTGTGAGAGGAAGAACAACAGCATGTTAAAGTGAATGTTTGTGAGAGGAAGAACAACGAGCATGTTAAAGTGAATGTTTGTGAGAGGAAGAACAACGAGCATGTTAAAGTGAATGTTTGTGAGAGGAAGAACAACGAGCATGTTAAAGTGAATGTTTGTGAGAGGAAGAACAACGAGCATGTTAAAGTGAATGTTTGTGAGAGGAAGAACAACAGCATGTTAAAGTGAATGTTTGTGAGAGGAAGAACAACGAGCATGTTAAAGTGAATGTTTGTGAGAGGAAGAACAACAAGCATGTTAAAGTGAATGTTTGTGAGAGGAAGAACAACGAGCATGTTAAAGTGAATGTTTGTGAGAGGAAGAACAACGAGCATGTTAAAGTGAATGTTTGTGAGAGGAAGAACAACAAGCATGTTAAAGTGAATGTTTGTGAGAGGAAGAACAACAAGCATGTTAAAGTGAATGTTTGTGAGAGGAAGAACAACAAGCATGTTAAAGTGAATGTTTGTGAGAGGAAGAACAACAAGCATGTTAAAGTGAATGTTTGTGAGAGGAAGAACAACAAGCATGTTAAAGTGAATGTTTGTGAGAGGAAGAACAACAAGCATGTTAAAGTGAATGTTTGTGAGAGGAAGAACAACGAGCATGTTAAAGTGAATGTTTGTGAGAGGAAGAACAACAAGCATGTTAAAGTGAATGTTTGTGAGAGGAAGAACAACGAGCATGTTAAAGTGAATGTTTGTGAGAGGAAGAACAACGAGCATGTTAAAGTGAATGTTTGTGAGAGGAAGAACAACGAGCATGTTAAAGTGAATGTTTGTGAGAGGAAGAACAACAAGCATGTTAAAGTGAATGTTTGTGAGAGGAAGAACAACGAGCATGTTAAAGTGAATGTTTGTGAGAGGAAGAACAACAAGCATGTTAAAGTGAATGTTTGTGAGAGGAAGAACAACAAGCATGTTAAAGTGAATGTTTGTGAGAGGAAGAACAACAAGCATGTTAAAGTGAATGTTTGTGAGAGGAAGAACAACAAGCATGTTAAAGTGAATGTTTGTGAGAGGAAGAACAACAAGCATGTTAAAGTGAATGTTTGTGAGAGGAAGAACAACGAGCATGTTAAAGTGAATGTTTGTGAGAGGAAGAACAACGAGCATGTTAAAGTGAATGTTTGTGAGAGGAAGAACAACAAGCATGTTAAAGTGAATGTTTGTGAGAGGAAGAACAACAAGCATGTTAAAGTGAATGTTTGTGAGAGGAAGAACAACGAGCATGTTAAAGTGAATGTTTGTGAGAGGAAGAACAACAAGCATGTTAAAGTGAATGTTTGTGAGAGCAAGAACAACGAGCATGTTAAAGTGAATGTTTGTGAGAGGAAGAACAACGAGCATGTTAAAGTGAATGTTTGTGAGAGGAAGAACAACAAGCATGTTAAAGTGAATGTTTGTGAGAGGAAGAACAACGAGCATGTTAAAGTGAATGTTTGTGAGAGGAAGAACAACGAGCATGTTAAAGTGAATGTTTGTGAGAGGAAGAACAACAAGCATGTTAAAGTGAATGTTTGTGAGAGGAAGAACAACGAGCATGTTAAAGTGAATGTTTGTGAGAGGAAGAACAACGAGCATGTTAAAGTGAATGTTTGTGAGAGGAAGAACAACAAGCATGTTAAAGTGAATGTTTGTGAGAGGAAGAACAACGAGCATGTTAAAGTGAATGTTTGTGAGAGGAAGAACAACGAGCATGTTAAAGTGAATGTTTGTGAGAGGAAGAACAACAAGCATGTTAAAGTGAATGTTTGTGAGAGGAAGAACAACAAGCATGTTAAAGTGAATGTTTGTGAGAGGAAGAACAAGCATGTTAAAGTGAATGTTTGTGAGAGGAAGAACAACAAGCATGTTAAAGTTAATGTTTGTGAGAGGAAGAACAACAAGCATGTTAAAGTGAATGTTTGTGAGAGGAAGAACAACGAGCATGTTAAAGTGAATGTTTGTGAGAGGAAGAACAACGAGCATGTTAAAGTGAATGTTTGTGAGAGGAAGAACAACAAGCATGTTAAAGTGAATGTTTGTGAGAGGAAGAACAACAAGCATGTTAAAGTGAATGTTTGTGAGAGGAAGAACAACGAGCATGTTAAAGTGAATGTTTGTGAGAGGAAGAACAACGAGCATGTTAAAGTGAATGTTTGTGAGAGGAAGAACAACAAGCATGTTAAAGTGAATGTTTGTGAGAGGAAGAACAACAAGCATGTTAAAGTGAATGTTTGTGAGAGGAAGAACAACAAGCATGTTAAAGTGAATGTTTGTGAGAGGAAGAACAACAAGCATGTTAAAGTGAATGTTTGTGAGAGGAAGAACAACAAGCATGTTAAAGTGAATGTTTGTGAGAGGAAGAACAACGAGCATGTTAAAGTGAATGTTTGTGAGAGGAAGAACAACGAGCATGTTAAAGTGAATGTTTGTGAGAGAAAGAACAACGAGCATGTTAAAGTGAATGTTTGTGAGAGGAAGAACAACGAGCATGTTAAAGTGAATGTTTGTGAGAGGAAGAACAACGAGCATGTTAAAGTGAATGTTTGTGAGAGGAAGAACAACAAGCATGTTAAAGTGAATGTTTGTGAATGTTTGTGAGAGGAAGAACAACGAGCATGTTAAAGTGAATGTTTGTGAGAGGAAGAACAACAAGCATGTTAAAGTGAATGTTTGTGAGAGGAAGAACAACAAGCATGTTAAAGTGAATGTTTGTGAGAGGAAGAACAACAAGCATGTTAAAGTGAATGTTTGTGAGAGGAAGAACAACAAGCATGTTAAAGTGAATGTTTGTGAGAGGAAGAACAACAAGCATGTTAAAGTGAATGTTTGTGAGAGGAAGAACAACAAGCATGTTAAAGTGAATGTTTGTGAGAGGAAGAACAACGAGCATGTTAAAGTGAATGTTTGTGAGAGGAAGAACAACGAGCATGTTAAAGTGAATGTTTGTGAGAGGAAGAACAACAAGCATGTTAAAGTGAATGTTTGTGAGAGGAAGAACAACGAGCATGTTAAAGTGAATGTTTGTGAGAGGAAGAACAACAAGCATGTTAAAGTGAATGTTTGTGAGAGGAAGAACAACGAGCATGTTAAAGTGAATGTTTGTGAGAGGAAGAACAACAAGCATGTTAAAGTGAATGTTTGTGAAAGTGAATGTTTGTGAGAGGAAGAACAACGAGCATGTTAAAGTGAATGTTTGTGAGAGGAAGAACAACAAGCATGTTAAAGTGAATGTTTGTGAGAGGAAGAACAACGAGCATGTTAAAGTGAATGTTTGTGAGAGGAAGAACAACGAGCATGTTAAAGTGAATGTTTGTGAGAGGAAGAACAACGAGCATGTTAAAGTGAATGTTTGTGAGAGGAAGAACAACAAGCATGTTAAAGTGAATGTTTGTGAGAGGAAGAACAACGAGCATGTTAAAGTGAATGTTTGTGAGAGGAAGAACAACGAGCATGTTAAAGTGAATGTTTGTGAGAGGAAGAACAACAAGCATGTTAAAGTGAATGTTTGTGAGAGGAAGAACAACGAGCATGTTAAAGTGAATGTTTGTGAGAGGAAGAACAACGAGCATGTTAAAGTGAATGTTTGTGAGAGGAAGAACAATGAGCATGTTAAAGTGAATGTTTGTGAGAGGAAGAACAACAAGCATGTTAAAGTGAATGTTTGTGAGAGGAAGAACAACGAGCATGTTAAAGTGAATGTTTGTGAGAGGAAGAACAACGAGCATGTTAAAGTGAATGTTTGTGAGAGGAAGAACAACGAGCATGTTAAAGTGAATGTTTGTGAGAGGAAGAACAACAAGCATGTTAAAGTGAATGT
>JAMPIV010019757.1:0-275801 GCA_024509875.1 Oreohelix idahoensis | reverse complement strand
AGGGGTAATAAAGGTGAGAGAGGAGGGTTGTAATTGATAGGTTTGGGGGGGGTGGGGGGGGTATGGATTTGTTGATTTTTGTTTGGGAGATTAATATTTTGGGGTTTTAGTGGTGTGTGTCTTGATGATTGGAATTTGTAGTTGTTGATAGTGAATTAGGGAAGGGGATGAGTTTGAGGGTTTTGATTTAAGTATTTTGGGTTTTTGTTTTTTTTTTTTTTATAGGATTTATTTTGTGAGAGTAAGTTATTTATAAAGTTAAAGATTTAAGGGATGGGTGTTAAGATAGATAGAGTGTTTACAAAGGGAGTTTTGTGAAAGTACCATTAAATATGAGGACACCGTTATAACTACAAGGGAAGCGAACACACATTCAAAAATGGCGCCACCTTTATGAAATAACGAATTTATACTTTGAATTTCGATGAAATATTAGTATTTATTTTTGTAGTTTATTTAAAAAATATAGAATGTATTTTTGTTTCACAATGTGATGTGTTTTATCAATAATGATTTAATTAAAATTATATCACAGCATATGTAAAGAAGGATCTGAGCGATTTCCCTATTGGGAGACCTTACATTTCACTGCGACATAGTGCTTGCTACGTCCCGTTAGACTGACCGAACACGTAGCCACTGACAGTTTTCAAGTTTGTTACCGTTGAAAGAGAATGTGAACAAAAAAAAAAAAAAAAAAAAGACTTGCTCAAGATAATTCCTAAATTGTATAAATTGGTTCCTACCGAATCAGCCGTTTCATGTTAACTAATCGTAAGGATACAGAAAATTTGTCATTTAAAGTGAATAAATAAATAACGGTAATTAACAAGTACTCCCGTTGGACATTAAGGATGGGCACTAGACAACAGAAAAAGAAAAATATAAGTGAGAGGCCAACCAGACGGCGCAATCAACTTTACAGTGACAGTACATCGTGAATCAACGCTGAGACCAATTTTTGCACCCCCAAAAAAAGTGCATTATTGCCTGAGGTCATTCTCCATGACACACACACAACAATGGTATAGGACCCGTGGGACGACCCAGACCGTTTTGAAGACCAGCAATCACTAATATAACTATCCTATCAGCAAGGATCAGCAAGTATAGACCCAAATAAAGGCCCCGACCCGCAGAACCGACCGAACCGCGCCGACCGCGAAATATGTGTCCAGTAAATGTGTAGTGTAAGACGAATAACACAGAATAAACCGGTAGGTTTGAAGTCACGGATGGGTAACTCTTAAAATAAAATAATGAAGGAAAAACCTTGAGTTCTGTGGATAGTAAAGAATAAGTTAAATTAAATAAATAAAGGTAATTAACAGGTACTTGTTTGGACATAAAGGGTGGCACTAGACAACAGACAACTTTATTTATTTATTTACTGATCCACAGGACTCAGGTTTCCTCATTAAGTCCATTAAAGTGAAAGCAATTACGACAAAGTAATTTTAGCTACTTTGATTCCAGTCTACGGTACTATCTTTTTAGAATATCGCTGAAAAGGACTGTACAAATTATTAGTATATCAGAGGCTGAAACATGTTACATTTCGATCACCCATAAAAAAATATTGTCCCAGAACTGTAAAATTATAGTCAACATCTTAAAGTCCCCGCCCAAAAAAATTGCCGCTTCATTTGTTTCATTGGACATGAACCGTGATACTCCGCATGATGAACGCAGAACGTCAGGTCCACTCCATTCCCAGAAAGAAAACGCATCTTGATATCCGTGTAAATTCTTCCTATTTTCTCTCTCTATCTCTTCCTGTCCTGTCCTCCTTAAGGAGGACCACCCACACCCCCCCCCCCCCCCCCCCCCCCACACACCCCCCCCCCAGTCCCATTCAACCTAGTCGGTTTATATTTAGGGCCGCATGTCAAAAATAAAAGACTTTAGGTGGGATAATTAAGCCACAACTGTTATCTGTCGTTCACAAAAGACATTTTCTAAGTAAAAGCCCTCTTACTCTACTTTTGTCACTGTTTAGATGTTCATGTTTTTCCATTGTGTGGCATACCAATAGCAAAATTCTTGCAAAACCAAATTTGTATCAACTCCAAGCGTCTGAACGATTGCAAAACGCCAAGCTGGCAAACTAATTAATTAATGTTCTTGGTGATTAAACCGTCCATGCAGGTCGATTTGCGAAGGCTTTTCACTTTATTATTTGTTTAAAACAAGTTTGCACTAAAATTTGACATCCCCCCGCCCTTCAACTTCTTTTTGAAAATTGGTCAAAATTTTTTTTAGCCAAAAAAGACCAAGGCCCCACTTCAGCAGATCACCGTTCTATATCAATGTATTAAACGCCCAGTAATAATCATATTAAAAGAATATGTCCATAGCGAGAAGAGAGAGAGAGAGGAGAGTAGAGAGAGAAGAGAATGAGCAATATTGTATTCATGAAAGAGGATTACATTAACAAAACTATAGACATTAAACAATTCCCACAATAAACGGCAGATAAATTACAGCCTGTGAAAGCCAACACACAAGAAAAACAAATGTAAATATGCTATATCCCTTCTTCCTTCTTCGTCGTATCAATCCTGAAAAGTACCCATTAGGGGGTTGCGTTGGTGTCAAAGCTGTGTACGACCTAAGCTGTGATTATCGCACAAGTCTTTCGGTCGACACATCCCGGACGGGGAGGCGTCTGCCAGAGCATGTTTATTTCGGTGTACCCGGGTTTGCCTTCCCCACTGCTGATCTCTACTCGCTCAAGCCAGACTGGTCAGTGATGCAATCTTTTCCAGGACCACCAATGGAGGTGCCTTGTAGGGGGTCTTAGAGAAACAGTCTCTGCAATGTCGCTGTATCCAGTATCAATCAGTCAAGCTATGGGTCGCTGAGACTGCAGTTCTCTATTGCTGCTGCATCTATGGGTCCCTGGTATCTTGCCATATTGAAGGAATTAGTGAAGCACTAATATAGTGGCCTGAACCACCCTACTTTAAGTGACCCCACATAGGGTCGTGGACCGAATCCCCGTTCACATAGAACAAAAGTTTTCATTGCATTTGTTGCTCCAAAAACCAAGACCAAACCAAGTATTGAACATTTGAGTCACAATAACAATTGTCGATGTGCAAAAGGGGGGGGGGGGTGGGGGGGGGGGGGGTGTTTCCCAAAGGAGTAAAGGTCTCCCCCCCGTTTTGTACACACTGCCCATTGAACTTTTGCATATTAGAATATGGGGTTAAGCAGGCCGGCCCTAGAAATGTTTGCCGCCCACGTGCAATACCATACCTTCCGCCCCAGCCCAGCCTCAAATTAACGTTTGAAAATTTTTTTGTAACCATTATGTTTTAAAACAAGCTTTTTCAACATTAATTTCATGACCATTAGCCTACTTTTAAATAGTATCATTATTAATAATGTATTATAAATTGATTAAAATACTGTATAGTCATAAAATTAAACCATTGACTTTATTAGAGACAAATAATATGAAAGTAAATGTAGTTACATTACTTAATACATATAGGGGATGCTCCGTTCTCATGTGAAAAACGATGAACTGCTGAGTCACAAACTTACTTAACTATAGTATGTACATGTTATAGTTTTTTAGCAATATTTTTTCACATTATTTGGAATTTATATTGTTTTGAAGTATATACTGCTTAAAAAGACACTTTTCCAAATGCTTTTCATATTTGCAAAAGCAGAAAATAAGGTCTGCGTGATAGTCCCCCTAATTTTTGACCGATTTCAATGTTCAATTGAAATCATGGCAAGTCCTCCCTTTCCAATCCCCTTCCCAAGTATTTCGGCCATTGTTGAGCGTAAACATAAGTTTTTTTAATAAGCTTCAGTTTTGAAAAACTACTCCGCTCACCACTTGCGTACCGTTTACCGCAAAGTTAAGTAAATATTCTTAAGGCTATTAGCGACAATATGAGCGACTGTATTATTTTCACATAATGTAACGAAGAGACTTCAATTGGTGGAGGTATTATCTTGGTACTAATTCTCAGGAATACTACTGAGAGCGCGTGTGTTCATCGGATACTTTTCTTTAGTCGTTCCCCACTGTCCCTACCGTAGGTGTAGAGGTTATTGAGAATGAGAGAGCGCCAGACCATTCTAATCAGCTGTCCCCCTTCCTTCCTGGCCTGGTTCCATTCTAGTCCTTCGGTCCTTCAAAGATTGTCTAATGTTTGTCCTCCCGCAGCGGAGACCTCTGGGTCGGTGTCCTGGAGGTCTGGATGATCCCTGCTCTTTTGTGTTTTTCCCATGCTTGTCTGGGTAGCCGATCTTCTTCACCATTCTGCAGACATGGCCAAACCATCTTAGTTGGGACTGTTCTATTTGGGTCTGCAGCGGATGGGATTTTAGGCCTTGACGGATCGTCTGGTTGCGGACCATGTCTCTTCTTGTTACTTCAACCACTTTCCTCATATACCTCATTTCTGAGGTTTGGATCTGGCTTTTGTGGGTTGTAGTCATTGCCCACGACTCGCATCCATATGTCAAGACTGGGACATAGGTGGGAGCGGTATACAGCCATCTTACGTTTTATCACTACTACAACCTCTTCTTGCTTGAGGAAATCCACGATTATAATGGCCTGAAAAAGGTCTCCCAGCCGCCTGCTTTTCGAGTGGCCAACGTCTTCTTTTGATGCCTCCCCTTTCAGGTCTATAAATAGCACCGATGATAAATTTAAAGTGGTCGACCTGCTCCAGGACCTGTTCTCCCAACTTAATCTGATGTTTTCTTCATCTCGTGATATCACCATGGATTTTGTTTTAGAGCTGCTTATGACCATCCCTCTCTTCTCCAGCTCTTCCTTCCAGACTTGCAGGTTGGATTGGAGATGTGCCTCTCTGATTTAGCAATCATGGGCAACATCATCATCAGCAAATGCCAGCTCCGAAATTTAGACCTTCTCATCTTCCAGTATACCCACCACTGAATACCTTTCTTGTTCTCTCCTATCCTAACATGCCGCTTTCAGTTCATCAATGGCATCAATGTCCTCTATTTTTCTTGATGTATCTCTCTCTCTCTAGATGGCATTCTAGGTTTCTACATTTGTTTCTATATCACATGTGTCAATCTCCGATTTCATTATCTAGGGATGTTAAATAAATAAGGAAAAAATGAGAAAAACTGTGATGTTCCAAATTGCATCGATTAACCCATTCGTTCAATAGAATTAGTGCAACATCAGATAAAAAGTTATATGAAAAATGCAATTTTGAATTTATTTTTTTTTGGCGATTCTAAAGATAAGGTTAATTCTCTTGCTTACATATTTGTGTAGTCCATTGGTTCTGTGCGACGCACTCTAGTACATTGCATACGTTCGTATCAAAATCAGGATGCAGCTTCAACTTTCTCTTCTAATTTGTTAGTCATCAGACAGAGAAAATTTTTGAAATTATACATCATTTCTGAGATTTCATTAAGGATTTGGGAGAACATTTCTTCAAAGTTGTTTTATGGCGCTAGTCAACTTTTAACTACCCATTTTGTATGCTTTGCAACAGTTATAGCTAGCAACAATATAATTTGGTTTAAAAAAAAACAAGTGCCATATAACCAGACAACAAAAAAAATTAAAATCTCTGATTTAGGGCAAGGGTTTCAAGCTTCATGTCTCCCCTTCGCCATTTTGGTCTACTACTGACTCGTGCATCTAGCAATTTGAATCCTATCCCCATGCAACAGGTAAGATTACCTCAATTATAATTATCTTAAAGGGACGAATGCGTGCCTCGATTCTAGATTCCCAGTGATGTTGTACTTAGTGTCTTGGCGCGTTAGAGTTGTGTAATATGTTTCTCTTAAGATTCCCCAATATATCGCATTGTTGACGCATAGAGAAAAACACATACAATTTTCTAAAAACGGTCCGTTTCAAAAAATAAAACATCCCCATTCTCTAGATGACATCGCGGCATCATTGACCACCAAGTTGAGAGAATGAGAACACCAGCAAGGGAGATATCTAAAAAGCTCTCGGGAGGTCGAATGCCCCCTAATACGTTGCTTTGATGTTGAACTCCTGAATGTATTGATGCCTTCTTCATATTTGTATCCATTTGTCCATAGTCAACCCCTATGCCACGCCAACTGTTTTGCGCGCGATTGAATATATCTCTATAGTCCCTGAACAATTTCGTCCTTAAGAATGGGCATTCGGTTACAGACGCAAACCTTATAGTGGCTTCTCTACAACAATGAAACCAAGAAAAATGCTTCATGCGAATGTTTGATACCATCTAAATTCGTAATTACACAAATATATACATTTAGTGTGGAATTGTTTCCATTGGATCGGGTACTTACAATCGGAAGTATAACAGTCCTAGAACTGATGCTATAATATTTAAATTCTCGCCAGCACATAGAAATTATTTCGTGCGTTAGTTTATTGGTTTCCAGAGAAGAAGAGCAATTTAATTCATTTGTGAATGTTTTTTCCTAAGTGTGAATGTTTAAGGTCCATTCCACGAGATGACTCTCATTAAATATCTCTCTCCAC
The DNA here is from genome assembly GCA_024509875.1 of Oreohelix idahoensis. Taxonomy (NCBI): domain Eukaryota; kingdom Metazoa; phylum Mollusca; class Gastropoda; order Stylommatophora; family Oreohelicidae; genus Oreohelix; species Oreohelix idahoensis. The sequence continues at coordinate 269,293 of JAMPIV010019757.1, read as the reverse complement.
ACATAACACTATCAAAGCTGGCAATCAGTTCAAGAAGCTTTAACAATTTCCATGGTTCTTAGGGTCGATATAAATTATCAATATGTTGGCTCAAGAACTTGAACAATAGCAATTAATGGCCGTTCCTTATTAAGCGCTCCTCCAGTGTCGAACTTCTGAATGTAATAACGTTTGGGTTGCATTTGAATCAAGATGTCCTGTACTGATTTAAGCCTGGACGATAATTCAATTATTCACTACGGAGGTTGGACTAAGCAATGGTTTTTAGATTGTTTTGTGTTTCATTAAGAGCAGTGCATAGTCTTAATGTACACCCAATCATGTGATATTGCCATCAAGTAGGTGAGTGGACATTTTATTACAGGAAAACAACTTACAGCAGAAACAAAAAATTCAAGAATCGTTTGTCATTTGATATACACCTAACTAATGATCGATTTAATATGTTTCTGCCATTGCATAATCTCCTCTAAGGTGTAAAAATTTAATGAAAATTCCGAACCATTAGATCTGCAATCTTGAAAAAACGACTCATTTTTTATTGGTCTCATCTTGCAGCCTTTTTTTTAAAAAGATTTTTCCAGTCCCTTTTCGGTATCGTGCATTAAAGAAGAGACTCAATCATGCCGGAATCAGTGTAACCGTCATTTAAGAGTTCATCACTTTTAAATTCTCTGTATTATGAAACAAGTCCCAATCATCGCATGGTTAGTCATGGGGTATATGGTTGTCGGGAAGTTCATTGTTCGTTTATTAAGTATCTAACGTTACATCGAGTGGTCCAAGAGTATGTAGAAGTACTGTGCCCATGAGCGTCATTGAATCATTTGTTTGTCGTACCATTTGCTTATTATTTTTCTTCTGTTCCCCCTACATCTAGTCTGTTCAGTTTTAATATCTCTCTTATGTAAAGGCCCCGCGTATGCTTTCATCTCTAGACTTCGCGACTTCTTTTTTACAGTGTTAACGTTTCTCCGACAGTGCCAGCTACCTGATATGTTTTGTTTTTAGCGGTATTATCGGGACATATAATCTTATTTGAAGTATTAAAACTGTTTTTAATAAACCCTACAATAAAATTGGTAATAGTTAGTAATGAATGGAGGTGCTGGAAAAAGCACTGTACTAAGTCTCCATAAAACGTTTAAGTAATACTTAACTTTTATCACTGCGTAAACTTTCCTTGAATGCACACTCTCAAAAACAACTCGAAAACATTCGAGCCGGCCGCCATTCATAGAATTATGTCGATAAAAAAAATAAATTTCCTGATTCCCACAGCCATAGTTAAATTAATCTCCCTGTCTCTCTTCAGCCAGAGCCAGGAAAATTTTAATCGTGGCGGTCATATCAGTTTGAGCCCAGCGTAACTCGAAGACATATAATCCCTCGTTGAGAACAACTGGTGGTTTCCGACCAAGCAAATAAATTGTAAAACTGACAGCTCTCTAAAGAAATACCTTTTACTGCCCTTGTAAGGAGGAGAGAAGATAGCAATACGATCGTAATGGCAGAACTAATAGATGAAGACTTTAAAACAGCATAAAGCACAAGATCGCAGGTGGTCAAATATTTCTGTAGATAAAAAACAGACAAAATGTGAAGGCATAGAAAAGAAGGAATTTTAAAATAAATCTAGAAACGAAACCTTCAGAACACTTCGCGACAACCAAACCATCTACAGAGGCATTTTATTTCAGGGGCCGTTCAGGTCTATATTCAGGTCCAAAATCCCGGTCGAATGAGACACTCCTTATAGAATTGCCATGCGCCCGGGCTTGAACGTACCTGATCGCTAGCGCAGTGAGAGTAACCAAAATTACCTAAACCACGAGGGCTCCACCAGGCGGATAGTATTTCGGCGGGAGTAGTAAAAATAAGTAAAAAGATTTTTTGCCGCCCCCCAAAAGCTTTGCCCGCCCCCCTGTCAAATGCACAGTTGTGCGCCGTCGGTAGTAGCGGCCCATGTTGTGTGAAGTCCCCATATGTTATCTTGTGACATGCGGGGTAGATGTGTACAACGATAACCAACAGTTTTTTACAATTGAAACAAATTAGTAATTCTCGAGTCCCTCAGCGTTGTTGTTAGCTGTAATAATCAGGTCTTATTCACTATTTTGTGTTGATTTTATAGACCAATGCACAGGAAATAACTGTTGAGGTCATTGTGCACGGTTGATTGCATTTCGTCGCAAACGCTGCCTCACAGGGCTGTGTGTTGGTTTTCTTTCTCCGTAATGATGTTCCTCCCACAAGTGACGATTGAGGCAGAATGAACATGTCAGCATCAAATACGTGCGACTAGGCCGCATTCAACTCACTGCACCGAACTTCAGGTAAGAAACAGTAGAGTAAAGAAAACATACAGGCGCTAGTAAGTGTGCAGGGCGCAAGCATACCCGTAAAAAATTGCGAGTGTCGGAAATCGGATGTGTCCGGACCGAAAGGCGCAGACAATCGCAGACTTCGAGCTATAAAACTACGACACACACGTACACACTCATCACATAAAAAGGTGCCACATAAGAGTAAGATTTGGATGTTGAGAGCGAACGATAAGCAAAACGAACAACAACACGTATTATGGGGATACCCTCGATTCAACCCCATGTGCGTCTATAATTTTCGTATATAGTGTTCATGATACCAACGAACAGTTTATTAACCCCAAAGAGTCCAAAGATTATAATACGCAATGGTCCTAGTACAGGGGGTCCCGGCAAACTTTTTAGTAGTGTCGTGGCCGTGCAGTAATGTATGCAAAGTCACTCAGCGTGCCAACCTACGAGATCAGAATATTTTTATAACATACAAATATTTTAGTGTAAACAAGTTATAAATTGAATCTTGTAATTGACATGTTTTCCGATACATTTAAATAACTATTCTATTCCCTTTGTAGATCTAGTTCAATATTTTAATATTAAATAGGAACAAATAGTCCATACAAATTTTATGTATATATGCAAAAATTAAAGTTACTAGAACACATTAGTTATGAAAATTTATAAATAAAATTTGACATATTGTAAATTTTTGTTAAGACAGCAAAGTCCAATAGTTTGATGAAGAACACAACAGATTAAATAAACCAAACATTAAACATAAAACACGTTATTGAAAATTTTAATATGAGTAAAATCATCTGATAATTATTGATTCTGGGTCATTAATAAATTAATGCGACCCGATTGGTCAATGCATCTCCTTAGTATTAATTGTTTCAATAGTCAGGGTGGTGTACGTAGAGGGCGTTCATCAAAAATAGTCAGATGCCACCAAATAAAGCTATTCGTATGCTCTCAGGAGCTGTTTTTTTTTTATTTGCAAAAAGTATGAAATTTTATACAGCAATGACAACATGGAGATATGTCAAGTAAAAACATCGGTATATTATACATGCCACATAAGTCCCCATCTAACTTGGTACGTCCTTTATGCCAGCGTCCGAATCTAGTGGCATTTATTCCTAGCTTATTTCTATCCCTTAAACCAAATATATTAGAGTATACTTGAATCCATGTAGACCATTACATTCGCTGCATGAATCAACTCCTTCATCATCTTACAAGAACCTTTGGTCCGCACGGATTGCATCTATAATGTGGCCAAATAGTTGTAGTACAAATCAGAGAGGTGCCAAAAATCGGGACTATTGGATTAGGATTGGGTAGTACAGTACCAGACCCAATTTTGGTGGATTTGCTTCCCGTTTTGCCAGAACTTGAGTGAGTCGCGCATTGTCGTGAAGGAGAAGCGCAGGTCTGCTGGATTCTTGTGCGGCCGAACTCTGCGAAAACGTTGATTGAGTTTTTTCAATGTCTTAATGTAAGCTTGCGAATTGATTGTCTCTCCTCTTGGCATAACGTCCACAAGAATCACACCTCAATGTCCCAAAAGACAGTGATCATGACCTTTCCAGCTGAAGGAATTGTCTTGAATTTCTTTCTTCTTGGTGATTGCTAAGCGGCGATGATGCCACTCCATTGACTGTCTCTTTTTGTCCTCAGGTTCAAAATGATGTGCCCAGGTTTCGTCACCTGTAACGATCTTAGCCAAAAATTTCTTTATCCATCAGCATTGAAAACGCTCCAACAATTCAGTAAGAAATTGCTTTCCTTTGCAATCGTTGGAGTCATTTGTGAGACTTCGAGGAACCCATCTTGCGCAACACCTTAGAAAATCCGAAAGAGTTTTATATAACTGCATTTGCACTACCAATGCTGACTGACAGCTGTAAGTCCAATTGTTGAGTAGTGATTCGCCTATCAGTAAGAATAATGCCCTCAGCGCATTTCAACATTTCTGCGTTGGTGGCTGTGGCAGGACGTCCACAGCGCCGCCGATCAAGCAGCTCCGTATCTCTCCACTTCCTGATTCGTATGATTCTCTGAACCCACGACTGACTGTAACTCCTGTCGACTGCAAAACTTCCATACACATCCACATAGAACGCTTGTGAAATGTTCACAACATTTCCTTCTCTGCAACGAGAAATTCTATCACAATTCGCATGCTTATAACGCAAGTTGCTAACACGTGCTCCATTTCAACGGTTTAGGCAGCGTAGATATTTTTGGCCGTTTGCGATGCAATTATGGTGCACACAATACGAGCGACACATCCATATTTGAAGTGTGCAAAATTTCATGCTTCTATCTTCATAAATAGCTGTGAAACTTTCAAACGTATGGTGTTGCATTAACTTTATGCTGGAACCACCCGCTGTATGTTTGTCGTCAAATTTTCAGCTTCACACAGGCTTCTGATTGAGCCACAGTTTGGTTAGGGCGACGTTTCTCTGTAGTCTTCAAACAGCTTTCGCATGTGTGAGAAAATTTGTTCACATGTGATATGGTGACCCTTTTAGCCGAATAGTAGAGTTCTTATGACTATAATATGCGTGCCTAATACAGATGAACGCTTCAGGCAGGGATGTCCAGCAAATTTTTTTTAGATGGCAGCTGACTTTTCCAAGCAGCTTTTCTTCAAGAGATTTTGCCAATTCTACAAATTTTATCTGGCCATAAAACTCTGATACTATGAATTCGATGTGTTGCATTTCAAAATAGTCAACATCCATTTCCACTCTCGAAAAAGAGATAGGTCAAATGGGATTGTTAGTATGATCAATTAAGTCGGTTTGATGATGGTAAGAAAACATGGGCCCCCACTTGCAATTTTGAAAGTCTTGACCTCGTTTAGGCAAACTCTCCTTGAGGCGCTTCAACGGACTTCTGATAGCTCATCTCTGTTGACAGTAAAATCTATTTGGAATGAGTCTTTACGTTTGGAATGGTACTTTGTATGTGTTAGTGGTAATATCTCTGCAAAATATGTCTAATTTTGACGCAAATCCTTTCCAGTGTTTAAAAGATCAAGTACTGTTTGACCCTGCCCTTTGTAAACGCAAGTTTTAATTCATTCAGATTTGTAGTTATGTCAGCCAGAAACATCAGCTTGCACAGCCAGTCCTCTTCATTCAATTCCGGGAAATGTTGTTCTTTTTCATCAAGAACCACATTGATTGCTTCTAGACATGATACAAATCTGTTCAAAAACATTACCTCGACTAAGCCAACGAACATTGCTGTACAGCGGGAGGTCCGCATATGCGCTCTCCATTTCTTGTAGAAGAGACTTGAATTGCCTGTGGGTCAATGAAGAGCGAGAAACTATGAAGTTAAATATCTTGACAACAGTTTCCATTACAGAGCTCACGGATAGTGACGAAATCTTCGCACACAAACTCTCCTGGTGTATAATGCAATGGAAGCTCAATACTTGACATCCAATACGATCCTCAAGAAGTTTAACAAATCCTTTGTTCTTTTCCGACAAATGCAGGGGCGGCATCAGTAGTAACACAGAATATTTTATTCATGTCAATGTTCTGATTTTCGAAATAGCTTACAAATGCAGTTATAATGTCCTTGTAAAGTGCTGTGTATATAGTCTGTATATAATCTTCTGTAAAGCTCCACTATCAATCACTGTAACATGTTGTTTGTGGTGTCACTACTGTATATGTCCATTGTAGTGTACAGAGTTGTTGAGATCAGGCATGCTCCAGTCTACCCAGCTGTAAATGGGTAACTCGCCCTAGACCTGAGTTAGGGAAGGCAAAGGCAGCTGTAAACAGTAGTTTCCCTCTAAGGCTCCAGGGGAAGCAGGCCCTAAACTTGGTCAATTCAACCGACGCAGGATGGTGTGTAGATATGGAGTAGAAGTGTAGAGTGTGATTAACGCGAATGGTGTACTGTTCGTGTTCTGACCAATCTAATCACTCATACACTTGTGTCTACAATGCACCTATGCAGACTGCTGGAATCTTTGTTTACACAGTTTATTTAGACGCACACACTGGGACATAACGAGTAAATCATGGGTACAGGTTGCCACATCAATTTGTAGGCATACATAGCAGATCACAAGTCATGACACGTTCATAAATAATGGGTAGTACATCAATAGCTTCCAATGTCATGATACATAATGGCCGCATCCCCTATCTGACTAAGCGCGTCAGTGAAGGCGGATCGGTAAGTAACTAAAGTTGCTTTATGTTCATAGTTTATATCATATATGAAACCATGGAAGGGGTTTCTATCAAAATTGAGATCTCCTTGCCACTGTCCGAATAGTAAGATACATGCCCCGTTCTTTGGACAGTGATTCAAAAATACGATGACAGGAATGTAACATGGCCGCCTTCCTGAGTTGTCGCTCACTCACAGGAGGGTATATCTAAGCCAAAGTTAATTTGAAATATATAAGAATAATTTCTTAAAGTTCCTCCAAACAGTTTCTACAGTAATCCAGTTACTTCACGTAGACATAACTGCTATATGGAAGCCCGTCATCTTCGTCGATACAAACGTGACCCTAGCGTTGTGAAGCACAAAATTCCAGTTAGGTCTAACCGACATGAGATCATCAAAAATAGGGTCTGGAATTACCTGGAGTCCGAATCATACATGGTACTGTACATTAGGAGAGTCTCTAACACAAACTCTAGTAGAGACACAATCTCCTACAGAAGAAAACCACTTCATAAATCATTTTTATTGAAGAATGTACCAGCCCTGGAAAAATGCGTACCCGCCATTGTAAACAGTACCTCGGAACTCATCACGACTTGTCAAGACAACTCATACTTCCGCTAGAGCGGCATAACAGAATATAGTCCTGCCTACCCATCAAAAATATACAATATGGGACTGATTCTACTTGTACTAATAATATGTAATACATATGAATTCAGGCCATAAACATAATAAGCAAATTAATATTTTTTCTGGCCCTAACAAATAAGTACGGACATGGGTGTCATATCCATGCGCCGAATCAATATCAAGAACGATTACTCCTATGATCAAAAGTGTAAATCAATCATGAGTTATCTCGCTTTACCATAGACAGCATTTTCATACACAAATGAATGAATGTCTATTTCTTTTCCATATTAAATAGCCATATCGATTTTTGTAATATGTGCGTCAAAATATGCACGCAACAGTCCTCTCCCTTGGCTGTACCATCAAAAGGTATCAAGCAGCACAGTTCTTCATAAATACGGTCGTTGTCACAATATCGCGCAACTATAGCTAGGCGCGCCCCGTCATTCACATCGACACTTTCGTCAAGAGCGACACTAAATACAACAGCTTGTTGAAACCCGGTTGTTTGTTTTACCGTTACATTTTCAGCCATATCAGTTATGTGCCTCTCGATTGATTCTCGCATAAGCGGTATTTCCCGAATCCAAGACAGAATTGTTTCTTTATTTGGTATATCACTAAACAAAATTTCAGCACTGCTCAAAAAAAAGTTTTCCTTGATGTATTCTCCATCTGTGAAACGTTTGCCCTTCGAAGCTACACACTGTGCAATTTTGTAACTACATTCGGTAGTTTTATTTTTGGTTTCCAATTACTTGACTAAAATTACTACTTTGTTTTTTTGTAGCCAGAAACAGCCATTTTTATGGCTTCACTTTTTCTCTCTCAGAGTTTTTAAAACATGGACTGATGTTTAGTTTGATAGTGTCTTTGTACACTTGACGTACGGCACACGACACTTACATAACATAAAGCACAAACAGCAACAATCTCTTTGGTTGTATGAATCCATATTCGTTTGTCCAAAAGTCTTGAAACGAGCGTCCTATATAAAGTTTTTTTGTCTTTTTTTGAGTCATTTTAACGGCACCGTATTACTTAAATAACAACACCAACTTTTTGTGCTACGGTCAACGGACTGTACGGGCAAATGAGTATGCGACAGCCGAGAGAACTGTAGAGGTGGTGTGGTCGGGAGAGAGGGGAAGGATAGGACGGAAATATAACTTCGTCGAGTCAGTCATTGTTGCTCCCAAACTCACACTGGGCGTCAAAAACTGCGAGCGAAAACGAAATAAATACGCTCGTCTAGGCGCTAACCAGACACTATTGCGTAATTATGATATTACGTCTGGGCTTGCCCGTCAAAATTCGCTTGGGATTCTTTTCAAGAATCTCACACTGCAAACTACGGTAGCAGGTATACGCCAGACTAGCGGGCACGGCAAAGTATAACCACTCCCCTTGAAATTCGTTGAAGAATGTTTGTTCTCGGAAACGGTCCGTAAAAACGAAGACTTGCGTGCAGTATAGTATAGTATGATCAGGCCTTTAGTTTGCATCAGATCGCACATTCTTACCTCCATTGTCTAAAAACATTCGTTTTGAAGGGTTGTAAAAACAGGTATAGCTTTAAAAGAATTATATGCTTCTATTTAATTAAAAATTCATTTTTTTTTTAAAAATGAGATCATATACTGTACAGTATTTTAATTCACTCAGCGTGCCATTGAAAATCGTTCCACGTGCCAAGCTTGGCACGCGTGCCGTAGTTTGCCGACCCCTGGTCTAGTATTTACCCTTACAGTAAAGAACAGAGTTATGCGTTAATCTCTTCTGAAAAGAGACAGCATTAGCAAAAACTTGCATAAAAAATACACAAAGTGAGTACATGGATTCTACAAGACATATATAATATATAATATATATATATATATATATATATATATATATATATATATATATATATATATATATATATTATATATAATATATTATATATATATATATATATATATATATTGTATATATATATATGTATATATATATATATATATATATGTATGTATATATATATATATATATATATATATATATATATATATATATATATATATATATATATATAGATATATATATATATATTATATATATATATATGAGAATTATTCGTTCATCCTTCCTCTCTTCTCAAACGACCGTGGCCACGAGCATTCCTTCTTACCTAAATTCTTGGGTTGTATCTTCTGGAACACTCTTTAGGACACACACGACACACACAGCAAATCCAGTGTTATTTTTGGCAAAAGGGAACCCAAGCTCCTCAAAGACAGGTTAATTTCAATTCTCCGGGAGCGTTCCCTTTTGTTATGTTTTATTTAGGATTAACTGTTTAAGTCACATTAAATTTTGTCCATATAAGAAATTTAACAGCGCTCAGAGTGTCAATAGCTTGAGGTTTCCAGTACATAGGAAATGTCAGGTTGTTAACTTCTCTCAGTTTAAAATTCTTGGTCACACCACAACTGGTCAAACGTCGGGAGATGTTAATGTTTGTTAAGTCACCGCAAACGGGCTGTATGACTGTAAATGACATTTGCAAAGAAATCTGGATCTATATGCCCAGTTACAAAGGTCACTCTTAATGTTTCTTTGGTGGTATTCTGTCTCTTTCTTGGGTGTAAACACAACCTAAGACAGTTTTTACCTTCAAGAAACCCCAAGATAACTAATTAAATTGTTCTTTGGTATGGTTACTCTCAGATTTACATGGAAGCCGCTGGTAAGGTTTAGGGTTTGACCCAATACTGTGTAAAGGAGAAAAAAATACAAATACTTAACCATAATATAGTATTCACAATCCTATCCTTACCCCGCGTAAAAAATAATATATTTATCCACTTCGGTTATTTAACTTAAATAAACTACAAAACTACAAGCTTAGAGCTTGTCTTATCGTTTAAAAAAACTCCCGTGAATAAATTCTAGTCATTTTAAAAAACTAAAATCATCATGAATTAGAAATAAATATATATTTCGTCAATACTCATAATGAACCGTTCCTTTAACTAGTTGATTAAAATATTCTCTGACTGGTTTACTAGCTATTAATTAAATTTATTTTATTATAGCTGGCATAGTTTAGCTAGAAATTATTATTTGTTCTGCAGTAAAACCTAGAGAAAAAATAAAATATGACGGACCTATCTAGTAAATCACTCTGCACAGAAAATCTAGTGAAATATAATCGACCATTTACCACTTAAATCACTCAAAACTACTAGTATAGTATTTACCTTCACACAAGCTTCTAAGACTATCTCCACCGAAAACTAAGAACTCTACTTAATACAAGTGATTCTAGAATCGTAGCTAGATGTCTTCTGAATCTGTGGCGGTACTGGATAAATTGAGTTAGAATGCTGGGGTTTATGTATCTGAAATCAAAGGGAATATACACTATAACCCGAAAACCAGACTCTCTGCCAGATTTAGCACCTACGGGGAAATCTCTGCTCAAATTCTATTATCAAAAGGAATCTACACACTATTACCGCTGCAAATTCGAGCACCGAGCGAAACGTCTCTCTCTTAGATCAGGCGTAACGTAACTGACCAGACCGTGCGAGATTTCTTCGATCGTAAAATCACACTATTTACCCCTGCAGACGGGGTCATTGAACAAAATCGAGCGAAACCCGTCCTTTGATCTGGCTATTCTCACCGTGTTTAATTACTTACAAACGAACAGTTCAGGGGAAGGTAATAGAAATTGTCTGCCCCTGTGTTACAAAATTAACTCCTCTGATTGCCTTATCAAACGATTTTCCAATCGCTGGCTTGTTTAAAAATTACAGGTAACGTTCATCGCTAATTGGTCTGCCCGTGACCATACATCAAAGAAAATAGCGAACAGCAATAAACTGCGTGCTAAATTAGAAAAAAAAAAGGTACAGATCTCTGAGTATAGGAGGGTTTTATGTTAACGAACAGGCGTAGGTGAAAGCTGGGTAAAAGAAAAGTGTAGATCAAGAAATAGATAGATGAAAGCTATTATCATAATATGTCACAGACGTCCGCACTTAAAGATATGAAACCATTTCATGTCCACTTTATGGAAATAGATTTCCTATATCAGTAGCTTCCGGGTGACTGTTATCTTCACTCTCATCATCCTCGTCCGTCTCTGTCCAACTCCTACTCATGAAGTCTGCTCCAACGTTTTCTTTCTCTGGAATGTATTCCGTGTGCGCTTGAAAGATAGTCGCCGAGTTTGACATTGTTGGAAAATTCCGTGTGTTTGCAGTGGAATTTCCCTGCCACTATCATCATCTTCGTCAGTTATGGCGATCGACATTAGATGTTCGGAGGACGGCACTGGTCTTTCCAAGTATTTCTTTAACAGATTTACGTGGTAGACCTTCTCCTTTCCTTTAATAGAGATCTGGTAGTTAGCCCTTGAGATCTTTTTAAGGACGGTAAACGCCTGATTTTAATAATGAAACACCCACAACCACCTTGCCAATAACTTGCGATGAATTCACGCTGGACGAAATCAAACAAGCCGTTAAAAGATTAAAAAATTTTAAAGCTGCTGGAGTTGACGAAATTTCAGGGGAAATGATTAAAGCAGTTAATGACAACAACCTCTTGAGAATTTTAGATATTATAAATGAAGTATGGAGAGAAGAACAACCACCACAACAATGGAAAGACAGTATTATTGTAAAGTTACCGAAGAAAGGTGATCTATCAGACTGTAATAACTGGCGTGGTATATCTCTATTATCATACCTGGAAAATTATTATGTTGCATGATGTTAGAAAGACTTAAATTGCATGCTGACGAAAAGATCAGAGAAAGAACAAGCGGGTTTCAGGCCGAAACGATCATGTATTGATCAAATATTCACACTAAGAACAATTATAGAAGAATCAGTGGAAAGGCAATCGCCACTTATTATCACCTTCGTCGATTTTCAAAAAGCCTTTGATAGTCTACACCGCCCATCATTGTGGAAGATACTTACAATCTATGGTTTTCCAACAAAATATGTGAATATAATCAAAGCGCTATATGACAATGCAAGATGTTGTGTTAGAACAAATAAAGGGAATACAGAATGGTTTACAGTAGAAACAGGGGTGAAACAAGGCTGTATTATGTCACCACTACTTTTTGGAATAGCTATTGATTGGGTTATGAGAAACTATACCCACAATGAACAATTGGGTATAAAATGGACAAATGGAAAATTCCTGGGGGACCTGGATTTCGCAGATGATGTAGCATTCTTAAGTTCAACACCCAGACAATCCCAAGAAGCAATAAATAATTTGTGTCATCTCTCGGTTAAAATAGGTCTCCAAATAAATGCCTCTAAAACTAAAGCTATGAACTTTTCTAACGAGACCTTTGATATCATCTTGAACGGGGAAAAACTACAGAAAGTTGAAAGTTTCAATTATTTAGGCAGTAAAAGGACTCAGGATGGTGACACAACAAGAGAAATCCAGACTAGAATTGCTTTGGCAGCTAGCGCCTTCAATAGATTATCTAACATTTGGAAATTACGATCATTGAATATACATACCAAGCTTCGTCTGTTTAATTCAAATGTTATCTCAGTGTTAACATACGGCTGTGAGAGTTGGAAAATAACAAAATCAGTGGAGAACAAGCTGAATACATTCGAGAACAAATGTCTTAGAAAACTCATGAACATCAGTTGGAAAGAATTCAAGACTAATCGACAAATAAGAGAAGACTCTAGGCAGAAATATGTCTCCGACTATATAAGGAAAAGACGATGGTCATATATCGGTCATGTCCTACGAATGCAAAACAACAGAATACCACTACAGGCGCTCACTTGGGTTCCTGAGGGTAAGAGGAAAAAAGGAAGACCAAAAGAAACACTCAGAAGAACAATAATAAGAGAAGGAAGAACGTTGGGCCTAAATAATGTGCAAGAGCTAAGAGGATGGCGTCACAACGAACAACCTGGAGACTTTTAAAAGAATTTATTATTATTATTATTATACAAAGGTCCCCTAATTCTTCAGGTTTCTCTTGGTTTCCCAGTTTACATAGCATCAATGTTGAGGTTTCCATTGGCACGTTCTACTAACCCACTTCCGGCCGGATTTATAAGGCTTTGTGTAGATTTGCTGGTTTTTCAAGATCTTAACGATCTCATCCGTCAACAGGCTACGGTATTGGGATCCGTTATCCGTCAACACTTGTTGAGGGAATCCCAACCGAGTAAAAATCTGCATTAGGGCTTCTGCAACATGCTTGGAATCCGTGCATGTTAGCGATATAGCTTCTGCCCATAAAGTGCATGTGTCGAGTAAGGTAAGGATGAACCTGTTCCTTCTTTTAGTCCTTTCTAAGGGTCCTAAAATGTCGATCACAACCCGTTCAAATGGTGTTCCCACTATTGGCATTTCACCCATGGAAACTTGCGGGTGTCAAATGCTTGGATGCCACCCGTTGGCACTTGGCGCAGGATTTCACGTATCTGATAATATCAGAGTTCATTCCTGGCCACCAATAGTTAGTCGATATTCGTTGATTTGTGGCGTTCTGTCCCCATATGTCCGCTAAAGGGGAAGAGAGTGCCCCATTTCTAAGATTTGGCTTCTGTACTGTTTCGGTACTAGGAGCTGATTAAATAACCCTTGTTCAGGCTTGCCCTTCTACAATAAAGTACGCCATCCTTAGAAAAATGTCCACGTGGTGTCTAGGGTCCTTAGCCATGGGCAGTTTCCTAAAGCAGGGTGCCAAGGTAGGGTCCTTTTGTTGCGCCTCTTTAAGTTCCTTGGGTAACAAATTTGGCGCAGGCTCCCGCTCCTTCTTGGTTTGCTCTCTTGTGGTTACTACTGCCACATTCGGCTCTTCCGGTTTCCCAATAAACACGTATCTACCGCCAAGTATGATTGGGTAGATCGGATCATCCATAACAGCCGCTTTGATCACACCTCTGACAAAATCAGAGTGGATCTCCACCAATGCTATGGAAAGCGTTTTTGGTACATCTCCCTTAGAAACTCCACAAAGTTCGACGGTTTCTTCTGTCTCTTGACCGGGTTTGACCAGGTGCCTGGCAACAATGCAATCAAAAGAAAGCCCCGTGTCAAAAAGACAATAAGTTGAAGTTCCTAAGTTCAAATTAACAGTTCCTCGCGTTGAGGTCCTCTCTCCCCTCAGGTTGAGAATCACTGACACTAAATTCTTCCTTGCAAGGACTGTTGCAAGCATTCCGATGCGTTTAGGCTCGGTGTGCTCGCTCTGATCACATGTCCCGTGCGCAGGGGTTCCCCTTTGTGACCTTGTCCTTTCTGATCCGCGCTGCCCCCCGCGCCATGTAGGACGGTTGGGTGGATCAGAATATTATTGTTGGTGGGGAAAAAAATTGGGTACTGTTTTTATAGAAAACTTAGATTTTTACAGGAGGGGGATTCTGGGTCCAGTTATCTGTGGTTATGCTGCTGAGAAGAATGGGAAGATTGCTCTAGGCTATCATTCGAGAAGGCTCTTCTGTCGGTTTTGTAGCCGGCAGTTTGGCCAGCGCATTATGATATCGCTCAGGACTTTTCCAAATGTCTTCCAGTTTTTCTGCCCCTTGCTCAGCCAGAAAATCAACGGGCTGTCACTTGACAGAGAGTTTCTTTATTTGTTTCGGTTTATAACCGAAAAACTCCTCAAGTCCTTCATAGGTAGAAGCAAGCTGCGAAAAGCTCAAGGCACTTTTTCAAGTATCCCTTTAGACGAAGAGAAGAGAACTGCTTGAAAAAGTTTTCAGAGCTCTGCCTTTCTGCTTTTACGGACACTGTTGCAAAAAATTTTTCGAAACGTTTTATTTCAAAACCGTTCAAGTAAAGGCTTTCTTCAACACGTCCGTAATTATGGTCTTCTTGGCTGCTTTCCAGTTTTGCATAAGGCAATCATATACGCAGACCCTTTTTAAAGCCTGGGAAAGTTTTTTTTTTCAATACACCCAACGCGACCTCTCTAAACCGTACAGATTGGCCATTTTTTCTCAAAATTTTTTCTAGATACCCACTGTCAATCTTCTCATTAGGACATGGGAAAGATTCTAGAGCAAAAGACATAGCGATGAGTTGAGGAGGTGGGACTGAGTGTTAGAAGGATCAGTTAGCTGAGATTGAGGTAGAGTCACCTTTGCTGGAGGTAGAGGACAGCCCCACGACTTTGGACACTTCTAGAGCCTTTAAGCGCCAATTCGTGACTGTCTCTCCTTCTCTCTTTCCTCATGCTGTCTCTCCCCGGTCTCTCTTTCCGCCTGCTGGTCTCTCTCCTTATCTCTTTCTTCATGCCTGTCTTCTCCTTCGTTCGCCCCTGCGGATTTCCAATTTCTTCCTCAATCTTCTGCTCCCTAGCTTCGGCGTGCTTTGTCCTTTTTCCTTAGCTTCTGCTTCTTTTCTTCTCCACGCATCATATCTGTCCCAAAAGTTCATCCCCTGACAAAAAGCTTTTTGCTTCTTCTCCTTCCAATCTCTCTTCCTTTGCTTTCCTCTCTGAGCATCTGCCTAAAGCTTTTTGCCCGCTCTGCCCACGCCATTGCAAAAAAAAAAAAAATAGCTTGAACTGGTGACTTACCCGAGAAAGAAGTAAGAAAAAGGATACACCCTGTTTCCATATCAACTTACGAGAAAATACATACAAAAAGATATGTTATATCAACTGGGAATACCTCCTCCTTATAATTAGTTATATTGACTATCGCTGCTATTAACTGGCAATAAAGCCTCCTAATATGCAGACGAACTACGCCCAAATAAATTGTAGTAAACAAGCTTTTCCCCTCTCAGCTAACATAACAAAGTTAACTAAAGTGGGAAACGAAAAAAAAATAATTTTCCTGGCAAAAATTTTATAAGCGAAAAAAATACTTTCCCTTAATTTTTTAAGTTCCCCTATTCAAGTCACCCCTGAAGTTCAGTTAGGGTAAGGGGAGGCCATTAACTGAGACTCAATAAACCTTCGCTTAGCTCAAACAGACCTTCTTCTGCTTCAAAATCCCTGAGATTTTGTTACACCATCACAACACTACCAGCGGCATAGTAGTTACGAAAATCAATACATAACATTAACCCGACTAAAATCCACCCTGTAAATCTACTATGTATATACTCCAACAATCTGTCTGAGAAAAAACAACAATAGATGTATATTTTGAGGTGTGGTCCAGCAAGCCAATAAACAGATCCGTTATTTGTCCTAGGGGTAATTCTATTTTTAATGTACTTATAATCCTCACGAGTACAATCACACTCTTACTCAATCGTAGACTAAAGAAATTATTTAATCCTACGAGACTATGCTGAAATTTGTCGTACTTGGCTCAGAATTTTGGATTTCAATTCCCCCGAAAACGTGAGCACACAATTTTGTACGTAGAAATTTATTCTATAATGAATTTAAGATCAATATAATGTGTCCACGACTAAATAGCAACTAGAACAGGAGATTAGCTCAAGTATGGGAGATAATATAAAAGAAATATATTCGTTTCACGATTGAAATGGTAGAAAGGTAAAGATCCCTGTCCCCTGGAATTTGAGAGAATAATCTAATCCAGCCTATCGGTTTTAACGACTGAAGATTCTTAGATCAGAACAGTTTTCCTATATATACTGAAAGCACATTAAAAACGCAACCACCTGTATAGATCCAGGAACAGAGTGTGAAATGTAAAATATAAGTGTTTACAAGTTTACATATTTGAAAATCTTTTATATGAACACAATTAAAAACGCACCACCTAGTATAATCCAGGAACAGATTGGAAATGTAAAATAAGTGTGTACAGTTTACATATTTGAAATCTAATTCAGTTTCTATAACCAGGCAGTCCAATGTAATTGGACATTTGATGGTTATGCATTCCATTGCAATCTGTGCAGGCAAGGGAGAAAAACCAAATAATACCAAAAAAATGCACGTGCGTTATCCTAGCAGGTGAAGCTGCAAAGTCCTGGAATAAAATGTGGAAACGCAGGAGCAACCGAGTTGGCATCCAGAACCTCATCTCGATATGTCGACATCAAAGTAACAATTTCCAGCGGAAGGACGAGAAGAGGCAAGCTATGGTTGAAAACTGAAGCCGTCCCCAAATGATGAATACTGCCACCTCAAATCGTTTGACACAGCAATCTGCCAAGCGCCACTATCACAACCGTCGCTAAATCCGCATACGTCCCATCTGCTAAGGATATTGTTGAATCTTGTTTCTCCGTCTGTGAATAGGACACATTCCACTGCATGTCCCCTAGTCCATCCTGATACGGGGGGGGAGGGGGGGGGGGGAGGGGGGGGGGGGGGGGGGGGGGGGGGGGGGGGGGGGGGTTTTGCTCTGCCCATTCCAGGCGCTGCTAACGATTGTCGGGTGAGTCAAGTTTGGCGCCCAACATAAGATCGTCCTTGCAGTAAAGCCCCGTATCGTCCTGAGTCCGTCGTAATGACTGTCATTCGAAGAGACATGCCCCATGTTCAACCCAATAATGCTCTTGGCTGTTTTTGACCGTGCCGTGAGAGTCATCTCTCCTTAGGTGAACTCATCACAATATGACGATCCTTGCGCAGGGTAGTAACTCTGTTTGGCGTACTCCAAAAGTCTATCCCGGCACTGCAGTTGGTTCCCGTATCGTTCACATTGAGACGTACAATAGTGCTGTGGTGGCAATTCATCCTTCTGGCAATGGCCCGCGAGCTCATTCCGGTCTCCAACATACCAATGGCTCGTTGGCGGTCGTTTTCAGATAGTCGTGGCATTTCAAGCACATGTACTGGGCGTTTTATCTCAACGGCCTATTTATACCGAGTATACTGCCCGACAACGCGTACACATTTTCAGGGTCATGAGCTGTTTTGGAGATATCGTGTTGCACGTGTAACTTTCATCGTTTTTCATGTAGTCTGTACACACACCCATGGGGTTGAAATCTTGCACTTTCCATTATAAGCAGGCCATTCGCTCTCTAACCTCATATGACAAACACGGGCAAAATCCCTCCCCACACTTTTTTTTTTTGCCAGCTTCTCGGCATCAGTATATATAATAGTGGTGCGTTTTTAATGTGCTTCAGTATTTATTCAACCACCCACATCTACACACACACAGATACGTGCCGACAATTAGACGCAAACAGACGTGAAAACTATATCTCTGAATAGGGATCTTTTATGGTACAACTGACCAACACACGTAAATAAAGTTTAATGTAAATTTTATTTATCATAAATAACTTCACAGCAATATTTTTTGAATATCAACATCAAATACAAATAAAACATAAGTTAATGAATTAATTAAAGAGTTTCAGACTCATAGGTGTAAAGTATCCTCCCCCCTCTGTTGAGACAAGATCCCGTTTAGACGAAAGTTATTAACCCCAAAGAGTCAAAGATTTATACGCTATGGTCTAGTATTTCCCTCTACAGTAAAGAACAGAGTTATACGTTAATCTCTTCTGAAAAGACAGCATTTAGCAAAACTTGCATAAAAAATTACTACAAAGTGAGTACATGGATTCTACAAGATATATTACTGAGAATTATTCGTTCATCCTTCCTCTCTCTTCTCAGACGACCGTGGCCACGAGCATTCTTTCTTACCTAAATTCTTGGGTTGTATCTTCTGGAACAACTCTTTAGGACACACACACACAGCAAATCCAGTGTTATTTTTGGCAAAGGGAACCCAAGCTCCTCAAAGACAGGTGGGTTTCAATTCTCCGGGGAGCGTTTCCCTTTGTTTTATGTTTTATTTAGGATTAACTGTTTATGTCACATTAAATTTGTCCATGTAAGAAAATTTAACAGCGCTCACAGTGTCAATAGCTTGAGGTTTCCAGTACATAGGCAAATGTCAAGTAGTTGTTAACTTCTCTCAGTATACAAAAAATTCTTGGTCACACCACAACTGGTCAAACGTCGGAGATGTTAATGTTTGTTAAGTCACCGCAACGGCTGACTGTAAATGACATTTGACAAAGAAATATGGATCTTATATGCCCAGTTACAAAGTCACTCTTAATGTTTTTTTGGGTGGTATTCTGTCTCATTTTCTGGGTGTAAACACAACCTCAGACAGTTTTTATACCTTGAAGAAACCCAGAATACTAATTAAATTGTTCTTTGTATGTGTTACTCTCAGATTTTACATGGAAGCCGCTGGTACAGGTTTAGGGTTTGACCCAATACTGTGTAAAGGAGAAAAAATACAAAAAGTACTTAACCATTGTCTCAGAGAGTTTATACTGATCAAAAATTCTCTATATACTCTTTTTTCTTCCCCCGTGTCCTCTAGTTTCAGATTAAACACCTCTTTATTACCCTTTTCCTGTATTTTTCGAACATCCATTTTCGGTTGCGAAAAATTTATTTTCTTCATCCCATTCCATCAACTTACCGTTTTCTTTCTCATACTGGAAAACGCATTTAAACATAACGTGTCAGACCAATCTGTAAGCGAGAGAGAGCGCGTTAATATGCATTCTATTGCAATAGGTGTCAGTGGAACGAAACTTGTAAAATTCGTTTTCGCCAGACCTATAGGCGACATTTTGTCTGAAATTTTCACACTTAATCCAACAACGATTAGCATCGGCTGAGCGCTCAGTTGAAGGTGCGATAACCAATATCTCCTCGCGCACTTTGAGACATTTGTCTGGACAATACCAGCTGACAAGGCACTCCTTACTGTTTGGTTGAAAACCTGGTCAATCGTGAGGTTGTGAAAACGCACGAGTGTTCGGTTCATAACTATCAAAAAGAACCCCCCCCCATCTAGTTTACAGTAAGGTGTGTTCAAGAACACCACAACAAGCCCCAGCATATTTCGTTTAGCGAAATAATATATTGGGTACCCCTTTGTCCTTAAATAGAAATATAAACCCTATCTGAATCGTTAAACTAGACTTTCATTCATTGTGAGACTCCAAAACATCGCAATAGAACAGGTTCCTCGTTGAATAGAAATATGCTGTATACGAGCGCAGTTTCTCAGTTTGATTCGACAATTGACCGATCTCTAGACTTTCAAATAAATATAACAGCGTATAATTCTAAAAACCTTGCGATTACGTTCTGGATAACAAACTTGAATGTTCCGAGGTAAATAATTTATTGGGTATATATATATAATCATATATATAACAATATCACATTATATATATATAGTAAATATATCAATATATGATTTATATATATAAAAGATATATATATACTAAATATATTATATAATAACAATATATATATGGTATATATATATAAGATTTTGTGAGTGATTAAGTGATAATCGCTTATTTCATATTTCACTAGTTAGATTTGGTGCAGAGTGCTTAATTTATATAGTCTGATTATTTTATAGTGACGAGTTACAGTGGAAAACAGAAATTATAATTTCTAGCTTTAAACTCAGATCGGCTATTAATGAATTAAATTTAACTTCTAAATAATCAGACAGAGGAATATACTTTAATAAAAACTAAACTTATAAATGCTCTAGACGCCTCACGAGTGTTGACGGAATACGGTAGGTATTCCTAAAAAAAAATTGGATCATGTAATGATTGGATTTTTTATATAATAACTTACCTTTCACGGTGAAGTTTAAACGCAAGTCAAGCTTTAATCTGTGCATTGTCAAAACGGGAAGTTAATGGATGTATACATAATATGTAAAACTATTTCATAATGTGTTTTTCTTTATTTCAGTGAATACTGGGGGTAACCCAAATTTATTTGCCGGCTTTAGTACATAGACATACATGTGAGAACGCAAACATTTTAATCTTAACCACGTGGGGTTTTTCAAGTACCACCTGTCCTGACAGTGCGTGTGCCTTCAGAGATAGACAAGAATACCAATCCCCACTAACATATGTTTTTTAAAAGAATAAATGTTTAATACTGGGCCTTTTGAGGCAGATCATAGTCTCCTCGAACTCTGTGTTGAGGCTACTTTGTGGCGATAATAATTACAGAAATCTAAAACATTAACTTTCCCAACATGTTGACAAAGCTTGGTTGTTGAACCTAGATTATCTTTGAGAAGAAGTTGTCCAACGGTCATCTCCCTAACATAAGGTAAACCTCGTGTTCTGACACTGTGATGCCCGTTTAAAAGCCTAATTCTTACCTCGTTCCATCAATTTGACACTAACTTAGTCCTGAAATAACTATCGCATAGAAGCAGACGCTCCCCCGGATCCATTTGATGAAACCAACAAACAAATCTGCAGAGCTGGATTCCGCTTCATAAACGACAGAAACAGATAAAAAAAAGGTGAGTGAGTATCCCGAAAGTTTGCGCCAGACGGCGAACAACAGCAACGAGTTTAGGTAAGCGTTTGTTTGAGTTCAGAGCAATGGCCCTGATGAAAGAACCGAGTGAAAGTATTGACTGAAGATGTTCTTAATGATCCACCCACGTTATAACTTTGCCTTATGCAAGTTATTGTCTAACAATATTATCTCTTAGAAATAGCTAGCCAGGTAAGAGTATCAAGTCTGACCATACCTTAAAAAGGGGGGAAAACCCATAGGCTCATCATATGTAATCTTAACTCTTTGGGTTATCACTTTCTTCTAACGGACTGTGATCTATATAACCGCCTATGTCCTCCCCAGGAGGAAGGACCATACAAACGGGTCTATCACTAATTGTAAATCATTCCTTTGGAATTTTATGACACTATGTGTACAAATGCACTTCGTGTTTAGATGTATTTTATATGTTTGTGATCTAGTAAGTTTCACTATGATAATTAAAACTATACCTACATTTTATTTCAGTGTGGTGGACAGTGTTCGTATCCGCATAATACTTTAGCGACCATATAATCCCCCAGACATGTTGATAGATTGTTCCCACGTCTGTGTTGGTCTAACTGATCGTCACTTGCTGGATCTTGAATGCGGTGCGGCACGTGAGTGGATAGAGATATAATAATTATAACATAATTTTTTTATAACTTTCTGACTCCTCTGTGATCTGTTTGTAAGAAGATAGGCGGGAAAGAAGAGATAAGATTCCCAGCTCGATTTCTGGGACAAGCCTCTGGTAATAAATTTCTACCATCACACTGGCGTGTAAATCAATTTCCTATTTACTAACCATCCTCACTGTGACTATCACTTAATTCTAATCTATTCAAGAAGTGACCAACCAAGTCTTAATTTCCATAACCACAACAATGGCTAACGACAAACCATAATAATAGTATTCACAATCCAAAACCTTAACCCGCGTAAAATAGAATATATTTATCCACCCTTCGGTTATTAATTAACTTTAAATTGAAACTACAAGCTTAGAGCTTGTCTTATCGTTTTAAAACACACCCGTGAAATAAAGATCTAGTCATTATAAAAAAACTCAAATCATCATCTGAAAATTAGAAATAAATATATATTTTCGTCAATACTCATAATGGGTAACCCGTACCTTTACTATTCGTGTGATAAAATATTCACTGACTGGTTACTAGCTATAATTAAATTATTATATTTTATAGCTGCAATAGTTTTAATCTAGAAATTATTATTTGTTCGCTGCACTGTAAAAACCTAAGAGAAATATAAATGACGGGACCTATCTATTAAATCACTCTGCTGCACAGAAAATCTAGTGAAATATAATCGACCATTTACCACTTTAAATCACTCAAAACTACTAGTATAGTATTTCACCTCACACAAGCTTCTAAGACTATCTCCACGAAAACTAGAACTCCTACTTTCATACAAGTGATTCTAGAATCATAGCTAGAGGTCTTCTGAGATATCTGTGGCGGTACTATATAAATTATATAGTTAGAATGCTGGGTTTATATATCAGATGAAATCAAAGGGAAATATACACTAATAAGCCCGAAAACCCACGACTCTCTGCCAGATTTAGCACCTACGGGGAAATCTCTGCTCAAAATCTTTTATCAAAAGGAATCTACACACTGTTACCCACGCAAATGACGAGCACCGAGCGAACGGTCCTCTCTTTAGAGATCAGAGACCGTAACGTAATTGACCAGAACCCGTAGCGAGATTTCTTCGATCCGGTGGTTAAAAAAATCACACTATTTACCGCCAGCAGACGTGGTCATTGAACAAAATCGAGCGAAACCCGTCCTTTGATCTGGCTATACTCACCGTGTTTAATTACTTTTACAAACGAACAGTTCAGGGGAAGGTAATAGAAATTGTCTGCCCCTTTGTTTCCAAAATTAACAGCTCTTCCTACAATTACAACGCTTTTCAATCGCTGGCGTTAAAAATTACAGTAACGTTAGCTAATCTGGATCTGCTCGGGAACATTCATCAAAAGGACATAGCGAACAGCAAATAAAATCTTCGTGCTAGAACTTAGAACAAAATGGACAAGATCTCCTGAGTGTAGGAGGGGTTTTATGTTAAACAGAACATGACGTAGGTAAAAGAAAAATGTAGATAATGAAAATCGATAGATGAAAGCCTTAATTCCCATAATATTTTACAGGTTATAATAGTGGTTCATCTTCCATATAGTGTATTACTCTGTTGTTTTGTCTTGTGTGTGGCTCTTCCCAGGCTGTAATTTATCTGCCAGTTTGCTTATGGCATTGTTTCCGTAATGTCTATTGGTGCCTGGTAATGTTTACTTCTTCTAACATGATACCATATTGCTCTCTCTCGCTATTGACATCTTTTTTCTGCTGGGAATTTGTAATGGTTTTGGATTGGTGGTTTTTGTTTGTTTGTTTTTTTTTATTTTTTTTAAATTTAATTCTTCTACATTGGTATTGAAAAGAGCTGTTTTATTATTGGTTTATCTTGTCTTTGGTTTTCACCATTGTGTCATTCCTAATTTGTTCTAGTTTGTTATATGTTGGTTCTTGTATCTGGTAAATATAAAAATTTTTATTATGTTTCTGTAGCTCCCTGGGTAGGTCAACATTCAAAGTACATTTTTTCCATGCTGACAGTAATGTCGAGATTTTGGTTATTTCAAGTTATTCCATTAGTGGTTTTTATGTGCTGTTTCGTATTTTTGCAGTGTTAACAGCACATGATGTTCTATGGTGTTTTTCTGAAGACATGTTGCACAGAAGGAGTATTACCTCCACCATGAAATAGCCTGTTCCTAGATTTGAAGTCTATATTAGTTTTCTATTGCATTCGTATTTTTGTGTTCTCTAGATATTCTGACATGTCCGGGTTGGAATCTTTTAGCAGTTTATAGCGCCTGTGTGCCTTTTCTCTCTCCACATTTTTTCTTTCCATTCCTTGTGTTACAATATTTCCTTTTTTTTTCTTATTGTACTTTTGATCTCTGTTGTGCCCCCCTAAACCTGTGTTTATGTGGTTTAGGCTGGTTCTTCCTGTTTTGCCTTCCCTGTCGGCCTACCCTCGTTTTCCTTCTATTCCCCCATGAGAGGGGTATCCACTGCTAATAAATACTGAGACAGCCCCTATTTATTTAGGTGGTGTACTAAGTTGCAACACTTCTTCTGCTATGACTGGTGTTAGAAAGACCCGCGGATATAATGTGTTGTTTTTTTGTTGAGAGACTTCTATGTTTGGATCTAGCAACTTGTCCATCCACTGCAACTGGTTGTCCTAAAGGGGGCTCCAGGAGGAGCCCACGACATCTGCGTTAACCACAGTAACAGATAGTGGGAAGCTGCTGTAAATTAGTACTGGATCATTCACAGTAAAATATGATGAATTTTCTTCCTTCTCCTTACGCCGAACCAGTGGTTTGAATTATAGAATGGGTGCTGTCAGGTGTAGCAAAGGGTCCAACCCCACTGACACAGGATTAAACAGGAAATGGAGTGTGAGAGTGTGAAGTTTGTAACGCGAATCCTGGAGTGGTTCGTAGTGTTGACCAATATAATTGCCACTCATTCCCTACCCTCATCACTATGAGACACCGATACAGACTGCGGTGGTCCGTTTTTTGTTAACTGTTATTAATATTCCAGGACACACAACACATGAAATAGCACGGAAATAACGAGTCAGGAGCATGTTGACATATAGCAAAATCCTAAGGTAGTAGAATGGTAGATCAATCTTTTCCATGTGGCATACAAATAAAAGGGTTGGCATGAGATAATCAAAGAATTGTTCAAGCATACTTAAGATTTGCCATACCCCAACTGACCCTGAACGCATCAGTGGTAAGTGGGTGTGTAAACATAAATAGCGGTCCACTGGACGAACCTTTTCCCGTTTCGCTAGTTCTCCAGCCCGACAGTATAATCGGGGGAATGTTTTATGTAACAACGTTAAACCACACGATAATGGTTTTCATCTCAATAAGTACCCTCACCTGTCCACTGTCCGATAATAGTAAGATTGGTAAACTGGTTATCCGTCTCTGACAGCGATGATCTATAACGAATGACAAGTATACACAAAATGGCTACCTTCTCTGAGTTTTCGCTCACTGTCACCCAGCAGAAAGGATAATAATACAAGCCCAAAGTTTAATTCACCATTTAAATTGTGTATAACTTCATAAGAGTGTTCCTATCACAGCTCCCACATAAATCAAGGATATATTTTCAATTAAGATATAAATAACTGTTGATGAACCTGTCATCTTCAACAATGTATATAAGGACGACCAACGATGCTCGAAAATACGATGTCATCTAAATCTTAACCAAATGGAGGTCATCGAAGAAAAAGAGGGTCTGGCTTTACCTGGAGTCCCCCGAATTTAAACATAATAAATACATGAGGAGAAGTCTCTGACACTATACTCTCGCAAGAGACATTCCCTTCCTTATGGAAAATCATCCACAAATCACCTTTTAACCTTAAACAGGACCAGCCCTAGAAAACACAACACGCACGGCCATCCTCGACCGGCAACTTCAGGAACTCTTTTCAACTCAGTGGGACTAACGAATACCTGCGCCGAACTTCGGCAGAAAGAATATAGTCCAACCTACATACGAAGATATACAATATAAGACAGAATCTTCTTGCACTAGACAAGTACTAACCTCATATGAATTCAGGCCCTAAACATTCCTGCAAAACCTTGAGCATAGACAATCTGGTTCATCTCTAGCCGTAATAGACATAAAATGACAATGAATCGGTATTCATACGCCTAAATTAATATTCAGCGAAGATACAAGGACCGGTATAACTCAAAGAATAAATACACATAGACTATTCTGAGTTCCGTCCCATTACGTAAGAGACATAAATTCAATTCACCAATAAATATACTTTTTTTAACATAACAGAATAGATACATGCTGTACAACCGTATGCGTACACCAATAAATATGTGCGCAACATCTGGGCGGCTACATTCATGTGGTCATAACATTCGATCGGTGTATAATGAAGCTGAGGTCCCTCTGAGGTGCCAATACCATAATATCATTCCATATAAAATACCTTTGCAGGGCTCCTTCCCATGTAGTCCATAGACCTTGCTGGGCCTGCTGCACCGACTTTTTGCATCCTCTATAATCATGTTCCAGCTCCTGCTCAGTATCTCCTGAATAACCATGTCTCTGCATTCCCTGTGTGATGCTTTGACCACCAGAGGATGTCACAATGGCCAAATCCCCGTCTATATTCGTCTGTGTTTATCCGATTACCTCCCTTAGCTTGAGCGAAACTCTTAAGGGAGCACCAACAGCTTCATCCACTTCCTTCCCAGTTTTTCTGTGTGGGCTGACTGAACTTTAACTACATCATCTGCTGCCTCGCACAGCATCATTGCGAGCCTTGCCTTTCCTGCTTTGCAATTCTTCAACAACTGACTTGAAGGAAGCAAACGTGTTTCCTTCTTGCAGTATAGTGCTATGTCTGACAGACCTGGGTTACTCCTAGCCATTTCCCTTATGAACTTTGTTGACCTTTTTGCTCTTTAGTTTATTACTTTTTGGTTGATTTTCTGTGTGTTGGATCTTCCGGCTGAAATTTATCTGCCGTTATTGTGGCCTTCTTTAATGTCTATGGTGTTTATATAGTGGGTTCCCTTCCATGCATCCTAGAGCAGCGTTTCTCAACCTTTTTACCCCTGGCAGAACCCTTGAAACTCATTTTTCAGGTCTCACGGCAACCCCTGCATAAAAATATTATTATATTTTTTTTTTGCTCACAAGTAATGTTAATTTAATTATTAATTTACAACATGAAAATGTATGACAATGTTGTATAGTAAAGCTGCTTAAAAACCATAGGTCCAAGCAACGTTAATAAAAAAAATATAGTCGAAGACACCGTTTTTTACACAAGGCTTCGGAAAAAAAACCCCGTTTATTTATTTTCTTTTTCAATCACGGTCTTTCGCGGAACCACTAGCGACTTCTCGCAGAGTCCTAGGGTCTGCAGAACCCAAGCTGAGAAACGCTGTCCTAGAATGATCTCTCTGTACCTTGTTTCGTTTTTGTAGGGTTAGTAGGTCATGTTTTATTGCATCTTTTTTTTTTGTTGCAGTTGACATTCTTTTAAATGTGTCTACTATACTGGGTGTTTTGTTACTGTTTTTTTTTTGTTATGGAATAGATATTTTTTTTTTTTTTTTTTGCTTCTCGTACTGTTATCGGTAAGAACAAATGTGAATATAATAATTAGCAGGCAGATAGGACTGTTTCAGCCAAGTAAAAAAGGGTGTCAGGCAGGGAAGTGTGTGCAGGGCCGGATTAGGCTATTCCCGGGCCTCTAGCATATGTTAAGAAGGGGGCCCTATATTTAAAAAAAAAAAACAATAAAACAACACAAATATATTTGAACACATACATTTTTTAATTTGCATAGTAATTATCATTATCAAAAGTAATAACACAGTCAACATTATTGTTTAAATATTAATGTTTCTATACATTTAGCATGAGCAAATTTGTTGATGATATAGGATGTATCAATTTCACGCAGAAGTTTATGTTTCAATGCTCATTAGTGTGAGATTGTTCAATCTCTTTTGACCCATGTGTGCTCCCTTAGTTCATTTTAATAAGTTTCAGTTTTTGTGAAAATGATCGTTCCCCACTGCAGTTGGTTACCATTAGTGACAAATAGATGCGCAAGGTGATTTCTACATTTGGAAACAAGACTCCAAAGAATTGTCAATTATCAAACGGTAAAACTGTAACTCTACAAGGTCTAGAGTAGTGCCAATATGAGAAGCAAGATCAGTTTTCAACAGTTCTGTAAACTGAACAAGTTCTTCACTAAGACTTTCTTCCAGATGATTTAATAAGATTCGATGGTCTCGTTACCACCTCTTCATGTGTAAACGACTGTAACTGACGAAGGAATCCAAATACATCATTCAACTTTTGATAAGCTTTCTGGCGTTTTGACAAGGCAGAGAGCAAGCTATCAGTAAGGACAAGAAATGTTCGGCTTTTAAACTGCTGAGAAGGCGTTTGAGATTCAACAAGTGGATCAAGAGTGTGCTGGAACCACAGAAATCATCATACTCCTCGATTTCGTTTGTGTTTTCTTCTAGTTTGTTTCTTGAATAATGTTCACACTCAGTCAGATCCTTGGCCTTTTGCTCTATGTCTGCAAAAGTAGACAGCATAGCTTGAATATACCCCCGGCAGGGGATTCATAGAGTGCACAAGCTGTATTCAAATCTTGGTCAGAAGATTGCAAAGAAGCACTGGTCATTTGAAAACGCTGTAATACTTGATCCCACAGTATGATCATTATTCCTGTTTCTAACTTCATCATGGTTGAAAGTATACCACAAGCCTGTTGACGACGACACTCTGCCTTCTGATCATTGTTATCTGAAAATATCATCCAAGACTTGTTTTTATTGCAGAAAAAGCTGTGTAAAAGTGCTTTTGTTGCATCTGCCCGAGCGGCCACTTGGTATCTGACAGTCTTTTCACAAAGGGCAAATGGGACTTATTAGATGAGTAAACCGTACCGCCAGCACATAATGCAGTAGAAAGGAGACCCCACCGGTAGGTAGAAGCAGAAAAGAAGGTGGACAGGGCTTTCAACACAATCCAAAGAAAATGATGACTGCTTCTTGACAACCTTCAGCAGCACATTTTGCAACCAAATTTAGTGAATGTGCAAAACACGGAATGTAATGCGCAAACTTATTCATCTCTTTAATTCATGCTTGTAATCCTATAACCTTGCCACTCATGTTGCTGGCGTGTTTGTCAAACACTTTGACCACGGCAGTCTTTAATATCAATGTCAACATTTGCCTGTAAAAAAACATCAGAAGTAGACTTTTAGTAAGCTGTTCAGCACTATGACCTTCCATATCCAAAAATGTCCACAAAAATCTTTCAACTGGTCTAGATGGCAAAACATAGCGCAGAGTCAAAGTCAGCTGGTCCATATTAGATATAGACTATCTGGAGTAGAATCCAATGAAACAGAATAATACTTGTATTTCTTTCACTTCACAGAGAATGTGATCCAGTATGCTGGATCCAATCAGATTGATGAATTCCTCACACGTTGTTTTAGATAGATATGATGTATGTCCAAATAATTTGTTTGCATGAGTACTTATATCCTCTGCCAGAAAGGGTCAAACTTGGCCAGTAATTCTAACAACCCTAGGTAATTTTCCCGTTATAAGGGGACCCAACAATTTCATCACTGCCACGAAATGAAAGGCCTCGTTCTGCTAAAAACTCCACAACTTCAATTATTCGCTCTGGGAGTGGGTGCCAATACTTTTCTTGCAGGGCCATTTGTTGCACAAGTTGGGAATCGACACGTTCGCCTGTGTTTTTACGCATCAACAGTGAAATTAAAGCTTGTCTATGTCGGAAGTGAGGAGCTTTCTTCATGTCGACGCAATAGATTGCTTGCATTTTTCCAGTCATTAAACCATTCCACAGTAAAACTTTGATGAACATTCTGAACTCATAAGCTTGCATGGGAAACAGAATAGGCGCCCTTTACTTTCGGAATCTTTTTCTTCTTCTTCCGTCCTTAGCCAAAGACCGACCAAGCAGTCAGAGGCCATCACGCCTTGTGGCGTCTTAAGGGCAACAGCAGATTGATTTTCTCTGTTGTAGTTTCCCATCACGCCTAGCGGCGTCTTTTAGGGCAACAACAAATAGATCCATCTGCCGTTGTTTCCGTAATCGGTGTGACAAGCCAACGGGTGATCAGCCCATTGGGCACTTTCGGAATAGCATAACCGTTTTCTTGCATGTTGCTTGTTTGTAAGTTTATGAATATGTGTAAAATAAGACTTCTGACAGTATCGAGTTTTTTTGTTTCAGTGTCATACAATCGCACGGATGAAGAGAAGGCACTATCAACATGTTGACATTTTTCACTTCCCTTGGATATCCAATATTCACGCTCACAGTCATCTATATTGTTCGGCCAGTCACCAATATCATTAGAGTACTTCTTCGTATCACTTATTCTTTCACATTCAGACTCAGTGTGTACTGGGTTTTGCTGCATGTTTTCTGCTGCACAGCCTGCACTAGTACTAGTTGTTCCTGTACTTCCAGCTTCAGCGGTAAGAGTACCACCACCATGAACATCAAAATAGTGTGTCAGCTTACGTGTCCAGGGAACAGTCGAAGGTAAACGGAGAAGAGGAAGGCAAAGGAAATCCTGGGCTGATAACATCAAAGAATGGGCAGGACACGGTTTCTCCACACTTGTACGCATTGCTGAGAATAGAGAGCAGTGGAGGACCCTGTCTGCTGATGCTTCCACCATGGCACCCCTACGACCCATGACGGGTTATGGGTTGAGTTGGGTTGTTGTTGTTGTTACGTGTTTTTGATATCACAAGTTGATTTCTTCTTTCTTTTTCTTCCTTCGCTTTACGTTTTTCACTTCCAGAAGCATAATTACGTCCAATATCTCTGTGTCTACTGCTCATTTTTTGAGTTTTCTAATCTTACAAATCAAGAAATTTTAATCAAGATCGAAAGAGAGTGCGAGCACGCCGTATACCTCAATTAAAACAGGAAGTTTCCTTTTCCTAAATTCTAGTTTTTATTGTTAATGCAAATTCATTTCACAAAGAACGAAACAAAATTAGAGGGAGAGTCGCCTAGAGCCAAAAAAGTGGCTTCCGTCCAAACGTGACCAAATTTTCAACGCCACTTAAATGGCTTCCGTCCGCAAACAGTTAAGATAAAAAATAATGAAGAGTCACACTAAGTCACCCTCTTATGCTCTTTCTCTCACAATTTCGTGACACCAAATGAAAAGGCGCTAAAGATGGCATAAATCACAAGATCATTGGTTTAACGCTCGTATTAGATGACCAAAAAATTATATACATATTTATTGGCGCGGGGCCTCTAAAAGCGCGGGGCCCGTAGCATATACTACTTTTGCTCCTACGTTAATCCGGCTCTGGATGTGTGTGCTGGTTCCCAGAGAAGATGGTTGTTACCTATCACTTTGCTCACAGGCTGGTAATTCATCACTGTGCGCAATGGAGCAGAACGCGAAAACGCTTCGATTGTAAAAGCGTGCGAGATGTGGAATGTGTGTGACACAGGTATTTAGTGTATGACGTGGACAGGGTCTGCTGCGAGGGGAACGAAGGTGATCGTTAAGGGCAGAAGTTTTTGGCTTGTGTTTTCGAAGTGTACGGATATTTATGTGAGAGCGACAGACCAGTGTTTATTGTTATAAAATTTTTCAGAGTCAGGATAATTCACTCAATTCATTATGATGTGTGCCTGATTGTATGTGGCTTAAGGAGATGGACAGTAAGTGATTTGAATAAATACGGATTTGTAAAGTATGAAGGCGTCGTAGACGATACATAGACATTCTGACTTTAAACCGGCACAACGACATTATTGCTTATGTCTGCTACTGAACACATTTGTATTACTGATGCACTGTCCTATCATCATATGCTCTCAAAAGAAGTGAAGTACACTTATGTTGTATTGTGACATATTAAATGTGATAAAACATACAACAAGCTGTTGATCAAGATTATTCAAGTTGGCCATTCCTTACGTTACTGTTTAGACTGTTGTCTATTATATCAAAATACCTTACAAGACCAGTGCAGCACATTAATATACTCGTTACCCAATAGCCTTCAATAAGTATAAGGTAACAGTATAAATTGGTGGCCAGTATACACGGGATTTCGTTCTACCCACAAGATTTTATCAAAACGATACTACTGTCCCTAGCCACATCGACGAATTTTACAGTATCGGAAAACAATAGAAATTTCTGCGCAACCTATGCCAACCGGTTTTCTTCAAACTAGTGCCGTCAAGAAGAAACTTAAAGAGTAAACAGCACACTGCAATCATAATATTTGCTGTACTTTACCAACAGAAGTTCGTATTTTCTTCATCAACGTCTTTGAGAAGGAAGTTATCATCACTCTACGCAGTTCCAGGTTGGATTCGTCAAGAAAAATTAAAGTAATCAAACAACATTTCTGCAGTCAAAACGAAGCACATTCATTCAATCAGCAAAACAAGATGGCTAGTTCTACAGGTGGGAGCAATCTGCATCGATGAAATTTCGCTCTACCTGTTGCATATGTTGGAGGCAACAATACTGTCACGTGCATTTATACTTCTGAGGAAGGATCACAAAAAGATAAGTGGACTAGTTTGTTGTAACCTTAGTCTTGCACAATTCTATAGTAGAGCCTTTTTGTTTATCTGTTTTATGTTTGTTGTGGTTGGAAGGGAGGACGGCGTGGGACCTTGATAAGCAGAATTACATCTCATCTTCGGACGGGTCTGCAATCAAGGGTGTCAGTAGGGAAATTTATGTAATATTTTCTCAAAGAGGCCCGGCTCAAAATGCTGTGTGGAAAGCGCTCTTTGTGAATATACTATATTTACTTTATGTTATAGACGGTCGGCGTCTGTGGCCTAATGGATATGAACGCAGTTTCATAATCCAGATATACCAGGTTCGAAACCTGCTGCAGGCGGTTTGGTAGCAGATCGCTTTGTGTGGATTTTTAACAATGGTATAAGCGCCGTACCGTTCAGAAAGCAATGGCAAACTACTGAATGAAAAAAAATTGCCTAGAAAAATCATAAACAGCCAATAAAAGCTGGGGTTGATTGCCACGTCCTCTAAAGGATAAGCAACTAACTTTATAGACGTGCTGTCCTGTTTTTTCACTGTTGTTTGTATTTGTCGATTGTTTTTATTTTATTTAGTTTTTCTGCATTTTTGTACGTCTACTGTTGGTCTTCTCTAGCTATCATTATGTTGATATATGGATTTTACGTTGTAAATTCGTCTTGTTTAGTCTAACCTTATAGTGTAAGCATTCATTTCAAACATTATTTTTTTCTACACCTTAGTATTTTCTTCTGTTGCTACACTATTGTATTACGTGTTCTGTCTTATAGTGTATGACACTAATTTTTTTTTTTTTGCATTGATTACTTGCTAGGTCACATTTTCAGAGTACTGAATTTTAACGAATTGGCATTGGTGCTGTTTATCGCTCATCAGTACCCAAATTCATATTCAGACTAAGTAACTTATATATATATATATATATATATATATATATATACATATATAACTTATATATATATATATATATATGGGAATATATATATAGTCTAGGAGCTAAAGATATATATAATATATATATAAATATATATATATAATAAGATAATAGATATGGAATATATATATATATATATATATATATACTTAAACTTACATAATGTCTAGTCTGGAGCATTTTATCCAGCTAGGTAAAGATATGGGAATGCAAGACCAGGAGCTTAAAGAGTTTGCCATGGAGCAACTGGAAAGAGAAGAAAAGAAACTAGAAAGGGATGAGAGAGCAAGAATGAGAGAGATCGAAAAAGATGAACGAATTCAGTTAGAAAAATTGGCCTTTGAACAAAAGAAAAGACAAGAAGAGTTTGAAGAAAAGAAAAAAACAAGAAGAATTTGAACAAAAGAAAAGACAAGAAGAATTTGAACAAAAGAAAAGACAAGAAGAATTTGAAGAAAAGAAAAGACAAGATGAGATAGATTTAGAGGCTAAGAAAGCCCAATTTCTGCATGAAGAAAAAAATGGCTTCTCTAGAGTTGGATAGACTCAAATTGGAAGCTAGTAATAAACAGAGTAATCAAGAAGGTGCAGGCTCGGTCAAGAGAGAACATGCTTCATCTTTTAAACTTCACTTACCTAAATTTAATCAAAATGTAGACGATATTTCGTGCTTCCTAAACCGATTCCAGACAGTGTGTGAGGAATACAAACTGGAAAAATCATCATGGGTGATACATTTAATGTCATTACTGACAGGTGAAGCGTTGACAGCCGTGTCAACAATGGATGAGGAAAACATAAAATCTTATGAGGCAGCTAAAACATTACTTTTAAGAAAGTATCAATTAGACGAGAATGGGTACAGGCTAAGATTTAAAAAACTCACACCCGAAAGCAACAAGGACTTTAGTGAGTTCATTTCAACTATAAAGTTATGCTTCAATCGTTGGATTGAGTTGGCAAAAATCAAACATACATATGAGGACTTGATGGACCTTATTTTGAGAGACAAAGTACTTTCCTCCATTAGCCCTGATTTTTTGGCCTATTTACATGAACGGAAGCCAGAATCGTTACAATCCCTTGAGTTGTTAGGGCGTCAGTTTATGACGGCACACCCAGGAAAGAGTGTGAACAACTCTGCTATTAAAGAGGCATTACCTGTTGCATCAGCTCATTCGGTGCAGATAAAAAACCCAAGAGCTCGATCGCAAAGTACGGATAGAAATTTTGGCAGGAATAATGACCGAAATAGTGGATCTTTCCGAGGACGGTACAATTTTGGCAATCAACCTTATCACAATCAGAGAAACTACCAACGATATTTGATGGAAATAGACCATCACAGGGCTACTTTCAATCTAACAGAGGATGGCGTAGATCTGATAATAGCTACATGAACAGAGGAGACAGATCCTATTATACAAAGAACAACCAAAACTCTCCTCCATCTCAACACTGCCCAGGGTGTACATGTCCTCAGCATTCTAATAATCCTCAGAATGGCAGAGAGAATCGGAATTATTACCGGGGTAATAACAACTTTAATCGCTCGCGGAGCGTGGATCGAAAACACTCGAATTGGAGTCATAATAGTAACACAGGAGCGGTTAATCCCAATGGGGAAAACACAAATATTGCAAATGCGTGTGCTGCTGATTTATTTAATCCATCAAATTGTTCAGAATGCAGCACTCTGTTTCAGCCGGATGTGGTCTCCAGACTTTTCTGCGGACATCCTGTGCCCACGTTAGTACCTGCATTAGCCTCTCATGATGGGAAAGGCTCACTAATGTTTAATGGCGGTTTTTAAAATAATCAACTAGTTTCAGTCTTGCGTGATACAGGTTGCACAACTGTAGAGGTACGCAAATCTTTGGTAGACCCATCTTGCTGCACCGGGGAGAATGTAAAATGTGTCCTATTTGGAGGCACGGTGGAATTCTATCCTGTGGCCATTGTGCACATTGATACTCCATTTTTCTCAGGTCAAGTTAAAGCATGTTTATTACAGGAACCAATTGCTGACATAATCATGGGCAATATTGTGGGTATAAAAGCATGTTCACTCAAAGATATAGAAATCTGGGAACGTCAGCATATACTAAACGCTAATATGGTCATTACAAGAGCACAGGCACAGGCTCAAGAAGAAGAAGAAATGACTGTGGTAAATCATGACAATGGGTGTTATAAATGATTTATAGGGGACTTAGTGTACTGACTGAGATCAGCTGTGAAGGTATCTGTATCTAATAAGTGTGGTGTATTACAGATGACCTTACTTGCTACCACATTTATACCTCAGTCAGAATTATTCTGGAATATTGTGAAAACTACGTTGAATGTCTAGGGTTATGAAAATGATGAAGTGTAAGTCACAACAACAACAGACAGATAAACAATTTAATTTATTCCACAACACTTTACAACAGTGTGACACTCACACACATATAACACTCTATAAGACTATCTTAAATGAGTCAAGTGTAAAGTTTCAAATATATGTGTAATAACTCCTTTCAATAATAGATATCCTGATTCAACTACACAGTGAACCAGGAATCACAATCAAATGTAATCACAATTTGTAAATATGATCTTGGTATTGACATAATTTATTAGTATTATCCTATGTGTGTAAGTTGTGAAGTAGTACTATGAGGTAATACTGGTTTTGTTTTTCAAGCTAGATTGTTGTTTGTCATCATGACTTCAAGTGTTTGATTATCGTGGAAATAGTATTGTGAAAAGTTCACAGTTTTTGTCATTTGAAACAATTTATTGTCCCTCTCTGTTTAATATAATGTCAAGTTTAGAGGGGGGCACATAATGTTGAGCTGCTCTGGCCACAGAAGCTTATCTTTCGTGATGGCGGCAGGAAAAGACTCCTCTGCTCGATTGCTTCACTGTGTTCTGGAGACACCTCACTGGTCGCTATCTGGACCAAGGAGTATGCTGTCAGCCTCTGGATTCAGCAAATTTCAGACCAGGTGCTGCTTCAATAACTTAGGACCACGGTCCCTGAAACAAGAAGGTTGTACCTCCTATTTCAGAACTAATTTATAATCTATTTCCACACTGAACACAATACATCACAAACATTGAGTTCAGAGCGTTAGGCCAACTGTCAGCTTCATCTGAAATACTTTATACCAGTATTTCCCTCCCTAATGGTTACTACGCCCCTGCAATTCCAGCATTATTTCTTTCTAGTTAATAATCTAGGTGTCAGTGTACTGTTTGGCCATTCCATGCAGTTTTACTTTCCTCCGACACCTTCTGTTCAGGCTGGAGCACTATCTAGGCCTTGCCTCATGTTTGCTACTGAACCACGCGACATATACAGACATAAATTATCAATTTACATTCAATTTTCATTAAAAAGATATCAAATATGTCAAGCTTACCACAATTCATGGAAATAAATTACACAAATATGTTGACTGGCGATGAATATGGCAAAATTCCGATCTGCCTCTGTCCCAGGCTTTTATTTAGAAAAAATATAAGCTGGTTCTCAACGCACTGTTTCTGAGTAAGTTTATTTTAAAATGTGGCACTGAACTGACGCTCCTAATTGACTATATTGGCGGGTCTAACCAATCGGGCCATGTTTACACAGCTTTTCCAAAAAAAAAGTACCCCTACTACCGTTTCCCCTAACAACAAAAAATTAGTATTTGTAGTCCGACTAATCGTGTTTAGCTTTACATATCATTCCCGCCAACCAAATAGGATTTAACATGGTGACCTATTTCCCGTAAAATGGTGGTTTCAAAACATGCCACTGTGCGATTATTATTTGGTGTTGTCTGACACTCTCACTATTTTCTTTTGGCTATAATTTGTTATTTCCTAGACTATTTGCGTAACACTTAACATATTCTTTGTCAGCAAGTCCTAAGGAACCCAAATATATAAGTTTTAAGGGAGCTAGGTGGCGGCGTTCAAAATATGTATTTTCTTCTAGGATAGTCGTGCTGTTACCACCTCCTCACTTCCAAACTTTATGGTGTCTGCTGTACTGTCAGACTAATGTCAGGAGTTTAGACATAAAACAGTAGAATGTCATGTTTCCCAATAAGCATTTTACAGGTTTTTAAACCTAACTCTCGTATGGGTAGTGTTTTTTATCACTGTCCATTTGAAAAAAAGTTAGTGCTTCATGCCTTACGCTTGGGGTGGCATTAATTGTATATCGCGAGACGCGTGTTAGTGTTGCCGGCGTTCCTGCTTTCAGCACCCTCTCAAATACCTAATTCCATCTGTCTTTTCATTACGCAGTGTATAAAATGAAATTAATGCTAGTATTAATCTAGGTCATTAATCAGCTTGCGTATCTCAAGGTTTTCTTAGAAATGCAGTACACGTTTTATTGTTTTGTTGAAAGGCGTGTATTGATGCAGTAGGCTTTACTAGTGAACATGAAAGCGTGAGAATATGCAGACGAAGCAGAAAAAGGGGGGTCACGAGTACAGTCATTGTGACAGCACTGTTCTTTACCATTCTTCTTTCCCTGTTAACGAATTTATGTGTTAGGCTTTACATTTACCTTTTAATTTATATATGTGGATTTAGAATGTCTCACGACAATGACTAACAATCATGACAAGGATGACGATCAACATCATATACCTATGCTAACGAAGACATCATTTATTGATATGCAGAAGAATGACAATTCTTTGAAAAGATTTTTCAAATTAGTAAAATCAAATGATGTGGGGTGCTCAGAAAGGTCACAACCATGGTATAAAATTAAAAATGATATATTAATTCGTAATGCTAGAGATGCTACATCGGTACAGCAGCAAATTCTGATACCAACCAATATTCGACATTACATTCTCAGACATGCGCATGATACAAACTGTGCAGGCCACATGGGCTTTGCTAGGACGAAATATAGAGTCTTACA
Source organism: Oreohelix idahoensis (assembly GCA_024509875.1). NCBI lineage: Eukaryota > Metazoa > Mollusca > Gastropoda > Stylommatophora > Oreohelicidae > Oreohelix > Oreohelix idahoensis. The sequence goes on along the minus strand of JAMPIV010019757.1, from coordinate 230,729 downwards.
GCATTTTTATTGGCCTGGAGTAGTCAGGGATGTCAAATTATGTTGTCGTTCGTGCAAGACATGCCAACAAGTGGCTACAAAGGGGGTTTACCATAATGCACCTATACAGGCTGCTGATATTTCGGTTCGACCATTCGAAAAAATGGCCATAGACTTAATTGGTCCACTGTCAGTTCCGTCAGCCAGAGGTCATAGATATGTCCTCACCTGTATTGATATGTGCACCAGGTGGCCGGAGGCAATACCTCTTAAACTTATTGCTACCACCGATGTGGCTGATGCACTGTTCCTCGTTTTTTCGAGAGTGGGGTTCCCTGACAATATTTTATCAGATAGAGGAACACAGTTTGTGTCAGATGTCATGTCGCATGTCATGAAACTATGTAATATTGATAGATCTCTTAGCTCTGTTTATCATCCTATGTCCAATGGCATGGTAGAACGTCTAAATAAAACGCTGAAACAACTACTGGGGAAGGTGACCACGACGTATCCACAAGACTGGGATAGAGTGCTCCCAGCAGTGCTGTTCGCTTATCGGGAAGTCCCAAACGAACACACTGGGTTCTCGCCTTTTGAGCTCATGTATGGTGCTCCACCACGAGGACCCATGTCAATAATAAAACAATTACTTACAGGTTCGGAGATGACTCAGGAATGCCAGTCATCCTATGAGTATGTGGTGAATCTACGAAAGACACTTATAGACGCTTGGCAAATAGCGACTGATTCATCTGAAAAGGCAAAAGCTAGATCTCTTCAAAACCATTGGAAAAAGTTAAGGAAATTACTTCCGGGAGACAAAGCTTACGTCCTGCTACCAACGAGAGAGAATAACCTTCTCATTTCGTGGAGTGGTCCATATGAAATTATTTCAAAATTGACAGATGTTGATTACATTCTTGACGTGAAAGGCAAGAATAAAACCTTTCACATCAACATGCTCAAACAATTCCATGATAGACCTGAATATCTCAAGCCTATCTTAGATGCTGTTAATGAAGTATCCACTGATCATCCTACATCTTACTCTTCATTATCAGTGATTCAAGAAGAACCCACTTCTTTTCATGATGTACCTTTGCAACTTCCTGTCATGTCTCTTTATCCGACAGAATCATGGGTAAATGTATCTATTTGTCCGGATCTATCCAGCGAAAAACAATCTCAAATTCTTTCTATTCTAGAGTCATATCAGCAAGTTCTGACTAATATTCCAGGCCGAACTTCCATAATCTCTCACGATATTAGACTCACAGATCACAAACCTATTAAATTAAAGCCTTACCCTATCCCTATCCACTTTCAGGATCAGGTTGAAAAAGAATTAGGTCAAATGTTACAGCTTAACATTATTGCACCATCAGAATCTGCTTATTCTTTCCCAATGGTTATAATCAAGAAGAAGGATAATAATATCAGATTATGCATGGATTTTCGTAAACTCAATTCCATAACGGAGTCTGACGCAGAGCCAATGCCAATTCTTGATGAATTACTGTCAAAACTTTCTAAAGCAACCTACTTTAGCAAATTTGACTTAGCCAAAGGATATTGGCAAATACCTCTCACAGAAAAAGCAAAACCTTTCACTGCTTTCGCTACCCCTAAGGGCCTCTTTCAGTGGAATGTCATGTGCTTTGGCTTGGTAAATGCACCAGCGACTTTCATTCGGATGATGAGGAAACTATTTTCTCAAAGGTCTGATATCATCTCTTATATAGATGACATTTGTTTGTTCCACAACTCTTGGGACGAACATATTTCTGGATTGAAATCTCTTCTCGAAATTCTTCGTTCTAATAATCTGACAGCGAATCCTTCGAAAGTTCACATAGGTTTCAAAGAAATTTCTTTTCTAGGTCACAGAGTAGGCCATGGATTTCTTAAAACTGAGGATAAAACTGTCTCGAAGATTCTTAACCTATCAATTCCTAAGACTAAGAAGCAGGTGCGGAGTCTGCTCGGCCTTGTACAGTTCTATAATAAATTTATGCCTCATTTATCTTCAGTGACGTCAGTTCTATCTGAGTTAACTACAAAAGGCTCCCCTAATAGAATTGTCTGGACGGAGGCCTGCAACATAGCACTAGTCCATTTAAAGCATTACTTTTCATGTGCACCAATTTTAAAACTCCCTGATCCTCATCTCCCATTTATTCTCAGAACAGACGCCTCGATGTATGGTATTGGTGGCTCCTTGATGCAAGAAGTAGATGGAATGCTTCATCCTGTGATGTATGTGTCGAGGAAGCTCACAAAGACAGAAACCAGATATCCAATTATTGAGCGCGAGCTTCTCGCGATCATATGGGCTGTCACAAAGCTTCAGCGTTACCTTCTTGGTTCTCGTTTCATCATTGAGACAGACCAGAAGGCCCTGTCATTCCTTCAAAAGTCCAACATGAAAAACGCACGAGTCGCACGTTATGCAATTAATTTGCAAATATATGACTATATCATTCGACCTATTGCGGGCAAGTCCAGACGTTCTGTCTAGATGTACACAGACAAAAAATGCCCGATTCTCAAGGATCTGACATTGCTGCGACCCATTGACCAAGGTACAGTGCTGATTGTCTACAGATACCTCGCTAACTTAACAGCGCTATCTTGACAATATCCATAACCACATACATATTACCATTGCTATCAAGAGAAACAACTCAAGTCATTTGAAGTCATGATAACAGACGTTTTATGTGAATACACTCAAATCGTTTTACACTACATCAAAATCCAGGAACAGTACACAGGATCTGATTTCCAGACAGTCATGACGTATACGGTAAAGGAACCAAATTTAACAGTATCTCATAGAAACAGTATAAGGCTCTTTGTCATATCTTAATGGCAATCCTTCACAAAATGACTGGGATGCTGAACTTTAAAAAGATCATATTTCCTATTCCAGCAACCGAACTTCAAAATGTTGGGGCTCAGAGACTGCGACACTCAAGAATCAACATATGAAAAGAAATCTCACACAAGAAACAATCGATTCGATACGCCTATGGAGAACTTCGCCTTTTGGAACATTCTTTTGTGTTATTACTTAAACCAGTTATGTGACTCTAAAGTGCTAAAATTACAAATAGTAATCTTTCACACTAATGAAAGAAGAACCTATCATTGATGACACTCAGTAACTATAGTTAATTAGTTTTACACAATGCTACAGACAGCACACACACGATCATGTGGACATTTACATTAACGTAATTATTATACTTACTTAATACTATTTAATTAGTTAGATCTTTCAGTTCATTCATCTTTTAATTAAATGCATTCAAATATTTCATTTTCCAAAACTTCACAATTTCATTATCATATTTCTTCACATTTTCATTGATTTTTCTCATTTTTCCATGGTGCTGACTACATTCCATAGACTGTTGCTCAGGTATGACATAGACTGGACGGTAACTTCTCGCATTTTCTAAAAATGACTTCCTATATGGAAAACTTTACAGTTTTCGCTGGGGAGCGGGGTAAAAGTGTTACCTATCACTTTGCTCACAGGCTTGTAAATCATCGCTGTGCGCAACGGAGCAGAACGCGAAAACGCTTCGAGTGTAAAAGCGTGCGAGTTGTGGAATGTGTGTGACACAGGTATTTAGTGTATGACGTGGACAGGGTCTGCTGCGGGGGGAACGAAGGTGATCGTTAAGGGCAGAAGGTTTTGGCTTGTGTTTTGGAAGTGTACGGATATTTATGTGAGAGCGACAGACCAGTGTTTATTGTTATAAAATATTTCAGAGTCAGGATAATTGACTCAATTCATTATGATGTGTGCCTGATTGTATGTGGCTTAAGGAGATGGACAGTAAGTGATTTGAATAAATACGGATTTGTAAAGTATGAAGGCGTCGTAGACGATACATAGACATTCTGACTTTAAACCGGCACAACGACATTATTGCTTATGTCTGCTACTGAACACATTTGTATTACTGATGCACTGTCCTATCATCATATGCTCTCAAAAGAAGGGAAGTACACTTATGTTAAAACGTACAACAAGCTGTTGATCAAGATTATTCAAGTTGGCCATTCTTTACGTTACTGTTTAGACTGTTGTCTATTATATCAAAATACCTTACAAGACCAGTGCAGCACATTAATATACTCGTTACCCAATAGCCTTCAATAAGTATAAGGTAACAGTATAAATTGGTGGCCAGTATACACGGGATTTCGTTCTACCCACAAGATTTTATCAAAACGATACTACTGTCCCTAGCCACATCGACGAATTTTACAGTATCGGAAAACAATAGAAATTTCTGCGCAACCTATGCCAACCGGTTTTCTTCAAACTAGTGCCGTCAAGAAGAAACTTAAAGAGTAAACAGCACACTGCAATCATAATATTTGCTGTACTTTACCAATAGAAGTTCGTATTTTCTTCATCAACGTCTGTGAGAAGGAAGTTATCATCACTCTACGCAGTTTCAGGTTGGATTCGTCAAAAAAAATTAAAGTAGTCAAACAACATTTCTGCAGTCAAAACGAAGCACATTCATTCAATCAGCAAAACAAGATGGCTAGTTCTACAGGTGGGAGCAATCTGCATCGATGAAATTTCGCTCTACCTGTTGCATATGTTGGAGGCAACAATACTATCACGTGCATTTATACTTCTGAGGAACGATCACAAAAAGATAAGTGGACTAGTTTGTTGTAACCTTAGTCTTGCACAATTCTATAGTAGAGCCTTTTTGTTTATCTGTTTTATGTTTGTTGTGGTTGGAAGGGAGGACGGTGTGGGACCTTGATAAGCAGAATTACATCTCATCTTCGGACGGGTCTGCAATCAAGGGTGTCAGTAGGGAAATTTATGTAATATTTTCTAAAAAGAGGCCCGGCTCAAAATGCTGTGTGGAAAGCGCTCTTTGTGAATATACTATATTTACTTTATGTTATAGACGGTCGGCGTCTGTGGCCTAATGGATATGAACGCAGTTTCATAATCCAGATATACCAGGTTCGAAACCTGCTGCAGGCGGTTTGGTAGCAGATCGCTTTGTGTGGATTTTTAACAATGGTATATGCGCCGTACCGTTCAGAAAGCAATGGCAAACTACTGAATGAAAAAATTGCTTAGAAAAATCATAAACAGCCAATAAAAGCTGGGGTTGATTGCCACGTCCTCTAAAGGATAAGCAACTAACTTTATAGACGTTCTGTCCTGTTTTTTCACTGTTGTTTGTATTTGTCGATTGTTTTTTATTTACTTAGTTTTCCTGCATTTTTGTACGTCTACTGTTGGTCTTCTCTAGCTATCATTATGTTGATATATGGATTTTACGTTGTAAATTCGTCTTGTTTAGTCTAACCTTATAGTGTAAGCATTCATTTCAAACATTATTTTTTTTCTACACCTTAGTATTTTCTTCTGTTGCTACACTATTGTATTATGTGTTCTGTCTTATAGTGTATGACACTAATTTTTTTTTGTTTGCATTGATTACTTGCTAGGTCACATTTTCAAGTATGAATTTTAACGAATTGGCATTGGTGCTGTTTATCGCTCATCAGTACCCATATTCATATTCAGACTAAGTAACTTATAAATATATATATATATACTTAAACTTACATAATGTCTAGTCTGGAGTATTTTATCCAGCTAGGTAAAGATATGGGAATGCAAGGCCAGGAGCTTAAAGAGTTTGCCATGGAGCAACTGGAAAGAGAAGAAAAGAAACTAGAAAGGGATGAGAGAGCAAGAATGAGAGAGATCGAAAAAGATGAACGAATTCAGTTAGAAAAATTGGCCTTTGAACAAAAGAAAAGACAAGAAGAGTTTGAAGAAAAGAAAAGACAAGAAGAATTTGAACAAAAGAAAAGACAAGAAGAATTTGAACAAAAGAAAAGACAAGAAGAATTTGAAGAAAAGAAAAGACAAGATGAGATAGATTTAGAGGCTAAGAAAGCCCAATTTCTGCATGAAGAAAAAATGGCTTCTCTAGAGTTGGATAGACTCAAATTGGAAGCTAGTAATAAACAGAGTAATCAAGAAGGTGCAGGCTCGGTCAAGAGAGAACATGCTTCATCTTTTAAACTTCACTTACCTAAATTTAATCAAAATGTAGACGATATTTCGTGCTTCCTAAACCGATTCCAGACAGTGTGTGAGGAATACAAACTGGAAAAATCATCATGGGTGATACATTTAATGTCATTACTGACAGGTGAAGCGTTGACAGCCGTGTCAACAATGGATGAGGAAAACATAAAATCTTATGAGGCAGCTAAAACATTACTTTTAAGAAAGTATCAATTAGACGAGAATGGGTACAGGCTAAGATTTAAAAAACTCACACCCGAAAGCAACAAGGACTTTAGTGAGTTCATTTCAACTATAAAGTTATGCTTCAATCGTTGGATTGAGTTGGCAAAAATCAAACATACATATGAGGACTTGATGGACCTTATTTTGAGAGACAAAGTACTTTCCTCCATTAGCCCTGATTTTTTGGCCTATTTACATGAACGGAAGCCAGAATCGTTACAATCCCTTGAGTTGTTAGGGCGTCAGTTTATGACGGCACACCCAGGAAAGAGTGTGAACAACTCTGCTATTAAAGAGGCATTACCTGTTGCATCAGCTCATTCGGTGCAGATAAAAAACCCAAGAGCTCGATCGCAAAGTACGGATAGAAATTTTGGCAGGAATAATGACCGAAATAGTGGATCTTTCCGAGGACGGTACAATTTTGGCAATCAACCTTATCACAATCAGAGAAACTACCAACGATATTTGATGGAAATAGACCATCACAGGGCTACTTTCAATCTAACAGAGGATGGCGTAAATCTGATAATAGCTACATGAACAGAGGAGACATCCTATTATACAAAGAACAACCTAAACTCTCCTCCATCTCAACACTGCCCAGGGTGTACATGTCCTCAGCATTCTAATAATCCTCAGAATGGCAGAGAGAGTCGGAATTATTACCGGGGTAATAACAACTTTAATCGCTCGCAGAGCGTGGATCAAAAAAACTCGAATTGGAGTCATAATAGTAACAAAGGAGCGGTTAATCCTAATGGGGAAAACACAAATATTGCAAATGCGTGTGCTGCTGATTTATTTAATCCATCAAATTGTTCAGAATGCAGCACTCTGTTTCAGCCGGATGTGGTCTCCAGACTTTTCTGCGGACATCCTGTGCCCACGTTAGTACCTGCATTAGCCTCTCATGATGGGAAAGGCTCACTAATGTTTAATGGCAGTTTTTAAAATAATCAACTAGTTTCAGTCTTGCGTGATACAGGTTGCACAACTGTGGGGGTACGCAAATCTTTGGTAGACCCATCTTGCTGCACCGGGGAGAATGTCAGGTCAAGTTAAAGCACGTTTATTACAGGAACCAATTGCTAACATAATCATGGGCAATATTGTGGGTATAAAAGCATGTTCACTCAAAGATATAGAAATCTGGGAACGTCAGCATATACTACACGCTAATATGGTCATTACAAGAGCACAGGCACAGGCTCAAGAAGAAATGACTAACAATCATGACAAGGATGACGATCAACATCATATACCTATGCTAACGAAGACATCATTTATTGATATGCAGAAGAATGACAATTCTTTGAAAAGATTTTTCAAATTAGTAAAATCAAATGATGTGGGGTGCTCAGAAAGGTCACAACCATGGTATAAAATTAAAAATGATATATTAATTCGTAATGCTAGAGATGCTACATCGGTACAGCAGCAAATTCTGGTACCAACCAATATTCGACATTACATTCTCAGACATGCGCATGATACAAACTGTGCAGGCCACATGGGCTTTGCTAGGACGAAATATAGAGTCTTACAGCATTTTTATTGGCCTGGAGTAGTCAGGGATGTCAAATTATGTTGTCGTTCGTGCAAGACATACAAACAAGTGGCTACAAAGGGGGTTTACCATAATGCACCTATACAGGCTGCTGATATTTCGGTGCGACTATTCGAAAAACTGGCCATAGACTTAATTGGTCCACTGTCAGTTCCGTCAGCCAGAGGTCATAGATATGTCCTCACCTGTATTGATATGTGCACCAGGTGGCCGGAGGCAATACCTCTTAAACATATTGCTACCACCGATGTGGCTGATGCACTGTTCCTCATTTTTACGAGAGTGGGGTTCCCTGACAATATTTTATCAGATAGAGGAACACAGTTTGTGTCAGATGTCATGTCGCATGTCATGAAACTATGTAATATTGATAGATCTCTTAGCTCTGTTTATCATCCTATGTCCAATGGCATGGTAGAACGTCTAAATAAAACGCTGAAACAACTACTGGGGAAGGTGACCACGATGTATCCACAAGACTGGGATAGAGTGCTCCCAGCAGTGCTGTTCGCTTATCGGGAAGTCCCAAACGAACACACTGGGTTCTCGCCTTTTGAGCTCATGTATGGTGCTCCACCACGAGGACCCATGTCGATAATAAAACAATTACTTACAGGTTCGGAGATGACTCAGGAATGCCAGTCATCCTATGAGTATGTGGTGAATCTACGAAAGACACTTATAGACGCTTGGCAAATAGCGACTGATTCATCTGAAAAGGCAAAAGCTAGATCTCTTCAAAACCATTGGAAAAAGTAAGGAAATTACTTCCGGGAGACAAAGCTTACGTCCTGCTACCAACGAGAGAGAATAACCTTCTCATTTCGGGGAGTGGTCCATATGAAATTATTTCAAAATTGACAGATGTTGATTACATTCTTGACGTGAAAGGCAAGAATAAAACCTTTCACATCAACATGCTCAAACAATTCCATGATAGACCTGAATATCTCAAGCCTATCTTAGATGCTGTTAATGAAGTATCCACTGATCATCCTACATCTTACTCTTCATTATCAGTGATTCAAGAAGAACCCACTTCTTTTCATGATGTACCTTTGCAACTGTGACCGTGCTGGTGTTGGTCCCTGTCCAATCCTAACTATAACTAGGTGGCTGAGGCAGGCCTAGTTATCCATTATTTACTTTGTTTCTTTCTTCCAAGTGAGACTATTTCTCCTACTGGCCCCCTTGTTCCGCCAGAGATAGTAGTTCTTGGATGAGAATAGGTTCGTCTTTTGCTCAACCCAGACCACGTTCTTCCCTCCTTGGTGTTGTCTAGCGACTGATGCGTATAGGGTGTTCTATTATTTCTATCTTTCCTAATACTCAATTCTAATATCTCTCCATTCCTTAATCTCTTCTCACATCAAAGCAACTGGAGTGATGTGATTCAACTTCAAAAAGCAACTTTTATTTACATAAGATAATGCATGATCATCCAACATAATACATCAGCAACAGTTCTTCTAAATCCTTGGAGTCATGTTCTCACCCAATCTCAACCTAGATAGGTTTAACTCCTCTAAATGCAGCATATAAAATTCAATAGCTACACCTGAAATAATCAATCAATGTCCAATACCAAAATGGCTTCCACCATACTTACTCTAGTATGAGAGAGCGCATGATATGTTTCGTGAATGTCAGACTCACTTGTGGTGGCGTCTTCATACTTACTCTTATATGAGAGAGCGCTTAATATGTTTCATAAATGTCAGTGCTGTGAACCCTTAGTTCGATACAATCCCGTTTAATGGCAATGCCTCATCTTCTTGGTATAACAGCCCATCCTGGCTATCTGATAATAAAAGTTATCTACTCTTTAGGCTTTAATTATGCCTTTGCTTCAGTATTCTCTGCTGTAGCTCGCTCCCTTAAATAGATGCGTCATTTGCCTATGACAAATTTGCTGAAAGTCAAAAAATAGTTCGAAACTCATCTTACCGTTGTATACAGAAGTCCGTTACCTATCACTGACTTACTATCACCACCTATAAGCTAATCCTACGGTTGATCACACAAATTATTAATCAATTCTAAATGTTCTCCTGAATTCCTATTTCTAAGCAATTCTAAATCTAGCTATTTCTGTAGCCCTTCTGCATACCGCAGGTTTCACATTTCTTGAGAGCTCAGCGAAACTTGACTTGCTCCGTCAACTTCTCTGGTAGGACTGATCTCCAATCGTCCTTCAATTTCCTATCTGATGGTCCAAAGTTGTTTTAGTTAATACGAGTGGTCCGTTGTTCAGTTCACTCACCTATCGGCACGCTTAATTCTAAGCTGTCAGCTCCGTGAACTGTGCTACATAACTGTTTACCTCTAGTCACTATTTTCACGTGAATTTTACTCTGCTCTGTGTTCTCTTAACTCACTAAACCTGTAAAGGGCGCTAATATTCGTAGTTCTTCCCCTTAGTGATTTTTACCTTAGTTTCATTAATCCTTCTATATCTCTATTAAAACTGGTCTAATATGCAAATTTGGTAAACTCTAATGATATATACTTAGATTACTTTAAGGTCTAAAAAGGTTCCCTCCCTTACAAAAAACACTACATTTCCCTTCTTTTATCTCCCATGTTAAGAACAATATAGCCTAATTAAATTATTCTTTTCTAACCCATTTTTAAATTATCTCTGATTTTCTAACCCAAATAACTATACTAACTGCTTGTTCTACGACAAAAACGGTCTTGTTAACACGTCTCTTTAAAATCAATTAAAATGTGTTTATCCACCACAAACTGCAGCGTATTCTACGCTGTTATTTGACCAAACCTTCCATAATCTCTCAGGATATTAGACTCCAGATATTAAACTTATTAATGTAAATGACTTACCTATCCATTTTTCAGGAGTCAGGTAAGGATTAGGTCAATTCAACAGCTTTAACATTATTGCCCATCAGAATTGCTTTCTTTCAAAGAAGAAGGATAATAATATCAGATTATGCATGCGATTTTCGTAAACTCAATTCATAACGGAGTTCTGACGCAGATGCCAATGCCAATTCTTGATGAATTACTGTCAAAACTTTCTAAAGCAACCTACTTTAGCAAATTTGACTTAGCCAAAGGATATTGGCAAATACCTCTGCACAGATAAAAGCAAAACCTTTCAACTGCTTTCGCTACCCCTATGGGTCTCTTTCAGTTGATGTTCATGTGCTTTGGCTTGGTAAAGGCACCAGCGACTTTCGATCGGATGATGAGGAAACTATTTTCTCAAAGGTCTGATATCATCTCTTATATAGATGACATTTGTTTGTTCCACAACTCTTGGGACGAACATGATTTTTCTGGATTGAAATCTCTTCTCGAAATTCTTCGTTCTAATAATCTGACAGCGAATCCTTCGAAAGTTCACATAGGTTTCAAAGAAATTTCTTTTCTAGGTCACAGAGTAGGCCATGGATTTCTTAAAACTGAGGATAAAACTGTCTCGAAGATTCTTAACCTATCAATTCCTAAGACTAAGAAGCAGGTGCGGAGTCTGCTCGGCCTTGTACAGTTCTATAATAAATTTATGCCTCATTTATCTTCAGTGACGTCAGTTCTATCTGAGTTAACTACAAAAGGCTCCCCTAATAGAAAGAATTGTCTGGACGGAGGCCTGCAACATAGCACTAGTCCATTTAAAGCATTACTTTTCATGTGCACCAATTTTAAAACTCCCTGATCCTCATCTCCCATTTATTCTCAGAACAGACGCCTCGATGTATGGTATTGGTGGCTCCTTGATGCAAGAAGTAGATGGAATGCTTCATCCTGTGATGTATGTGTCGAGGAAGCTCACAAAGACAGAAACCAGATATCCAATTATTGAGCGCGAGCTTCTCGCGATCATATGGGCTGTCACAAAGCTTCAGCGTTACCTTCTTGGTTCTCGTTTCATCATTGAGACAGACCAGAAGGCCCTGTCATTCCTTCAAAAGTCCAACATGAAAAACGCACGAGTCGCACGTTATGCAATTAATTTGCAAATATATGACTATATCATTCGACCTATTGAGGGCAAGTCCAGACGTTCTGTCTAGATGTACACAGACAGAAATGCCCGATTCTCAAGGATCTGACATTGCTGCGACCCATTGACCAAGGTACAGTGCTGATTGTCTACAGATACCTCGCTAACTTAACAGCGCTATCTTGACAATATCCATAACCACATACATATTACCATTGCTATCAAGAGAAACAACTCAAGTCATTTGAAGTCATGATAACAGACGTTTTATGTGAATACATTCAAATCGTTTTACACTACATCAAAATCCAGGAACAGTACACAGGATCTGATTTCCAGACAGTCATGACGTATACGGTAAAGGAACCAACTCTAACAGTATCTCATAGAAACAGTATAAGGCTCTTTGTCATATCTTAATGGCAATCCTTCACAAAATGACTGGGATGCTGAACTTTAAAAAGATCATATTTCCTATTCCAGCAACCGAACTTCAAAATGTTGGGGCTCAGAGACTGCGACACTCAAGAATCAACATATGAAAAGAAATCTCACACAAGAAACAATCGATTCGATACGCCTATGGAGAACTTCGCCTTTTGGAACATTCTTTTGTGTTATTACTTAAACCAGTTATGTGACTCTAAAGTGCTAAAATTACAAATAGTAATCTTTCACACTAATGAAAGAAGAACCTATCATTGATGACACTCAGTAACTATAGTTAATTAGTTTTACACAATGCTACAGACAGCACACACACGATCATGTGGACATTTACATTAACGTAATTATTATACTTACTTAATACTATTTAATTAGTTAGATCTTTCAGTTCATTCATCTTTTAATTAAATGCATTCAAATATTTCATTTTCCAAAACTTCACAATTTCATTATCATATTTCTTCACATTTTCATTGATTTTTCTCATTTTTCCATGGTGCTGACTACATTCCATAGACTGTTGCTCAGGTATGACATAGACTGGACGGTAACTTCTCGCATTTTCTAAAAATGACTTCCTATATGGAAAACTTTCAGTTTTCGCTGGGGAGCGGGGTAAAAGTGTTACCTATCACTTTGCTCACAGGCTTGTAAATCATCGCTGTGCGCAACGGAGCAGAACGCGAAAACGCTTCGAGTGTAAAAGCGTGCGAGTTGTGGAATGTGTGTGACACAGGTATTTAGTGTATGACGTGGACAGGGTCTGCTGCGGGGGGAACGAAGGTGATCGTTAAGGGCAGAAGGTTTTGGCTTGTGTTTTGGAAGTGTACGGATATTTATGTGAGAGCGACAGACCAGTGTTTATTGTTATAAAATATTTCAGAGTCAGGATAATTGACTCAATTCATTATGATGTGTGCCTGATTGTATGTGGCTTAAGGAGATGGACAGTAAGTGATTTGAATAAATACGGATTTGTAAAGTATGAAGGCGTCGTAGACGATACATAGACATTCTGACTTTAAACCGGCACAACGACATTATTGCTTATGTCTGCTACTGAACACATTTGTATTACTGATGCACTGTCCTATCATCATATGCTCTCAAAAGAAGTGAAGTACACTTATGTTGTATTGTGACATATTAAATGTGATAAAACGTACAACAAGCTGTTGATCAAGATTATTCAAGTTGGCCATTCTTTACGTTACTGTTTAGACTGTTGTCTATTATATCAAAATACCTTACAAGACCAGTGCAGCACATTAATATACTCGTTACCCAATAGCCTTCAATAAGTATAAGGTAACAGTATAAATTGGTGGCCAGTATACACGGGATTTCGTTCTACCCACAAGATTTTATCAAAACGATACTACTGTCCCTAGCCACATCGACGAATTTTACAGTATCGGAAAACAATAGAAATTTCTGCGCAACCTATGCCAACCGGTTTTCTTCAAACTAGTGCCGTCAAGAAGAAACTTAAAGAGTAAACAGCACACTGCAATCATAATATTTGCTGTACTTTACCAATAGAAGTTCGTATTTTCTTCATCAACGTCTTTGAGAAGGAAGTTATCATCACTCTACGCAGTTTCAGGTTGGATTCGTCAAAAAAAATTAAAGTAGTCAAACAACATTTCTGCAGTCAAAACGAAGCACATTCATTCAATCAGCAAAACAAGATGGCTAGTTCTACAGGTGGGAGCAATCTGCATCGATGAAATTTCGCTCTACCTGTTGCATATGTTGGAGGCAACAATACTATCACGTGCATTTATACTTCTGAGGAACGATCACAAAAAGATAAGTGGACTAGTTTGTTGTAACCTTAGTCTTGCACAATTCTATAGTAGAGCCTTTTTGTTTATCTGTTTTATGTTTGTTGTGGTTGGAAGGGAGGACGGTGTGGGACCTTGATAAGCAGAATTACATCTCATCTTCGGACGGGTCTGCAATCAAGGGTGTCAGTAGGGAAATTTATGTAATATTTTCTAAAAAGAGGCCCGGCTCAAAATGCTGTGTGGAAAGCGCTCTTTGTGAATATACTATATTTACTTTATGTTATAGACGGTCGGCGTCTGTGGCCTAATGGATATGAACGCAGTTTCATAATCCAGATATACCAGGTTCGAAACCTGCTGCAGGCGGTTTGGTAGCAGATCGCTTTGTGTGGATTTTTAACAATGGTATATGCGCCGTACCGTTCAGAAAGCAATGGCAAACTACTGAATGAAAAAATTGCTTAGAAAAATCATAAACAGCCAATAAAAGCTGGGGTTGATTGCCACGTCCTCTAAAGGATAAGCAACTAACTTTATAGACGTTCTGTCCTGTTTTTTCACTGTTGTTTGTATTTGTCGATTGTTTTTTATTTACTTAGTTTTCCTGCATTTTTGTACGTCTACTGTTGGTCTTCTCTAGCTATCATTATGTTGATATATGGATTTTACGTTGTAAATTCGTCTTGTTTAGTCTAACCTTATAGTGTAAGCATTCATTTCAAACATTATTTTTTTTCTACACCTTAGTATTTTCTTCTGTTGCTACACTATTGTATTATGTGTTCTGTCTTATAGTGTATGACACTAATTTTTTTTGTTTGCATTGATTACTTGCTAGGTCACATTTTCAGAGTACTGAATTTTAACGAATTGGCATTGGTGCTGTTTATCGCTCATCAGTACCCATATTCATATTCAGACTAAGTAACTTATAAATATATATATATATACTTAAACTTACATAATGTCTAGTCTGGAGTATTTTATCCAGCTAGGTAAAGATATGGGAATGCAAGGCCAGGAGCTTAAAGAGTTTGCCATGGAGCAACTGGAAAGAGAAGAAAAGAAACTAGAAAGGGATGAGAGAGCAAGAATGAGAGAGATCGAAAAAGATGAACGAATTCAGTTAGAGAAATTGGTGGCCTTTAAACAAAAGAAAAGACAAGAAGAGTTTGAAGAAAAGAAAAGACAAGAAGAATTTGAACAAAAGAAAAGACAAGAAGAATTTGAACAAAAGAAAAGACAAGAAGAATTTGAACAAAAGAAAAGACAAGATGAGATAGATTTAGAGGCTAAGAAAGCCCAATTTCTGCATGAAGAAAAAATGGCTTCTCTAGAGTTGGATAGACTCAAATTGGAAGCTAGTAATAAACAGAGTAATCAAGAAGGTGCAGGCTCGGTCAAGAGAGAACATGCTTCATCTTTTAAACTTCACTTACCTAAATTTAATCAAAATGTAGACGATATTTCGTGCTTCCTAAACCGATTCCAGACAGTGTGTGAGGAATACAAACTGGAAAAATCATCATGGGTGATACATTTAATGTCATTACTGACAGGTGAAGCGTTGACAGCCGTGTCAACAATGGATGAGGAAAACATAAAATCTTATGAGGCAGCTAAAACATTACTTTTAAGAAAGTATCAATTAGACGAGAATGGGTACAGGCTAAGATTTAAAAAACTCACACCCGAAAGCAACAAGGACTTTAGTGAGTTCATTTCAACTATAAAGTTATGCTTCAATCGTTGGATTGAGTTGGCAAAAATCAAACATACATATGAGGACTTGATGGACCTTATTTTGAGAGACAAAGTACTTTCCTCTCAGTATTTTACTTTATAGTATTAAATAAATGACAAACGGAGACAAAAGCACTCCTTTTTATCTGTTATATTGATCTTTCTCAGGTACTCTTAGGTCATCTCATGATACTTTTGGGTCATCCCATCCTTCTCTTATGTTGTGAATTCCACTGTAAGATCACCTTGACAATATATTTTCATGAGCTCTCCAAGCTGATCCAGAGTTCCATTGCTCTCTGGCTACTTGTACCTGAATCAGTTGTTTGTTCTTTGTGGTTGACAATCCCTATTGTTGATTTTATCCAGTCATTTGATTTTACGTATTGAGAAAGATGGAGCTGGCACTTGAAATCACATGTTTAATCCATGTAACTTTTTTTTTAAACTGCTGCAAACACAGAAAAAACAAACTCATAATTAGAATAGAAAGCACTTTTCACACCACAAGTCAGGCAAAGATCTGAAGTGACATTTTCAAAACTATGCCACTATGTGACTGTGTTATCCTAGAAAGCATATTTATTGTCATTTTTTTCATTACCCTTCCACACCCCATGGTGCATTGGCCTGCAACAAACTGGTGTCAGGTCTTCCTGGCCTGTGCCATCATCTCAAGATCCTTCCAAGTCTTCCTCATCACTTTCATTTCTGTCTGCAATTCTTTTCTCCATTTATTTTTTTTTATCTCCCTTTACCTCTCTTACCCTGGAGAAGTTTTGTTGTACATAAAGCTTTATCACAACGTAGTATAAGGTTGCTTAGAAAAAACAGTCTTCATAGAGTAACTACAAGGATTAACAAAAACTTGCATGAATGAGCATAAATGACATATATACACCTGCCCCATGGGAGAGCTAAATACTCTCCAAAGGAAAATAGCAGCATGTGACATGATTGAAGAACTATACCCCAGAGAAGCATGGATCCAGGTATATACTGATGGATCTGCAACCAGAGCAGTGAAGAACGGAGGCGCAGGAGTTTATGTGGTCTACCCAGACAAAGAAAACGAATCCACCTGTTCACCTACTGGAATATTCTGTTCAAACTACGCTGCTGAAGTACAGGCCTTAAGCATTGCTGCAGTTTTAATAAATAACACAATAAGCCAATGTCAGCAGGTTGTATTCCTTACCGATGCAATGTCAGTTCTGCAAGCCCTCAACAGTGATAAACTGCCAGAATTAAACAAAGTCCTATATGAAGTAAATATCAAAAGAAGGGTTGTGCTACAGTGGATACCATCACACTGTGGCATACCAGGAAATGAGAGAGCAGATACGTTGGCAAAAGAGGGAGCAACACAGGAACAAAAAGAACAAACAATCACATTCCAGGAAAAGAAGACCCTTATCAAGGCCATCAGGAAAATTGACCAACAAAGAGACAACTATCACTATCTTGATCGAGCAAAACAGGTGATCCTGTTCCGTATTAGAACAGGACATAACAGACTGAACAGTCACTTATACAGACTGAGATTGGTCCCATCACCCCTATGTACGTGTGGACAGGCAGCGCAGACAGCCGAACACATCCTGCAAGACTGCCACATGCTTAGTCAATTGCGAACTGAACATTGGCCCACAGAGACACACATCCACACAAAGCTGTTTGGGAGTCTTGAAGAACTTTCAACCACAGCAACATACATCCAGAGAACCGGACTTCTTATGTAGACATTTCTAAACAACAGCGAACGAGAAGAAGAAGAAGAATGACATATACACCCATGCTAAAATTGGCATAAACGAAGGACGCACCAATTCACAAGAATGAAGAAATAAAGGAGACACACACAAAAAATAGCAAAAGTATTACTTAAAAACATTACCTGACTGTTCAAAAAACATTTCAACAGCAATGCAGGTGATAGTATGACAGGAACATTATGCAAACTGAATTTTGTCCTAATCAGTCAAAACAAATAAAATCACAGTTCTTGCCAGCTACACATGGCAGATTTCAACAGAATTTCTACACACCATAAAAATGTAATCAAGGACAATGAATATAACAGGGTACTCCATGTGATTTTCAATTATCACAGACGTTTGTGCATTGACTGTACACTGACACTCTACCAGAACAGAAATTTGGATTTTTGTTAGATGCTCCTAAATAAATGTTTAACTTCAACAGGTGATAGAAGCAACACACACATTGGTACTTATAAATAAATGTGGCATTTCTTAAAATTACGATAAAAATCAAGTAGTAGCATTTGTGGACAATGTCAACATTGCATATATATATATATATATATATAAAGATATTTGAAGAATTGGAATTGCTGGTATCAGTGGATTACTATTGTTGCTACATTAAAAAATGGTAAGGATTTCATTACTGCTGTCCAGTCCAGTACAGTGAAGTCCTTTTTAATCACTTCTGAAACAAATTTTCTATTAAATTAAAATGGTTAGAGATTAAAATCTGCATGGAAAACCCCCCCCAAAAAAAAAATGATTAGCAGAATTAAACTTTTGTAACTGCAGTAACATTAAGAGCTGAATATTTCAAAGTCCATAATTCAGATAGTACTGTCACGGCAAACTAAAGATACAGTCTAGAACAGCAATATACAACCTTTGAGCTGTGTGGATCTCTTTAGAAACAAGGAGTTATCAACGATGTACCTCAATAAAATAATGTCTATTTTTAGGTTTTAAAGTATTTGAAATTTGGAATAATTGCAGCCTGAAATTTTATCTCTGCCTGACAGTCTGCTTCCTGGAATTCCATTCACAGAGGGGCGGAGATTTCAAACTCAATATTTTACCTAATGTTAACTTCACTTCAAAGAAAATATCACATTTCTATCTTGTGCATTGCACGAATAAAAAGAATTTTAGTAGGCTAGATTGTCAGATTTCACTGGGAATGTAAAAAAAAGTGGTTTTAAACGCAGATGGGAGAGAGTTAGTTTATTTTTCCTAGCTTAAAAACTCTTTCTGTTTTCTCCCTTCATGACCTAGAGATCCACCAAATCATCCTCTGTGATCTACCACTAGATCACGACTGACTGGTTGCTGGCTCCTGGTCTAGAAGAACATGACAATAAATAACATGTGCGAGAGACTTCTGAACTGTTTCATCTCTGTTAAAGAAGGCTAGATGTTTGCTGGGTCTACCGTACGCCTGACAGTCAGAGACTCAAGACAGCCTCAGTCTAGAGTTTGATGATGGTATTCCATTTGCATTACAATAAAGTATTAACTGATGGTTTCAACATTTTTCAATAATTATATTATAGCCGCTTCACAATGCTGTTTTTAATGCCCGTGTAAAAGATTGCTTTATTAGCTGTGATGCTAAATTGAAAAAAGCTAGCGACATTAACTGTGGAAATCACACTAAGCCATCATCGGTACAAAGATAATCAGTGCTATGTCAACACACTCTATCTTGTAATGATAGGAAACTTAATACAGGACATTACAACAGGAAATGACATGTCAAAACACTTTGATTTCACTTGTATAATGTTTCAAAATATAGTCAATTTCCAAAATGTAATACTGCATGCCATCATACCAACAATGCTCAAGTAAAGAATACAAGGAATATCCTTGAAGTCTGAAAAGTGTACAACTGAAGTTACACAAATTATGTACACACATCACGTGCATGCTTAAAATACCTACAGTATGCAGCATCACAAATGGGTTCACTAAGAGGAAAGAAAAGTTCAAAGTGTTCTCACCTACTATTCCAGGATTATACTAATAACTGTACACAATACTGTCTTCACTTCAACTTTTCTGTTGTCTTGTGTCTTCTTGTCTGTCCAACGAGTGTTTGTTAATTACCTATATTCATTTATTTATTCTTCACTTCACAGTTCTTGGCACTGTCCACTAATTAAAAATCACTCATGCCGCATAGTATGAAGAACTAAACTCACAAAATGGCATAAATGTCTTCTTTTTCCTCCACTGGTGCTAACAACTATCACAGGAAGATTCAGTTGTGTTCAAGGACCATTCCAGTAGCTTGTGTGTTGGTTATGCCTACTCTATCATTAATAGTTCTTAAGAGCCTTCCCCAAGTTTCAGGATAATGGGAATGTAATGCTTGCTGGTTTGTTAACATTCTTACAATATATGCCAAAACCATCGTATTCTCTTAAGTTTTTATGTGTTCCAAGTATGGTATAATTCTAGCTTCATTTTTACCTCCTCTCCCCCCGTACCATCTACAAATATACATATTCTTGCATTGTTTGTTTCTTATTTCTGACCAAGTATCTCTCCCAGTGTGTCTCCACTTTATAACGGTGAGAGAGCTTGTGCATTCACATGACCCCGAGAGAAATACTCGAAGTAGCAAAGCTACCAACAGGGTCTCCCAAGCCTGATGGGCTGAAAGGTAGGGACTAGACCAAGTAAGACACAACCTGTAGGCAGGAGACAACAAGAGCTAAGGAAGGCACAGGCCTAATGAAACAGTGCAGCATAATTTGCCATATGAAAGATGTCAAATCTTGTAGAGTATTTCACAATCTGTAACTTTCTGCATTTGCATTACATCGGGTGTCGGTTTAACCTAAGAGGCTTGTAAAACAGACATTTATACCTTTATGTGAGACATTTAACCTTTATTCAATAGTTTTAACACAGTAACATATTTAAAGAACAGATACGACATTCAGTCTTTCATTCTGTGATAAAACATGTCCACTCAGCAACTCAATCTTGAGACTGATATTCAGCAAATTACAATGAACAGCTTTCCCAGAATCCTTTTACCTATAATGATGCAAACCTCAGCTGTTTCAGAATAAGCAACTGGAAAGCTAGCTCACAACAGATGTGGCAAGTTTTGTGATCACTAATAATGGTGTTTCAACACAGTCAATAAAATTAGGATATGATATATACAGACACCCATTACAGATGCTACATTTTTGTCAAATTACATATGTCTTATAAAAATCAATGAATGTGTACATACTTAAAAATTAAACTAGCTTTAAAACCAATTCCTACATAAAAAATATTTAAAAAACAAACTTTTTTTTTCAAACCAACATCTGCATAAAAAATGAAACACAAATTGTTTCTTTCTTCTTCTTTTTTGTCCATCTCTCTCTCTTTCTCTCCCTCCTTTCCTTTCAAACACTGAAAGTGTGGAGATTGCAGAAACTGCAAACACGTAATAAAAATATTCTTAATAAAATTATCACACTGTGAAAAGAACAAACCAATTTTTCTAACTAACACAGCATTCTAAAGCATGCTCTGATGTCACTGGGAGACTCAGGATGTTGGCAAGAGCTCGGCACATGTAGGCCATTGAGCCAAACCTACCGCTGGGAGCACTGTCGTAGAGATACAGGCAAATGTTAGCAGCTCCCATAGCCTTCTCCACGACTTCAGGTGGCATTTTCTGGAGTAAATTTATAAACATGATGCATAGGAACAATGGTTTAACAGTAACTGGTGTAGCATCAAAGCAGTATTCACTATCCTAAGCTCTTTCAAAAATTACAGTAAAATATAAGACTCCAATACACACAGATAGAGCTGCCTTCTGCACTTGGGATTGACTTCAGGTTTCTTTTTATTTCTTTTGAAATGAGAGAACAGTAAAGCAGCATCAAATAAGCATCATTTGCCCCTACTCATCCACCATTTCAGAAGAATCTACCTTGTTGAAGCTAATTTTCAGTTACAATTAGGGTATTCAGTATATATGTGTTGTCCATTTTGTGTTTTATTTACATCATAATGTTGCTTACATCTGATTCTCAAGTACGTAGTACTGATTTAATCCACAACTTACATGATTAAGAGCTACTGGAAATGACTCATATGGCCATGTCAGAAAGTAAAAATAAAGGAATTAGCATAAATTGTAAGAAGACAGAAGCAATTATCATCTTTAACAAACTCTTTCAGATTGCAGCGTCAAAGCTAAGGACACGACTGAAGTTCATCCAGTGCGTCTTTGTAAATAAACATGCAGAGCTAAAATTCTGTGCTCCCCCAAGGAATTATCCCATCTTGCACAGAGTGCAAATGGTTGGAATGGTTAAGAGGTACCAGGTTGATTCCCAGTAGAGGGAATATAATTTATGGAATTTTTTTTTTCAGAACCAGTGGTCTTAATAATGTCATACTCTCCTTGGTCTCATGGGTAGTGAGATCGGAAGCCTAGCCTTCTCAGATAAGGGCGAAAGAATAGGAGGTACTGTGTGCAAGTTGCGCATGTTACAAATCTCTCGCCAGTTTGAAATTGTAAAGAGTAGGCCATATGGCCACTCGCTGCCCTAGCAAAAATTTAAAAATTAGGAAACCTACCCACCACAAAAATATTTATAGAATGTATGATTCGTATGTACACACATTGGGATTCTCGCCGGTGCTATGGAGTTTGTTCACTGTGCTGAGATCTTCCTTGCGTGATCTAAGGGAGGAGATAGGAGCACTGATGGAGTTGTCCATGTGCAATGAACACAGTCCTTAAAACCGAACCAAATCAAGCACAGTGCCACTTCCCAGGTTCCCTGGCCAGACAGAAATTCACTTGTTATATCCTTCTGCATGCAATCAGCCAGGTAAAAGCCAGAGCTGTTAAATCTGGGGCTCAAGTGATTCCCCCAAGCTTAGTGGGCAATGCTGGGTTTTCAATGCATTTCATCGTGAGGGAATCATGATTGTAGGTAGCTCTTGTTCTGGCTACTCAATCCCTCAAGCACTGGCCAGACAACTCAAAGGTTACCAGTTTCCAGGATACACCATGTTGAGGTGCTTCAGGGTCTTGGTTAGATTGCTAGCCCTGGAATTCATGCAAGTGCCTTGTGAATTCTGTTGCATCCCCAGCTTAACAAAATGGTCACAGTGAAGAAGGCAGTTTATTCACTACATGCTAATATTCAGTACTACATTCTGTAAGTTAGATCCAGGTCTGGGGACTAACGAGAACAATGAAACAGGGTGGGGAAAAAGAAAAAAAAAATGTCAAAAAGCTCACCAGATCTCTGATAAAGAGATTATTAGCCTCATGAACAATTTTGTCCACTTCAATGTCCATTTGGCTTAAATTGATGCGGTTACCATCATTCTCCACCAGCATAGTCAGCACCATCATGGCCTCCACCATCAACTGTCGGTACTCTGGCTGGGGAATACGGTTCAGTACCATCTCCACTTGTAGTGCAAACTTGAATTCCTGCTTGGTCATCTGTGGAGAGGGAGGAGCATATTTTATACCCAAGATAAAGTCAGCCAAAACACAGCAGCAAGTTCATTTCAATATGAGGAGAAATTTCTTTTCTGCAGTAGGAAAAAGCAAGAATAATGTCTACAAGGTGACATTTTCTGGTAAAGGGATTCTGTCACCTTTTTTACATACTTACAATTGCATGAGCTTTGATTTAGAAGGAAAAAAAAAAAGAACAAATACACTTACTTACTTAGTCGTTCCCCTTCTACCGTGAGGTGTAGAGGTTTGGAAGAGAGAGCGCCAGACCATTCTATCAGCTGTCTTCTTCCTGGCCTGGTTCCATTCTAGTCCTCGGTCCTTCAAAGATTGTCTAATGTTGTTCTCCCAGCGGACTCTGGGTCGTCCTGGAGGTCTGGATCCCTGGCTCTGTTTCCCATGCTTGTCGTGGTAGCCGATCTTCTCCCATTCTGCAGACATGGCCAAACCATCTTAGTTGGGACTGTTCTATTTGGGTCTGCAGCGGATGGGATTTTAGGCCTTGACGGATCGTCTGGTTGCGGACAAATACACACTGTGGTTTGGTTTCTGAACCCTGCACTTGAAAACTGGTGTTTGTCATATGCAAGGGATACCCGGTTCAATCCCATATGGGTTGGAATTACAGTATATATAGTGTTCATCATTCTATATAGAGCATTACATTGTTTTTCTTTATTGTATTAAACTGTCACCATTAGGATGGAGACAGAAACGAAGGTGATGAGAAAGATAGCTGATGTCACACAGGACAGGAGGACTTGACATGAGTTTGTTGAAGGCCTATGCTTCTTGGGAAGCTGAAGTATAATGAATAAATGGATTAGAGTGAATGAACCTCCCTTTTTCACCCCTTAAGGAGCCTGGGGGTCAGAGCTGCAAATGACCCTCTTGCAGGAAGCCTGAACCAAAATACTTCATGTGCTTTGCAGTGATAATTTCTGTAGTACGTGGATTTACACGATAATGCTGCTGCTAGCCTTAAGCATAACTTCACTTTAGGCACTTCTTACAACATGCGTTGTGGAAGCAGTGTTTCTATTATTTCTTTGTCTCCTCTGAGACCCCCCACACATGGAACCACACAAGATGCAATCACCATTACATCACTGCCAGGTCTTATACACCAGTTAGCAGGCACATCTTTAACTGCTGACAAGAGAAATAACTGACACACACGACAGCATGAACTGTGTCACAATGCCTGAGGGAGCGGCAGCCCTTTTCTTTCTTTCTCTTATCACAGCCCCTCTGGAACTACACAAGGCAAAACAAACTGCTACAGAAACCACTGCTATAAGAGCAGGTGCATGCTGGGAGCAGTCTTCCTGTAAGGTGACTGGCTGCAGTGGTGGCTCCCATGCTCCTTAACTCTTAGTATCTGACTGGCCTTCTAGAAAGGCCGACGATCGATCCCCGTTTTACGGCCGGCCTTTTAGAAAGGCTGAAGACGGTTTAGACGGTTTCCGTGTCAATAGCCAAAGATTTAACATTATTTACATACTTTTCTTCCCATAAGAGTTCTTATGCCATTTCCGGTACACTTCATGTTTGAAAACTCAAATTTGTGTGAAATATTGATCGATTTTGATTAAATTTAGTAGGATTCATTAGTCCAAAAAAAAAATGATACCCTAAAAATTCAAATTGTGATAAAAACTTTATTTGTGCTCAGAAACAACTGCAACTTTCCTACATTATGTGAAAATGAATGTAGTTTAAAATAAAAGTAGTTTTAGGGGTTGAAGTTTACCATAATTAATTACACATATTGATAAGTACAATTTGATTTTCAATTTTTTACATTTCAAAATTTTTCTGCAAACATTACTGTCTATGGTGAATGCATGTTTAAAACCACTGAACAATTTAGTTATGTATGATATAGGGGTTTCATTTCTTCACAATTTGATATACAACACTTTATGTTATCTTTATAAATAAATTATTTAATGCAAAATCTGTAAAGGTAGTCATGTCTAAAAATGTACTCTCTGAAATTAGCTCGTAAAAACGTGGTTTTTGAGCTCGTATGCTAAGAGTTAAGGAACAAAACAGAAAATGATGATGATGATGAATTAACTTATTTAAAGAGATAAGTTCATAAACATATTTTTGGTAGAATGTCAGATACAGCATTCACTTCACTATTTATTTCCCACTGACTGTATTAGTGAAACCACTGCACAATGATATCTTGAAACAGTATGTCTAATGTTTATAAAATATTAACAAACAGCATTATCACCTCTCGTGTAAGTGTTCCTGGTAACATGTTGCCTTTGATCATCAAACCATGGCTCTGGAAATAAAGAAACAGAACTGAATAAGAAAAAAGATTACAGAATGGTCACACTATTCTTTAGTTACTCTATTTCAAAATAACACATACAGTTAAAATTTAAAATACATTTGCCTGCACTAGTATTTATTCATACTAATAAAAAATATACACAGACAGAAGTAGCAAGCAGTAAGAGATAACAACTTTTCTTTCTTTTTTAATGCATCTATAAATTAGTTAGGTGGTCAAAACATTTTTACAGGGTCTGACCACAAACAATCCAGATGATGAGTCTAAAGAGCTCTCTTTAGGAAACAATAGCAGAAGGAAAAACAACAAGTTAAAATGACATTTTTCTTCTTTTTTTTTTGTTCTTTGCTCTCATATAACCATATCTCTTTCAACTGGTTGGCATTTGGCATCAAACAAATAGAGATGGACATATGAGAAGATGCATCCAGCGTTTATACAACCAGCAACAGGAACAATTAGCATTCATACCCTTTGACATTTACTGAGGGAGACTGAGTACCTATGGGCTTGTCCAGAGTGCAATGATGTCAATTCTGATCAACAATAACAATGGTTGGCGGTCTATCTTAGGATTCTCTCATCAACATACCATTTCTCCCTCAAGGCCATGCTGCCAATCTGCTGCTTATATGGAGCTGACATTCTTAGAGGTCATGTTGAACAGATGGTATTTGAGTCTGCTGTAGCTGGTGCTCAGTCTAAAAATTACCACTTGATCTCTTCTTGGTAAGGGTTAGTATACTTATATTGTTTCTGATCTGGGTGCTCTCTATGCCACTTTTCTTAGAAGCCATTTTTGATTATTGCTTTTATCTCTTTATATGTTGTCCTGACATAAGTCACGGGCTGTTTATTGTTTGGGGCTCTATCTTTGTCTCTGCAAGGTCTGGTGAAATGCAGGTGTTTTTTGTTGTTGCTTTTTTGTGCAAAATTTTTCTGGAGCCTACCCGGCTATATCTTTTCAATCTATCATTCTAATGCCTCTGCACAGTGGTTTAGATAAAATATTCCACTATGTGACCTAACAAAAAAATATTCACACCTTAGGGTATATTCATGCTAGTCTAATTATGCAACTCAAGGACAACCTAAGCCGCTAATAATTAAAAATGAGAAATATTAAGCATGTATTTATGGTTAATTTTTGTCAACAAATAATAATACCCATGAAACAGGTAATACCAAATAAAATAATAAATCCTATCACTGACCCTTCTTAGCAGCTCCCACACTTGTGGATAAAATCCTATTGGCACCCGGTTAAGAGAACCATCCAGCCTCCTGCGTCGCAGCCACTGGCCTTGTCGGTCTGCTATTTCTTCCTCCTCCTGCTGCTCTTTGGAAATAATCAAACTTGGGCTGGACAGAACCTGCATATCTGTAGCTGGCTGTTAGAATGTAGTTCATAGTTTATTTACATGGCACTGTTAAACAGCCCAAACCCCAACTAAATATATATTTAAAATACTGCTTAAGTAGTAAAAGCACTGCTTCACATTTTTAGCTTCAGTCACATATACCTTGGCATTGCTAGTACTAAGAATATTTAAACACGCTTCATTCATTACCCTCTGCTCCCAAGGAGCATAGGCATTCAACAAACACATGCCAAGTCCTCCTGTCACGTGCCCTCATCTCAAGTTCTTTCCACGTTCTCCTCATCATTTTCACCTCTGATTCCAGCTCTCTTCTCCATGTGCTTCATGGTCTACCTCTGCCTCTCTTGCCCTGGGGGTTCCAGAACATGGACTGCCTTGTAATGCTATCAACAGGCCTCCACAGCGTGTGCCCTATCCATCACCATTGTCTTCTTCTCATCTCTTGCCCCACTGGCACTTGTCTGGTTCCCGTCATCAGTTCCACATTGGTAACCTTGTTCATACCATTTTTATCCTTCTATTCTACGCAAGCACCCGTTTATAAAAGTCTGTAGCTTTTTGGTTGTTGTTTTTGTTGTTCTCCATGTTTCAGAGCCATATAATAGTACTGACTTGACATCTGAGTTGAAGATTCTTATTTTTGTGTTGGACCCGATTTCTCTTGATCTCCGTGTATTTCCCAGTGGACGCTTATTGTAACATAATTGTCTGGAGAGAAAAATCAACAAAATCAACATACAATAGAAATAAGCAGCTTGATTGAAATACAACTCTTCTGCTTAGGGAAAGTTTAAAAAAAAAAGAAAAAAGTTAAACACTATTTTATCACCTCTTACCAAAGTATGAATATGAAGTTTGAATCTAAATTAACTGCTTGAGCAAATAATATAAACGTGTTGAATCTAGGGCTATACAAATTATAGTTTACTCAAGGGGAGAAATGGTAGGGGATTAGTCTGATAATTAGGATTCTACAAATCTAAATATGTCAAAGTCAGTTTTAGAAAACATTTTAAAAACATATATTTTGACTATGGAAATGTTAATTCTTTTTGAAACTATGCTTTACTTGTGAAGACAAATTTTACTTTCTCAGAACTTTGTTTTTGGTTACTAATGTTCTTATTGTTTGCTTATATATTCAACCATCAACTTAAGATTTGGTAAAAAAATCTTTCCATCGTATTATAAAACTTTAATCTGAGCAGATTTCTGATATCTTATCATAATTTTTTATTATTTGCAATATGTTTTATATATTATTTTTAGACACTAAATTCAAAGCTATAGAATTCTGTCAAAGCTTTAGAGTTCTAGGTCTATTAAAGTTATCATTAATCTGATCTGAAAAAAAAAGTTTAAAAATATAATAATGAGCTTCCAAAAAAAACAACTAAAATAAAATTATTAAAAACTGAAATAAATATAGCATTAAAAGCCAATACCAACATCATTTCCATGACAACCAATACCATGGTACCATTATACTCTTTTTTAGGCACAACTATTATTGTTGTAAGTTAAGCTAGTGCATTTCATTTGAAATCTTGCAATAAATATCAGAAAACAGCATGTCATTGTATCTCTTTCCACTAATAACCAGATCATAAATTTATAATTACTTCAAAATAAGTTAAAGCTAACCTGTTCTAGTTTTTAGACACCAATCTAACATCTAGTAATATTCTACAACCAGATGTTAAATAAAAGAAAAGGCTGGTACAAAGTCAGGGCATGTTAAATACACACTTCAAAAATGAATGTAAAGTCTAGCTCTATGTAAATTAAGTGAACATACTGAAAAAAGTCTTCACTGGCGAGAAGACAAGTAAATTACAAACACAAAGTGGAATACAAATGAATTTAAAAAGAATGAATCACTTACCTATATTGAGAATATTCAGTTTTTTTGCTACCTGTTTCAACTGTTTTTTAAAAACCTACATTTGTCTCAGTGATTAAGAATTTATGTAAATATTTTTGTAAATATCAAATTTTCCTTTTTTGCTCCTTGAGGAGCTACCATTGCAGCTGGTCTCCTTGCAGAAAACCTGCACTAAGCATTCATGTACTCTTGAGGTGGTGGTCATTGCTGCAATTGGTTTTACATAATGTGGATGTCATCCTCACATTATTCTCCTCAGGGAGCAGTAGTCATATTCTTTATTTGTCTCATCAGAG
Source organism: Oreohelix idahoensis (assembly GCA_024509875.1). NCBI lineage: Eukaryota > Metazoa > Mollusca > Gastropoda > Stylommatophora > Oreohelicidae > Oreohelix > Oreohelix idahoensis. The sequence goes on along the minus strand of JAMPIV010019757.1, from coordinate 201,762 downwards.
ACTCCCCAGGAATTACCTGGAGATTTAAAAAATATTGTCCAAATTTATCAAAATCTTCGAGGTCAGGAAGGGATTACTTAAAAGAACACCTCTTAGCTCAATATGTCACAAGGTAAAATGTATGCCTATTTGAATTAAAAGGAAAAACAAAAAGTTGGCTGCTATAAAGAATTTACATACTTCTTTAAATTGCTCATCAGCTAAATTAGAAATGGTAAACCTTTACTTAAAAATTAACATAAAAACCTCTTTTAGCTCAATATGTCACATGGTCCTATTTGAACTAAGAAAATATGCCTAAATTAAAAGGAAAAACAAAAAGTTGGCTGCTATAAAGAATTTACATACTTCTTTAAATTGCTCATCAGCTAAATTAGAAATGGTAAACCTTTAACCCCTATGTCAAAGCCTAAAATGAGAAGGTTAACTTCGATAAAAAACATTTTTGATCTGCTCCATACTCAAATTCCTTATTTTTTACTAACTTTCCCAGTTGGTCACAGCTTTATGTGCAAAAAGAGAAGGTTAACTTCAGCATGAAACAATAAACTGATCTGCTAATTCAATTCCTTATTTTTACTTTACTTAAGTATTATCTGTTTCTAACAGTACATGCATATGTACACTACAAGAATGTGAAGAAATTATAAAGTGCCCGACACTCATGCACGAGGACAGTTCACGACAGAACAAACATAAGCAGCAATTTTAATTTCATGAGATCTTGACATCAAAGGAAAAGTTATCATATGGAAGTATTCAGACACTGATAAATAAATAACCATAACATAGTTTTAGACAGCAATCAAAAAGTAACAAACACAAATTTTTTAGGAAGCAAAGAAAATGTTTTTAGGCAGTCAATTAGAGATCAACCAAATGACAGTCTTCAGGCTGCTGTGAGATAACAATCGTATACATTTTCAAGCAACAATGAGAAAAGCACAAAGTTTTCATAAAGTTATGAACACAAAAGTTTAAGAAGGGAAGGTATTTTTTTTAAACAGCAGCCTAGTCACACGAAACTGCAAAATCAGAGCAAGGAATGACTTGGGATTATAAAATATTAGACAGCTATAGTGATTGAAGCCCCAGTGTAGTTCCCAGACAGGCCAGGAGGAAGACAGCCGATAGGATAGACTGGAACTCTCTCTTCCAAACCTCTACACCTCACGGTAGAAAGGGAACGACTAAGTAAGTAGTTCCCAGAGGTCTCTGAAGGGACAAAGAAAGAAGAGAACTACTGCACCCTCAGGCATGTCGTACAAGGCAACTAAAATGAGGCTGTGCATGAGGTTGGCAACCTCATCAGGTAAAACTAATTGCCACAGAAACCACTGCTGCAAGAGCATGTGAATACTTGGTGCAGGCTTCCTGTAAGGGGACCAGCTACAGCAATGGCTCCATAAGGAGCACAGAGGAAAGTGATGATGATAAAAGCAGCTTTTATAAAAGCTATTTTACTGCATAATTTCTTGTGGAGACCTGGAGGTCTCTTAACGGACATAGAAAAAAAGATAACCACTGCTCCCACTAGACTTTCTGTACTGAATGACTAAGATGAGGTTGTTCAAGGGGGCTAGCAACCTCAACATGCAAAACAAACTGTTACAGAAACCATGTCTGCAAGAGCACATGAAGGGCTTTGGTGCAACCTTCCTGCACTGGGACCAGCTTCAATGGCAACCCCTTGCTCTTTAAGGAGTGTAAAAAGGGACATATGTGTATGTATTAATTTTACACTAATTTTATACTTCTTCTTCTTCGTTCGCCCTCAAGTCTTCTACATTAATGACTCTAATAAAGGCAGTAGTCAGCTAAAGGTTCCTGACATCTCCATACAGTTTTTTGTTCAGAGAAGTGGGTTGTTGCCATATGCCACTCCGTTCACTGCTGTAAGTTGGGCAGGACTGGAGCAGATGTTTGGCTGTCATGGGGCTGGTGCCACAGGAGCAGAGATCTGTTGGACTAATCCTGTACTTGTGATTTAGATGGTACCTCAACCTATTGTGACCATTACGTAAGTGGAAAATGATGACCTGGTCTCGCCTAGATAGCTGGTGATAGGCATCATCTTTTATGTGACCTTGGTGTTCTCTGTCCCATTTGGACTTAATTATGGCTTTTATAGTTGTTTTAGTCATTTCATAAGTTGTCTCTATATCGATTGTTACAGTGCTCCCCCTTCTTTAGCAAGTTTACCTGCCTCTTCGTTGCCTGTAATTTTATACAGGATGATTGAAAAGTCAGTCTCTATTTTTACATTTGTATATCCTCACTCGTATCCATTGGATACACATGAAACAAATGTCAAAAAAGGAGCAATAAGTGCCATTCAACAAATAAGTTTTTATTTTTTTTAATCCCCAGAAACAAAACAAAATAAAATCTAAAATGCCCAATAAACTGATATTACAAGAGACAGCAACAATTACTGCCTGCTATGAAATCATGTGGTGAACAGACCACATCTCATGCTGAGCTGTAATGTTAACGGGACATTGCACTCAATGTGATACAATCAATCAACATCCTTTAGTTCCCCCAGGAGCATAGAACTTCCACAAACACATGCCAAGTCCTTCTGTCGCGTGTTATCGGATGAAGCTCTTTCCATGTTTTCCTGGTCATTTTTCATTTCTGTTTCCAATTCTCTTCTCTAAGTTTTTTGGTCTACCTCCGCCTCTTTTCCTAGAGATTCCACAACAATACTGCTTTGTAATGCTATCAACAGGTTTCCTCAGTGTGTGTCCTATCCATTGCCAGTTGATGGGATAATAGAGTATTGTGTCTTCAAGTTTTCACATACTTGCTATACAAAAATAGCATCTGACAGTGTGGTTAGAGCGCTGGTCTCTCGCGGCTAAGGTGCTGGGTTCAAATCACAGTAGCGACACGTTCCAGTCTACCCAACTGTAAAGGTCTACCTGACTGACTTATGGAAGGAAAATGGAGCGAGGAAGGGAATTGGTCACACCACCTCTCGATGCTGGACCTAGTAATGTGGTCTCCAACACTTCACTCCCCAACGGCAGTATCTGCTATGGGACTACTTTTACTATACCGTACCAAAGTCCACTGTCAGTAGTGTCTTCTTATCTCTTGTTCCACTTGCATCTGTCTGGTTATTGATCAGAGTCACATTGGTGACCCGGTCGCGTCATTTCAATCCTTCTATTCCACACAACCACCCATTTATGAAAGTCTAGCTTTTTTGATATTTGTTTCATGCAAATTATTTGGACAGGAGTGGAAAAACTAATAATTTAAAAAATAGGAAGTCACTTTTCAATCACCCTGTAGAGTGACCAGTCCCTTTATAAAATGTTTACAGGTGTTTACTGAGTATTGGAATACAATGGCATGACAAGATCACCAACATGGGTCTAATGGAAAGAACACATAGAAGGACTGGAGATCTGTATAAGAAGGACAAAGAAGACATGGAAAGAACATGAGACAGAAAGGCTTGGAGAGAACTGTACGAGAGCCTACTGTTTGGGCGACTTGGGCTACTTTGGGCGAAATCCGAAAAAACCCGATTTCTGAAAAACGGCTGTCCCTGAGCATTTCAGATTCAGGATTACCAACCTGAATGAGTTACCAACGTAATGATTATAATAAAGTAATAATATAACAATTTATGATAATAAACTAGACCAGCCTGTATGGCTTCTCTTGATCTGCAAAGTACTTGTATTTATTTGTTGATACAGACATAACTGTGTAGTTTCCAGGCGGGGTCTCTGAAGAGACCAAAGAAAGAATAGACCTGCACTCTTAGGCATGTCATACAAGGTGACTAATATGAGCTTGTGCATGGGGCTGGCAACTTCATCATGTAAAACAAGGTCAAGGATCCCGTTACACGCCCATTGAGGCATATTGGGAGTATGGTGTTAGGCCCATATTTTCTTGACCAACTGCACATTAGGTGTGATCTGGTCAGCATCACGTCGGCCGCCTTAACCTTCCCAGAGTTGCTCTGGTACCCAATTCATAAGGCTGGGTCGACCCCAGAGCCGTTTGCGGTCAAAAAATTCCCGCCTCAACTGGGGATTGAACCATGGACCACCGAGCTAGGAAGCCAGTGCACTAACCACTGCGCTACCCCGGCTCCCATGTAAAACAAACTGCCACAAAAGCACAGCCAGTTGCAGTGGTGGCTCCAGGCACCATAAGGAATGCAACAGAAAATGATGATGATGACAAATACATTTAAACCATGCGGTTGCCAGGGGTCTGTGATGAGACAAAGAATGAACAGGGTTGTTGTGCATGTTGTAAGGGGCGTGGCGACCAATGCTAGGCTGGATATAGAGCTAGTAACTTCATCATGTAACACAAACTGCTGTCATTATGTAAAACAGCAACTACCACAGCAAGAGAATACATGAAGTGCTCTGCTGCATGTGAGCCACCTGCAGTGGTAGTGCCATGATCCTTAAGGGGTGACAAAGGGTGCTTCATTATTCATTCAATTATAATCTATTTCTTCTTCTGTTTAGTAACCATGAACCCTCAAACTAGCCCTTTTAAGCTAAGAACTTTGCTTTATTTATTTATTTTTATGTTTCTTTCTTTTCTTTCCATTTCAAAGATGTTTTCTGATGTACTGCAAGTTTTCAAATTAACAGAAGAGATACGTGATACGTGATTTATACATTTTTTTTCTAACTGGTTTTTCCATCTTTCTTGCATGCCATTTTCATGTTTTTGCCTTGAAGAAGGTTTTTGGGCAGAAACATTAGCACTTTTTACCTTGTTCTATTTCTGTGCAGGAACCATTTTTATTTATCTAAGCTACTGTATAACCAACACTATTGGGAAAACTAAGCTGTGGACAATGGACAAATTAATAAAAAAGGGGGATATCATTGTAGGTGTCACAGATGAAAATAGTGCAGCAGTAATCATCCACTTTTGCCCCTCCCCATCTAGAGTACACTTTTGCTACATGAACGAAGGATTCACCAGTTTAATTAACACGGGGGCCATCTGTCAATCAAGGCCTATGTGAAACAGAGAGCAAAGCGCGGAGCATGGCGTAATAGATTCTTTGATCAGGGGAACACACGATATTCAGTGAGACGGACCTTGGATTGTAAAACTTTCAGGTGAAAATTGTGTAGCTGAGTTTCGGCAAGGCCGAGATGATGAAAGTCAAGAGGTGGTAAAATTACCTTTGATTCAAGAACCAAACGGCAAATTGGCTCGGGTCTGGCAGAGGTGTGACTTTCACATTAAAGAACGATTGAACGGAATTTTTCAATATATACCATGTCTCTCTGATAGCCATGATCAGTTGCCAGAAATCTATTTGAATTCACTAGCTCGTTATCTTAAGATTTCTCGTACAGAGTGAAAATTAATAGATTCTGTGGAGCGTTTCATTTTTCTGATTGCGGTAATTTATATACTAGATTTGAATTGATTTAGTGTGTTTAAAGTTTTCAATATATATTTCACTGAGATTTTCTGTGCTAATTAAATAACTTATAGCTAACTTTCCAGCCGTAAAGCAAATTTAATTACTCGCTATTTTTCCAGTAAGAGATGTTTTAAATTGACTAGTACATACATTAAATAACTGTCTACTGACGGCATATATTATTTACTTCTATCCATTTTATGTAATTTTTTAAAATGACTAGTGTTCATATCACGTGTTAACAGAATGATAAGATAAGCTAGACACATGTGTTTTAAATCTAATTTATAAGAGTGGTGTAGAGGTCCTATTATTAACACGTGTTTGATATGATATTGATAATTTGGTTAAATGTTTATATGTTCTTTTCCTAAAATATAGGCTGATCAAACCTGAGTACTAGCGGCTTGTTTTCTTATGGCCATATGAACTTATGATCATACGAACTTATAATATTGATGAGCTTCTTGCTGTGACCTGTGCGGTCCAGTTTTCCTCATTTTCCTGAGAGAAACCAGAATAGAACCATTGAATTATAATATTAACTGGGCCAGAACTATTACCAGATTTACTTATATATATATATATCTCATCAGCCAACTGTGGCAATATATTGTCAGCAACATCTGTGTAACTTAAACCTAGCGTTTCCGCCACCTGAGGCTAAACAACCTAGGAACTGTATATGTTCTATTTATTCTACATCGGCGATCACCACGCATGAACCTTACTCCAACCAACTGAAGGCATAGATAACTTATTGTATCCAGTACAAATTTAACACTGACTCTAGCGACTCCTGTGAAATTTGCAGTCAGCAACTACGGAGAGTCTGGGGCTGGATTTGGCAAACTTAAATTTGACACTATATATATATATTACTTATTAGTGTATTTCCTTGGAATGCCTGCGACAACTACTGGGGTAAGTGCATCTGAAAGTGGCCACTGCGTGTATGTGAATTGAATGAACAGAGAAAGAAACTTATGTCTTTTGTTAACATCATATACTTATATGGTTTCTTCTTTCTTTTTTTTTATCTCAATAATCTGATTAGTCACGGGATAGTTTACATTAGGAACCTATTCTTTCCCATACTGACTATTTCATAACTTATTGTTAACCTTTTTGATCTTTTGGGTTAATTAACCTCTGTTGGGATCGTCCTTTCTTTTCCTTTACCAGAGGGGAGAACCTATTTGATTAATTTTCATTTTTGTCTGTAAACCATGATCTCTTGATGCATATGATTTATGTTGTGATTTTCTATTGATAATAAACTTTATTAAACCTTTAGTTATCGTGTCGGTCAACCCCTATCCACTATATGTTATACATAGTTTGTTTTCATGTTCGTGCGTATCTGTCACAGAATTGTGTGCATGTGAGTGCAGTGTAACTTGTATTTTCGTACAAGGAGAGAAAGTGTGTCTGATTTAAATATCGTTGTCCAGATAGGCTGGATTAGATAAATTATTCTATCCAGAGACTGTTCTTTCTCTTACACGATCACCCCCTTACTTTCACATTGTCATCACTATCACTTCTGCTCAGACAGTGCTATAAACATCTATTACCTATCTGATAAATCATACACGACAGTAGGTGACATATATGTTTTACACAAGAATGCTGAGAATTCCATGGACAGTTACAGAGATGGCATGCTGAAAGATGGCCACTATCAAAGTTCATTGAACAGAAAGTGGCAGTGTATAGTCATGATTCAGGTCATGTGAGGGTCGGTAAAGGGCAGTGTTTGACTCCTAAAACATGCAGCAATTTGTTGGATTATGACTATTTCCTCTTCTTTGCCATACAGGCTCACTGTGCAGTTCAGACCTTCAGGAAGTTCTTTCCAAGCCATCCTATCTTGGGCATTCTGCTACCTTGGTTTGCTCTTGTCGAAGTGGAATTGTATCAACTTCTTTTAAGGTACATGTAGAATGAACAATATACTAGAACAATTTAACAGAATGACCTGGTGCCATGAGGAGAAAAATGAATCAATAATTGTTCTGTTTTTGTTACTTCAAGAGCACAGTTCATTATGGCAGTTGACACCTGGGAGCAGCATGTGCCAGTGCTCTTCAAGTGTTCCTGCAGTGTTGGTCTCTGCAGCAGTTTACTTGACATGATGAGGTTGCAAGCCCCATGCACAAACTCGAGACCCTCAGGAACGACAAGAGGAGAGGTCAAAGTGCATAATCCCAGAGAATCTTCAGCTTTAAAAGTCTGACATTAACAAACTAACTTTCAACTTTATATTAACTAATAAACTATCTGGAGCAACAATGGAAGAACATAAAACTACTTTAAAATTTATTTTTGATAATATGTGCCTTGGTGTCCAGTATACAGTTTCAAGTATTGTAAACAGTTTAAGACTGTTATAACCGCCCCCCCCAGTAATTACAGTTTTCCTCAAATTAATTAGAACCTGTATAATAACATCTCCTACTTTTAGACCACTACAATATACATTATTAGGTTATATCATGAACTGCCATGCAATAGATAATTTACTGATAGGTCTAGTTCTATATGGGAATATTAGATGAAAAAAAGAAAAATTAAATAAAAATTATGGCATTTTAATAACAAAATGTCAATCAATCTCCATATGCTCACTGCCATGTAGATACAAGTTAGTGAATATAAAACTACCGTAACTGTCCAATATACTTCTCTACCCAGAAAGCTTAAAAACAATCTAAATACATATCATAAACAGATATGTCAACTAAAGTGTAATACAGTAAAGGAATTTTTTTTTTTTTCATCCAGGTTGGTGATGCGAGAATTCACTTACGTGAAACACACTTTTCCTTCTGCTCAAATCAATGATTTTCTCACCCAAGTTTCGGCACCCTGTATCAAAATCTGCTTGGTTAAACAGGGGAAACAATGACAAGGACAAAAAGAGAATAAGCATGGAATTTAAAAGAAAGAAAAAAACAACAACAACATTAAAGCAGCAAAATCTCACAGCTGCATTAACTTACAGCAAAACAGGGGAAGAAAAAGACAAAGCACATAACACGACATTTGTTTTAAAGATTACACAATCAGTTCAGTTCATCCAGTTTCATAATATCCAACTTCAAGAAAGGGTTGGTATGAGGGGATAGAGGGCTACTAGTGATGGTAAAATAATATAATTGTGGTGTTTTACTTTAAACTCTAAATTTAATCATCAAGCAAGATGGTATCTACCAAAGACAGACAATAAATATTGTAACACATTTTATACTCAGTTATAAGTATAAGAAGAATCCTTCAAGTCTGATGAGAGTTTAAAATATATAATCCAGTTATATAGAGCCACTAATATCATCAATGATGAAATTAAACTGATAAGATGGAAACATCACATCTATGTCACTCTCACATGTTTTGAAGATACCTGCAGGAAAAATAGGATCGAGATGTTCACAGGAAATGGTAAAATACCACAGAACGGAAGATTTCATACAAGAGATGTCAAAATGGGGAACAGTTGTCAACTGAGAGAAAAGTAGAATAAGATGTGTGAAATACAGCCGATGCAGAATTAAAACCAATACATGATGCTGTCAGTATAACAAAACACTGCTGAATTCATGTGTCTCTCTTACTGCTGAGTGGGCAAGGCTACTGAACATAACCCGGACTAAAAATTCCTGCTAAAAACATATTCAAAACAGGCCTGAAAGAAACATAAATTTAAAAAAAAAAGTGAATATAAAAATGGTATATGGTTATGCAAACTGTATAAAACATACAGGTTGAACAACATATGTCAAGTGGTTTTATATCACTACTTTATAATGCACTTTGACAGCGGGTGGAATAAGTAAATGTACTGTAATAATTTTTAAAATTAATCATCAAGGAACAACACAATAAACTCCAAACACTGGTCGATACGCCTTTGCTTCCTGGTTTCAATACTTTACAATGAAGCTACAGGACCTAAAAGCAAACAGGACTGACAGTCAAAGAAGTGGGGAAACAGGGGAATAACTGAGATAGCTAGGATTATCGATTGTTTCAAAAATGTCTTTTAAGTTACTAGTAAAAATCAGGCACACAGCGTACGTCATGAGCTGCTGACTGATTGTGCATATAAGCATCATGACAACTGCGTGACTAAGGTATACTGAACAATAAGTAATGAGAAGTGTGACAAAAATATAGTGAATACTGAAAGTACTAAATACATGTCTGCCACAGTGAAATAAATGAGAAAAGCAAACCCATAACTGCAAGCAAATGAACATTCAAATAATTCCAGGCAATAAAGAAAAATTAGGCTGGTATAAGGAGTAAATAAAAAAAGCAAGCACACATTAGCTGTAATGCCAAGCTGTAAAGCTAAAAAAGATATACAAATGCAGATAGTGGAAAAATTCATGTATGTGAAATAAAAAAAAATACATTAACAGGATAGGCAAAGACTCTTGAAGTGTGGCCAGGAATAGGAATGAGCAGTGGTTGCATGCTTGAGAGGGCTGGGATAAATTAGCAGAAATGGCAAGAAGTGACTAGATTTTTCTGGGTGATGCAGTGGAGAGGAAGAAGAAACAGTTATGAAGCGAGCAGAAAGTTTGATTAACAGTGATAATGTGGCAAGAAATGGGACAGCAGTGGAAATGTGGCAAGAGCTGTGAAAAAGTAGTAAAATCAGTAGAAAATACAGATGAAGAAACGCAAATCATCTACAGAAAACTACAATGTTTGAGGCCTGTGGTTACTGCAACCATTACTACAACCTGCTTTAAAAAAAAATGCAATAAAAAGAAAAACCTCGACAAATCTGAAAGATAAATGACAGAACAAATGTGATATGTCTGTGCCTTCAGCATGCATGCGTGTGCACACACACACAGATAGAAGCAAATATCTACCTATGAAGCAAACACTACAGACAGTGGACTTTAGTATAGTAAGAAAACCTGAAGACACCCATTAACCCACGTTCACAGACCAAGAAAGAAACAGGAACAAATGTCTAGCCAGGTAAACTTACCAGCTATATGAAGGACAAGGCAGAAAAAAAGGACAAAATATGTTGAGTGTGGGAATGTACAAGGAAAAGACAATACTCTTAAATATCACCATTCTTTGTCTAGCTTTAAACAATGAAAACAATTATGTGTTTCTTTTTCCTTCTGAATGTTTATCTTTCTCCAACTTATAATCAGTTTTATAGAAATCTGCCCTCAGAAATGTAAAATGTGATAAATAACACAGAGGCAACCTACACTAAATAAACACAGCAGAAAGTCAGATTTTTAATAAGCAATGCTTCTTCACATTAGAAATATGAAACCGCCAACTTTTTATTACTATCTCATAAAGTAAATTTGTAATTAGTATTGACTGCTGCTGAGCAAGTCCAACAGAAAAAAAAATAAGAATCTTCAACTTAATTAAGCCAGTCTTATTATATGGCTCTGAAACATGGAGAGGAACAAAAACGACAACCATGTAGCTAAAGACTCACAAATTGGTGCTTGTACAGAACAAGGTGTATTATAATGGTATCAATCACTAGATCATCAATGTGGAACTGATGGAAAGAACCACATAAATACTAATGAAACAAAGGGGCGAGAAAAAAAAACTGGTGTTCGGTAGGACACACACATGGAGAAAACTAGATGACATGACAAGGCATTGTGGAACCCCCAGGGTAAGGGACTAAAAAACACATGGGGAAGGCAACTCAAGACAGACATTAAAGGGACACAGAAGACATGGAAAGTCTTTGAACTGATGGCACAGGACAGAAAGGACTGGTGTAAACTTGCTGAGAGCCTATGCTCCATAGGAAGCTGAGGGGTAAATGAATGAATGAAGTGGCTACTATCTGCTCAGAGAAAAGTTATCATTTTATACTAGTGTTCTGTTAACACAATGTTGCAAGAAAAATAAAAAAGGAATGTTATTGCTGCTCATAGTGAAATGTGAATCATGAGCAAAACAACATTATTTATTCATGTGTTGTTCCAAAATGTGTTTAAGTCTCCACCGTAATTTATCATTTCTTTTAAAAAATAAAACATTTTAGACAAATGTGTTAATATCCCAAACCATTAATTACCATTAAGAGTTTGAAAATTCGCCTATATCAACAGATTCTTTAATGTTTGGACTTGTGCCCTGATATAACTGACGGATGTCGTGTCTAGACTGAACTCGGCAAAACTCCTATTAAAATTAAAAAAAAACCATTACTTTTGTTAAACTTCAATCTTCAGAATAAAACAGGTTTTTATAGTGTCATTAAATTTATTTCACGCTTCCTATTCTGCACGTGTGTGCAATGTCAATTGTGTTTAAGTTACTTATTTATTGTATACAAGAAGAAATGCACAAGAGATGACATAGCCACACATTACAGAACTTGAAAGAAATTAGTTAACACCGAAAATAAACCAACCATAAGAAAAGTCACCCAACGGGCTGATCACCCGTTTGCCAGTCACTTTGATTACGGAAACAACGACAAACGGATTGATTTGTCATTGCCCTAAAGACGCCATTAGGCGTGATGGGAACAACGGCAGAGAAAATCCATTCGCTGTTGCCCTTAAGACGCCACTAGGCATAATGGCCACTGACTGCTTTGCCGGTCGTTGGCTAAGGACGGAAGAAGAAGAAGAATAAGAAAAGTCACGGCAAGGTAAAAAAAAGGTAAAGAATCCCGTTACACGCCCATGGAAGCATATTGGGAATATGGTGTTAGGCCCATACTTTCTTGACCATCGGCACACTAGGGGTGATGTGGTCAGCATCACGCAGGCCGCCTTTACCGTCCCAGAGTTGCTTTGGTACCCAATTCATGAGGCTGGGTTGACCCCGGAGCCATTTGCAGTCTTAAAAATCCCACCTCAGCTGTATTCATAGCTGGTTAAGTAATAAGAAAACTGACAAAATATACATGCACACAAACAGACATGCATTTTTTAGTTTTTGTGTTTGTGTGCAAGGAATATTTCCCCAAATAGAGCAGAATTTGTATAAATAAGTAGTTGAATAAATAAAGGAAATGTGACTACGGTGTTGCATAGAAGAAAACAACACAGACATCAGACTTTAAAGGAAGCTATGGATGTGTTACACTACCTGACGAATTCGAAAATAGTTGGTAGACTTCCAGCTGTACGTCATTTTTACACTTGCTCTCAACTGCTACATACTATTACCAATCAGAAATGCCCACCATTAACCAGTTCAACATCGTGGGAATCGCAAGGTTAATCCTATTCATGAGAAAAGCATAGTAATACACAATACTGACAAACATGCTTGACAGTTTTGCAGGACACCTGACTGAGATCATAACAGGTTTATCCCTCATTGTGATATCAAAAGGAATGACAAAGATTCTTTAGACTCTAGATGCAGTAATCAATCACCCCTTCAAGAAGCTTTGCCAGCTTTTAACCTTTAGCACGCTGCATTCTTTGGCGAAAATTTTCGCCTGCAGCTGCATTCTTTTTCACAGCGTCCCGTTTCTATAGTGGGTGACCCTTAATGTCTATAGTTTTTGTGTTTCTTGGTCAATTGCTATCATGTTTGGAATTTATATAAATAAATGAATGGTGAATCTGATGATATAAAATTTGTTTGTGTACATATTAGATGTGATAGGAAGAGAGGAAAGGAAAGATGAAAAAAACGAAAAAAAAAATTTTAAATAATAAAAAAAATATTTTTTTTTTATTTTAAAATTTAAAAAAAAATTTAAAAAAATAACCAGCAAACGAAGGGTCCATATCCCTTGCATCTCAATGAAAGTCATTTGACCAATAGACCAATACAAATCAAATGACGATCTTTTCGTTACACCCATCATCAGTAGCAAAGCAACAAACGCTCTCGTCAGCTGTGACATTCGGCCGAAATTCTAAATCTTTCCGATATTCCTAGTCCTAACCCCTAACATTATACATACTTGAAAGGCCATTTTACTTTCGTTTCCATCTCAGCCATAAAACATATTCTGAGAACCGATATCAGCGATTATAAAGACAAAAATCTCATCCCCACCGCATGGCGTCAGAATCCAATAAAATTAGAGCAAAAATGGCTGTGTGTTGATGCAGATTCGTTTCGATTTAAAAAATTTACAAAAAATAAATGCGGATACACCCATCGCTTTTTTAAGATCGGAAACGGAAGCTAACTCTCTTGCAAATAACATTACAACTTAACATACGGGGCTGAAATCACGTGTACACAAGTCCTCATGCTAGAAACGGTGATATCCGTAAGGCGACACATGGCAGCTCCAGCGTGCAGAGCATAGGTTATCTTCGGCGACATGTGTCGCCCGCAGCGTGCTAAAGGTTTTGAACTGATGCTGAATATGCCCATAACCTAATGAAGACAGGAAGGTTTCCCTACCAGAGATTTTTCTTATCAGTAATGGGTATGCAGACATCACTCTCTGTCAAGCAGATGAAGATGTAACTCAAAGCAACATACAGTACACTTGATGGTAGGGAAGATGATTTCATAATGAAAGCACTAGTAGTGGGATGGGGCATGACAATAAAACCCGTGACACATCATTTTTGACTGGATTCACTGATGCATTTGAAATTTAAAAAAAAAATAATGTAATTTAGTTTGGATGTCACGTCATGTTCAGATGTATTTTAACAAAACAACTGTAGTATTATTTTAGTAAAAGTATGGGATGTCCTTGATACACTTATTTGACAGATCTCAATATTGTTTACTGGTACAGATTAAATATGGTTTTACATACAATCAGTTAGAGTTGTTACATTGTGGATTTTTTGTTAAAAGATTTAGTTGTTATTGCCATTAACAGAGATAGTATTAGCAGCAGCTGCATTACAATCAACCTACTATTATTATTTATACAATGACAATGATCATGCAGTCTTAACATTAAGAACTTAGCCCCTTTGCCCTTTTAGCGCAGGTGTGTAGGCCACACAACAAAGTTACTACTGCATCAAACTAAAAACCAAACCTTATTTCTGCAGCTGAGTCGTGCAAATCGGCTTGTCTCATGCTTTGAGTGAAGGCTTTTCACTGAGAGTTTGGTTCCTGCATTCTCACAAGGCACTGAACAGAGAGGAGAGTTGTGGGCACAGCACATGAAAGGTTAACCAGCATTGTATTAATCACTTTAGAGAAGGCTGCTGACAATTGGTTAGGATTTTAATCCTGTTAACATCTGGTTTATCATATAAAAAAACACAGTATAGTTGTCACACCACACAGACCAACTCAGGGTTTCTGCAGCATCTTGAAAGTTTGATATTTTTCAGTCTTCAAGAATGCTGCCACTTTGGTTCCAGTTTCTAGAGTACATGTCTGAGTATTACATTTACACATATTAAGATTAGTACACTTATATTTTAAGCGTATTCTTCAGTTTTTCGAAATTATTGTTGTTAGCTAATTGAAATTCAATGAAATGTATGAACTTTGAAATAAAAATTTATAGAAAGAAAACAGACTCTGAAAATGGCTGGTTATGTTAAACCTTTAAAAAAATACCAATCTATTAACTTTTGGAGAATGGTGTCCTGCAAACTTGATTTAGAACTACAGGAAAGTATGAACTTCAAATTTACAGACTGCCACTTAACCCCCCCCCCCCCCCCCCCCCCCCCCCCCCAACTGAAACAGAAAAACTGTAAACCAGGACTGTGCAGTAACCTGTGATAATTTATCATTTAATTTGTATACAGAACGTGTAAAAATGTGTGTTGGTCAACAGTTCTAATGTAATCATGTCATCTCAAGTATTCTGTGAGATAACAGACAATAATATAAGTCTTACAATAATAAAAGTGTGAATACCTGATGATAGCTATTTGGATGATTAGCATGATCAAATTCATCTTTAATGATTTTTAGACTGAGGTACAGGCATGATTAGTTAGTTTTGAATTTTGAAAAGCTGGATTCTGCTAAGCCGGTATTCCAGAATTTTAATGGATAATTACAAAATAAAAAATGTAGCACCAAGCATAAACATACTAAAATTACCAAAACTACTCAAACACATTAGTAGAATCATTAACACAGAATTTTGTTCACTAAGGGGACTTAATTAGTCATATTCAAATAGAAAAAGGCCAATTTACAGAGCATTATCTCACCCCTATAAACAAATGGATCTCAGTAAGCCCTACCAACGGGCTGATCACCCGTTTGCCAGTCACTTTGATTACGGAAACAACGACGAACGGATTGATTTGTCGTTGCCCTAAAGACGCCATTAGGCGTGATGGGAACAACGGCAAAGAAAATCTATTCGCTGCTGCCCTTAAGACGCCACTAGGCGTAATGGCCACTGACTGCTTTGCCGGTCGTTGGCTAAGGACGGAAGAAGAAGAAGAAGCCCTATAAGATTCAACCAATCTTCTTATAACTACACCCCTGTTATTTCATTAGAAATATTACTTACACTCTCGTAATCATTCTAAATGTATCTTTTTTTTGTTTATGGTAAGTAAGCTGATCTATTAAAATTTAACAAAGTTAAGTAAAGAAGTTGTTGTAATTTAGCTAATGTCAATCTTATGTTCTATGGTTATTAAAATTTTTTTGGGCACAAATAGTCTGCCAGTTTGTTAATACGTGTATGAAGCTTATATTTCAGATACAAATGTTTAACCTTTTTTTTCCAGCCACCCTACTAATTTCCCCAGAATGTTTATCAAATATGTTATGTTTTCGTGACATGAATTATTTTGGTTCTGCACAGAAATTACTTAACTCATCCACATAATTGTTTACACTACTTGTAACATTTTGTTAATAAATAAATGACTATTTTAACTGTATTACCCCATGAATTTTTGGGGGGTCTGTTAGGGGAAGAAGAAAGAATAGAATCATTCTTCCTCAGGCATGTCGCATAAAAGCTGAATAATGTGAGACGGCACATGAGACTGACAACCTCATCATGTAACATAATTGCTACAGAAACCATGACTGCAGAGCACATGAAGTGCATCACTGCAAGCTTCCTAAAAGGGCCATTTGCAGGGGAGATAAATAAATGTTGAAGTAAAGAGGTTTAAATGAAAAATTTATATTCAATATCTTCAAAATACTGCTGCCACTTTCAGTGTTTTTATTTTATTAATTTCTGTTCAGTGATAAATATTAACTGTATTTAGAGTCTAAATCTGCAATACTGATTTGAACAATCAGCAACAGACCTTGATAAACCACAATGCGATGGCTCAGGCATAACAAAATAAAAGCTGGATATGAACATAATGCAAAGGTAGTCATAATTTTTTATTAATGAGCTACATGGGGGCTCTAAATCAAAACAGAATACAGGAGATAAGAAAACAAATCCTAGGTGGCAGTTATGACATGTATAATTTCATGCAGGTTTATTTAGTTATGGAATGCTGAGACTAGAAAATTCTTTGACATGAGTGAGAAATGTGAAAAAATCAACTGAAGACTACAAAAATATAATAATAAATAAGTAAGTTAAAAAAACACAGAATGAATTAATGTATGTGATGTTAACAGTTGCCTGCCTGTCACTTTGTTTCACTTATATGGTCCTGGATATTTACTTGAATTTGGAAAGTTATTAAACTTCTATTCTTCAAACAGCACATCTTCTCTATTATCTGCAGCCAAAAGGGACAATACCATTTTAAAATTCCAAAACAAAAATCACACTACCGTACATCTTTTAATAAATTCTTCAGGACTTACGGCTGTGTACTCTAAAATGTAGTTTCTGTTTAACAGCACAACAATGTAAACAATCTGCCGCTTCCTTCTTTAAAGCCAAATGAAACTAAAAGACCAAAAAAGTAACCATTTTTTTCTCACCATATTCTGCCAAAATATTAATGTTCAAAAATTTCTAGCAGTAACTGATTTAAAAAACATACAAAATAAATAAAAAAAAAAGGTAGAAAATTGTTACACATCATCCTACTTTCAATATTAAAAAGCAAATAAAATAAAATAAAATAACCATGCAAGCAACACATAATTTGAAAAATGGCAGACATCTATTTTGTTGTGAGTAATAACCTATTTAATAGAAAAAAACTGTCCTAAAGTTGTAAGTAATCAATGAACTCTACAGCTTTAGTTAATTTGAAGGTGACCTCTGATGGCTACTACAGATAATAATACAAACCATTATGGGATAGGTCAGCGACATCCTTTTTTCTTGTCCCTTTTATCACTTCTGAAGGAGCATGGGGCACCACTGCAGTTGGCATCCTTTGCAGGAAGCCTACACTAAAGCCCTTTGTTTTCTTTGCAGTAGTAGCTTCTGCTACAATTTATTTTACCAGATGGGATTGCTAGCTCCATGCATAACTCTTGTTAGTCACATTTTATGACAAGCTGTGGTACAGCACTTTGGTCTATTTTCTTTACTCTCAAAATACACATCCTAGGATCCACACAGCTGGGATGTCATCACAGACATACATTTTATGACAAGCTATGGTACAGCACTTTGGTTCTTTGCTCTCAAAATACACATCCTAGGATCCACACAGCTGGGATGTCATCACAGACATACATTTTATGACAAGCTATGGTACAGCACTTTGGTTCTTTGCTCTCAAAATACACATCTTAGGATCCACACAGCTGGGATGTCATCACAGACATACATTTTATGACAAGCTATGGTACAGCACTATGGTTCTTTGCTCTCAAAATACACATCCTAGGATCCACACAGCTGGGATGTCATCACAGACATACTGTTAAGTCATGTTTTTGAGTGGGAGTTAAGTGTTTGGGGTTTTTATGTACGGGTCTGATTTTTTATAGACACACTAGTAAGCACGTTTAAAGTTATATGATTTTTTATTTGGGTGCTTGAACATAGCTCAACTGAGTATGTGTTAGTTTTTTTTAAACATAAAGAAAGTGTTCAAATGTTCTGAGTAGTTGGGGGAGAGATACGGGTGAGCTGAGCTCACATCTCAAGCTATTAGTTCGCGCTTGAGTGAAGATGTACTGAGTTGTATTGAGAAACAATAATCTCGGTCATTAGGAATCTGGCAGAGCTTCGAGACGGTTTTTATAGTCTCGCTAGTGTGTCCAGAGCGTTTTTTGAAGGGAAGAGATTCAATATATTATTAATGCCCTGGATTATACCGGCTATTACCATTTATAATGAACTGCTGTTAATGCAACCAATTTCTGACGGATTATATATTATTACCATTTATGATGAGTTGCTGGTGATGGACTCAACTTTCTGACGGATTATATATTATTACCATTTATGATGAGTTGCTGGTGATGCACTCAACTTTCTGACGGATTGTATGCTATGTCGATTTACGATGAGTTGCTGGTGTTGCACTCAGTTTATCTATGGATTATCTCCATTTTGCGTCTCACAACAGAGGTCTGCTGTACCTACTATCATACCGTGTGATTTGCTGTGATCTGTTGTCCATGATGTCAACATTACTGTTGTAAATAAACTGTGTATAAGTTGAAAACTAATTCGTCTTACCCGTTGGTCTGTTTCCTGACCTAACGTTACTGTTGTGTGGGTTTACATCAGACGTTTACAAACCTAAAGAACTCATGACATTCGCTCACATATTAAACACTGTCGGCCACTGCTAGTAAGCCCGACATTGCTGACGTCAACATTGTCAGCTGTGAGAGACAGTAGCACTATCTCTGTCATACAACCCCCACACATACACCAACAGAAGTGGCAGCCAAAAGAATCGTGCAACAGAAGTGATGGCCTGTGTGGCTGTAATAGAAGAGATGACCCAAAACAACAGTAACACATACATTTTATGACAAGCTATGGTACAGCACTTTGGTCTATTTTCTTTGCTCTCAAAATACACATCCTAGGATCCACACAGCTGGGATGTCATCACAGACACACATTTTTTTTTCTGGTCTTCTTACAAAGAAATAGTGTTCAGTTTTCAGTTCTTCAAATAGCGCGGAAATGTGGCCCGAGAATGTATTCTGGTTGTTATGCTTTATTAAGTATAGGGGGAAAAAAAGAATTACTTCAGTACAGTAGGAAATGTCCTATGTACTGGAATCAGTAAAGAAGTGCAAAAAAAAACAGACAAACACACACAATACCTCAAACAGAAGAGTATTATTTCTAATAAAAAAACAGCATAAAGAAACAGTGAGACAAAAATTTAAAAGGCACAGGCAATGATCTTGGAAAACATGAAGAACATCTATCAAAGTATGCTGAGAATCATCTGAACATTTTGCAAATTGTAAAAAAGCCATGAAAAAAGGGAAGACAAAATCAACCTGACATCTCTTATTAACAACAAACACCAATATTCTAAAGGTATAACACAGGAGGACTTGGTATGTGTTTGTTGAAGGCCTATGCTTCTTGGCAAGCTAAAGAGTATTGACATAGACATACAGATACAGAGAACAAAACTGTCCCGACAAAAGGTAAGAGTACCAACAAACCAACTAGAATCAATGAGCTCTACATAAGATAAAGGGTACAAGGAAACCATGCACAAATTTATCATCAGAGTAACTTTAAGGCACAAGAAAAGTGACTTTACTAACACACAAGCAAAGTAAATATTCACTACCACAGAGGTGGCGTCTGTGGCCTAATGGATATGAACACAGTTTCATAATCCAGATATACCAGGTTCGAAACCTGCTGCTGGCGGTTTGGTAGCAGATCGCTTCGTGTGGATTTTTAACAATGGTATAAGCGCCGTACCGTTCAGAAAGCAATGGCAAACTACTGAACGTAAAAATTGCCTAGAAAAATCACAAAACAGCCAATAAAAGCTGGGGTTGATTGCCACGTCCTGTAAAGGATAAGCAACTAACTAACAGAGGTGCCAGTGAAACGTTCTATGATGCATTACGGCAATAGTGGAAAGCTAAGTCTTAGACCATACTGCTATGGTGTGTGCCTGTTTCTAAAACACTGAAAGCTGTCAAACTGATAATGGAATACATTTTACTCTTACGTTCACAACATGGCTACAGCTGGTCGATCACCTAATATAGAATGGGCCTGTAAGTTACGTTGACTAAAATGCTGTTTATGTTAGGACACATTTATAATAAGGAAACACTATGGCGTAATACTTATACAGGGCGTAAGCTATATGGAGACTAGTGTCAACAGCTCACAGAAACATGATGCACCACTGCCATACAATTGTTATTTTTTCATCTTTAAAAAATTGTGTGTATGTATGTATGTATATATATGTGTGTGTGTGTGCGTGCGTGCGTGCATGCAGAGAGAGAGAGAGAGAGAGAGAGAGAGAGAGAGAGAGAGAGAGAGAGAGAATGATCTAGCTCTCTCTCTTGACCAAATTTCAATTTTCAGGCCACAAAAGTGGGAAAAAAAATCTCTGATAATATGCCTAAGTAATGACCATAGCCTGTATTCAGGATGAATTCATTAAAAAAAAATCCACAAGCAAAGCTGGTGAATGTATGTTAAGTAAAAAAATCTGTGTGTGTACATATGTATTTTTAAAAATCTCCAAGTACCTTCTGATAACTTCAGACATTGACAAAGTTTCTCCAATTAAGCATGTCCTGTATAAGCCAATCCAGTTCACGAGTTCATTCCAGTCCAGTCTTTTGTTCATCTTATGTTTTTTTTTTTTTTTAATATTAGTTTTCCTTTTCTCTTTTCCTGCAGTGTTCCACCTCAACTTGGTCACATGGAATATATGCAACTCCTCACCTATTTTATTTTCTCCTTGCCAAAGATATTTCCGTGTTCTCTTTCATTTAACTTTGTCCGTACAATAATACCTGTAAATGTAGCAATTCCTGGAACTGATATTTTTTGTTCCCATTGAGATAAAGGAATTCTTCTCAGATATCCTCTCTTAACTTTCACTGAAGCAGAATTGTTCTCTCTCTATTGTAGTGATATGAAAGCTGTTGCTGTATCTATTCGTTATTCTTTCTCTATGTCTTTATCTCTTATGACATAACTGATGAGATAAGAAAATTCTGTTACAATTAGTTCTGATTCTTCAGCCGTGATCAGGTCCATATTTATATCATTTATCTTAAACATCTTGCTTTCTTCCACATTTATTTTCAGGTGAACCATTTTCATTCAGATATTTCATTTATTTTACACTAGTAGTCTGCAAAGTCTGCATCTTCTAGCCACTCAATGCTTCCGTTTTCTTTTCCCATTGCCTCTCCTACAATTCAGTCACACACCCCTGTCAGATTTTAATTTCAACCACTCGCTATTGTGAGGAGTTACTGTGATTTTATTTTCCACAGGCCCCATTCTTTTTCTCCCGGTAATTATGTCCTGTCATTAATTGAGTTTAGTCTTCTTCTCTTGGTAATTAATTGCGTTTTCAGGAGGGATTACTGTCGGTTTTAATTTTAAGATTTGCACCAGTCTTCTTTTCTCTAAAGTAATTGCGATCCCGTAGGCTTTTCTTTGTAAAATAATTGCGGTAAATTTTTATTGTATTAGGCGCTTGAGTATTATTAGGCTGGATATAAATTTTCGGACTTTAGTAACCCCTACCCGGTAAATCGATGGGTGGGTGTTAAACCTCTACCCAGGTACATAAAACCGGGCGCTACAACGAATCAAAGTTAATTTTGCTCACGCCAATGGTAGTAACATTATCTAACGTGATGCAATATAGAGGCCCGGTAGAAGTAATAAACATGAGTCAGGTATTATCTTTCGATATGATTGGTCGGGGTCAAGTTTTAACAAATTGTGGCAAGATTATTGGTTTAAGAGAGACGCCAAGCGATGACGTACGGCGTGGGTTATAGCGTCGTATTTTTTATGATATATACCCGCATCTAATCATTGGCAGGTCTCTTTGTCTCCATAAAATTACTGCCGTGAATCAACGTCATTATCGCTTGCTCTTAAGTGAGAAATTCGAGAATTGGGTATGTAGGCATCTTAATTTAGCGGTGTAGATAATTCGTTTCTAAATAGAATCTTAGCACGATAACGTAAGTTTTTCTTCTGGGAGTAATTAAATTTTAATAACGAAAGTGCCATCAATTGCTATCTTTAAATAAAACTGTATGTTGTGCTTATAACTTTCTGTGAATAGTAGCAATATCTATCATTCATGTAACGGGTTTGTGAAATTAATTGTAGAAGGTTAAGTCCTTAGGCTATATCAATACTGTAATTGTGAGGTCCGATATATAGGTAACCTCGATTTGATTATAATATTTGTAGTGTAAATACGCTAGCGTATTTGTGTACATTATTTTATTGTGCATTAAATTGTTGTGTAGTCAGGAGGGGAGTGAGGGGTGTAATTAATTTTACGGAGATGGGATTAAATTATTCCTAGAGAGGTCTATTTTATTTTTTGTGTTAATCGATGACTCACCAGGGTCAGTCTGTAATATAAAGTAGGGCCAGGAATTTTACCGTAGGGGATTTCCCTCAGTGAATGAATTGTTTTGACGCCTGCAGCTAGATTTAAGTAATAGATTAGGTCAGCCCATGTCTGGGAGTTTACTTACCAGACCAATATTTACGGTGAAGTGGGGAGAGAGAGAAGAGGAGGGAAGTGTATGGTAGTATGACCTTGGGCGGAAATATTTGTTATCGCTTGTGCGTAGATGGGGGTAAGGGATAGACGGGAAATGTATTTATGGGAGTTATGTGTTAGAGATGAGACTATTTTGAAGTTGCTGTACATTAGTTGTTATTTCTTTGTTTCACAGCATGTTTTCACGGCACACAGGGAGGGTGCCAAATTGCCTTACAGCTTGCCAAGATATTCGGCCAGTCTCAGGAGTAGAAGGGTCGAGGCATCGCCAGAGGTGAACGAAAATTGGTGACGCGGTAGTTACCGGTGCCAAGTACGTCTGCACCAGAGGAAGATAGCCGTTCTCATGCAGTGAAGCCCCATGCTTCAGTGGGAACGGGTGCATCTTTAAAAATCCAGAGCTCTAAGTTTGTCATCCCACTCCAAAGAAGGCGCGTGGCCTGGAGGTTGGGTTTGGGTTTTTTGTTGTTGTGTAAAGTTGGCCATAATAAAGCTGACGGTCCTAAACCCAAAGAGGGGTAACAGGGCAATTGAATTAAGTTCATCAGCAGTCAAGCATCTACATTCCGAGTCAAGTACCTAAGTCTAAAAGCCCAAGTCATCAGCTAAAATATTCGTGGGATGAGATAGGGTCAACATTCCTTCCGAATGCTTTAGAGAGGAGAGACAGAAGTTATAGAGTCAGTTAGTCAGGACAGAAACAGAGGAGAGACAGAATTTATGAAGTTAGATAGTCAGAGCAGAGGACAGCCTCCGAGGGTGCACTGAAGAAGTCCGTTAGTGGATCAGTGCTTGTGTTTAGCCGTGTAGGACTTTAGAAAGTTCCTTAAGAGTTGTGTAGGCAGGTAGTTACGTCTGCAGTTGGACAGTGGAGTTAGAGTTTAATAATTAATAATAAGATAGTTAGGAGTGGTGGCTCTTACTTAGAGACCCCACCAAATTACTGTGCGTTTAAATCCTAAATTCTTTTTCCCATGCAGGTTGAATGAGTGGGTGAAGGGATTGGGGTTTATTATTATCTGTCATTTTTAATTGGTTTGTCTTTTTCAGGTGTGCGACTTCGCGCGTTATTTATTTGAATGTGTTATTTATTTTGTTGTGTAAATAAACTATAAACTGTATACTGGATCAGTCTCTACAACTATGCTGTACGTATATGTTGTCTGTATAGTTGTGTCTGTGGAACTTTAGTGAAACCTTATCTCCTTTATTGGTAGTCAGAGGCCGTGAGACTTTACTCTTAAATAGTCACGAGTGGCGAGGGAGAGTCAATCTAGGTTCTCACCCTCGAAGCTAGAAGTCTCATCTTTCCACATTCACTGTCATTCTCATCTAAATCTATCTTCTCAGTCTTTCTCATACTAGGGTTTTGTCTATACACTCAGACATAACTCTATACTTAAATCCACTTCGTGACAGCTATGCATTCCTAATTTCTGAAACAGCACTGATTTTCTGCAATCATCTTTTATGATATTGGTATCCATCCCTTGTCAACCATAATAACTGCTGGTATATAGTGTTGAAGGCCTCATTGTCAATCAAAATTGTGCATAAGGATGACTTCCATTCTTATGAAAGTTCTATTACTGGTCTCAGTACACAGATATGATCTACTTCCATTCTTATGATAGTTCTATTACTGGTCTCAGTACAAAGATCTGATCTGCTTCCATTCTTTTGAAAGTTATGTTACTGGTCTCAGTACAAAGATCTGATCTGCTTCCATTCTTATGAAAGATCTGCTTACTTATGCGCATGCTATGACCCGCAATTCCTATTGAAAGATCTATGTAACTGGTCATCGATCAGAGTAATATACATGACCTCAATGGTCAGTGCGATTGCATCAATATTATTTTAATAACATAAATAGGATGAGAAAATACAAATATTTATTTTATTTAAAGATAAGAATCTCCCGGATAATCACCACTCTGTTTAACCCACCAGATGTCATTTCACCCACTATCCCTGCCTGGGGGGGGTGTCACTTCCTCCACTGTTAGCACTGCAGCGATATCTTCGATACGCTAAGTATGTGATGCAGATCGTTTCTATCGTCACAAAAAGGCTTAGGTTTAGGAGATGTCCTGAAGCTTACTTCACCCCCATGTTAGAACTCAACCGACCAAGAACACCAGCAGTTTGTTACCGGAATGGCCTCACGGGGGCTGGAACAATGCTGACAGTCACTTCATTACATTTGAATCTTCTGTGACTTCATGGCCTCTGCGGTCCCCTTTACTGGTTTTAAGACAGAACAGTAACAGTATCTTTCATAGAGTTAGTTGTGCTCCGTCATGGGTTGCTGCATGTAGCCGTTGCTGTATATAATCAAGTAGGATGGAAGCCAGTGAGTCTTTACTAATCAACTATCAACTAGTGGTGTCGCATTAAACTACAACCAAGACGGGTTTTACAAGACAGTTTATACAATATGGGGGGCATATGTAGTAGAAGTGAGGGTGACTGAAAATACGGGTTATGATACAAAGTCACCGACTGTAGTCAGTCCATTGATTTGCAAGTAATTGGGTACACGGTGGCCTGGGATATGGAACTGGTAGATAGATGCTGAGAAGACACTTCCAGTTGGAAAAGCATGAGTATGAAGTGGAAGAACACAGGCAATGGTGATAGTCCACATACTGAGGACTACCTCGTTTCATTTGCCCATATAAGGTACAGCCCTGTGTTCTGGAAAACCGCAAAGTGGTTGTAATATTCATTCCCCGAGAAAGAAACACCGAGCAGATAGAGAACCAACTAAGCTGAGTGCCGGACTTAGGAGGACCCTCAATGACCGACATCGAATTCCCCTTTCTTCCAAGGCCTATCCAATTCCTTGGGCAGTCCTTTGAAGTTGCCGTAAACAGACCATATTGATCCTGTCACCTGAATAGGAGCCACTCCCATTCGTTCCAACTTTGTTCTTTGGGCAAACTAATACATACATCCCACCTCCAACCACTCAGTAAGACATCATTAGTCCCTGACATCAAGATCTGCTTCACTTGACCAATGACATAATCCTATTAAGTAATATACACTAGTATGAACTGTAAACCGCAATCAACATTCCTGGTGTTTAACCAATGCAAGCATGTCCTGTGTCTCTGTTGTTTAACGGAGAGCCTTCGCCCGACAGCAATAGTCATGATCATTTCAGGTGTTCTCCACAGCGCAATAGAAATTGGAAAATACATATGCTGGACTAGAGGACTGCAAGACTGGATTGTGGAATGAACACCATCTACTACAGAGAACAAGAAATCAGGATAAGCTTACGTGCACTATGGAACAGGGCCTGGAAATGAGGACAAGAATTGGAAGAGTGCGCCAAATAATGTTTCCGAAGACAAAAGATTTTAATGTGATTATTATTCCAACGCTTGCACTGGCAGAGGGGTTTCTGGACATGCTTTCGATGTGATTCCAGGTGACGTTGAGATTGAAAAAAGTCCTGGAATCCCTCGTGAGTCTACGTTAGCAATTTCAAGTCAAAAAGATGAGTGTGCTTCTTTATCTGTTAGGAAAACACATTGGCCTGATTAAACCACATAGGCTCACATCCAAACGGGACAGACAGTCATAGTATCAAGACACGGCAATAAACGATAGTAAGACATAACATTTTTAACATCACTGTGAGCTAAGAAATGTCGGATTGACATTGGCCAGGAATATTCCCACAAAAACGAGTTGTCCCATGCGCGAACAATCTTTGGGACCTATGACACCCCCGACAACTCCATATGGACTCTCCAAAAACCCTTTGGTTAGCAATTTCTATGAAAATCACATACCTGAGTAGTAGGCATACTCCACGACAAATAGATTATACCCAGCGCACACGTGCCTAAGGGCAGCTCACGACCACTAAGCTACACTGTCCAAAGTGCATCGACCTCTATGCTCAGGTTTCATGAAATCACAAACAGGCAATCCCTATAACAGTAATGAATGCAGTGTTTGGAATCATAAAAACTTGCTCCTAGGGGACCTAACTCTGCGTCGGTATACACACGAATGTCCTTTGCCAGTTTCCCCAAGTGACATTTTAGCCTCAATACTGACCCCACATAGTTCCAACTATTTAGCCATTTCACTCCCAAATTGACATTCCCTCCCATTATCGCGATTTGCTATGGACGCCTCTCTGGCATCCAATTTATTTCCTCCATGTCTATCATTTCAGTACAATCTATTGTCCCCAATCCGCATAATCGTTACCCCAAAGGGTTTATTATCTATGGGGTTCAAACAGCCCTTCCCACAGTGGGGATTGTATGTGGCTTTTTATTCCAAGCTATTGCTCGTGGTGCTCGTAGGTCCAAAGCTGGATTACGGGACCAACACGTTGGGTGCTTAGCATTCCTCCTAGACACTGGTTTCCAATTTATAGGGGTGCGCTTGTCGTGGAAGGGGTTTGGGGGGGGGTAATAGGGGACCTACAGAGGGGAAATTTGTTCGTATAATGTTTTTGTCTAACGTTTAATTCCGTTTAGTCCGAATGCACTGGAAGCACCTATAGGAGTTCGCCTGCGTTGCGATCAGTTGGGGTTTCTAGTTGCGATATGAATTGATCTGTCGGTTGTAGCAGGTTGAACTTCTAATGGATTCTGCGAATTATTTGTGTCTCAAAAGCCGATCATAGCTTCGTTTTACTGGGTTATCCTTCAGTGGAGGGATCGGAGTTCAGGGTGGATTGTGTGTTTTGAGGTATCGTCTGGTGGCTGATGCGAGTTACGGCATTGTTTCTTCTTGTGTTACTTAGTTCATTCCTGACCTCGTCTGGTCGCAGGTAGGTGTGGGGGGTGCTGTGAATTAAACAATGTGCCCTGTTCTGACTCTATCTGTGAGGCTTTCTCGGCGTGTTCTTCTAAGGTAAGCAGGCCAATAGCTCGAAGTTAGTTATACGTAGCGGGTGCTATCAATGAAAACCAGTACAGCCGCTTGGATTTGGGACCCTGGTTCGTTCGTAGATCTTCAGAATCCCAAATTCAAACAATGCTCAACGCTGGAAGGAATAATTGTCTCTTATTAGATATCGTTTCAAAATTATAGTCATGTTAAATAATATGATTTCTAGGAACGGTAGGGTGGCCCATTCGTTCCTACTTGATAGATATTGGCAGGAACATTGCATGGTTTTTTTCTCGAGCGATGATCGAAAAAAATAACTCTCCATCTGGGAATATTCTCCTAGCAAGATCACCAATTAGACCCTATCCCAAATAAAAAATGAACTTTTCCCTACGGTGTTGTGAGGTGCACTAATTACCGCCTCTAGGATCTTGATAACGTCTATCCGCCCACTATAATCCTCCATCTAAAATCTTCTAAACTTCAAAGATCTATAATCATGCTCCGTCTTTCGCGGCCCCAACCACCAGTTATTGGTAGGGGTGTCCCCGCATACCGATAGTACATCTAAATGTGGTATAAACTGCTAATAGCTTCCGTGAATTCTGTTTATATCATTTCGCCCCACCGTACTTCTGTGGGGGTAATTTGTGATATCCCAATACTTCTTTTCCGGGATGTTAACCTGCCATTAACACGACAGATCGCATCGAAGCGTATTGATCTATATCCCTATCCTGTCATTTGTCGTTCGGCTAGGCATGCTGAGTGACGTCATGAGTATCCGCGGTTTCTTCTCCAGCAATGGGGTTATATGCATTTAAAGCATTTTCACACTGGTCGCCGAAGGTTATGCGACTCTCCAATATGAATTCCGTTACTGTGTTTCACGATTCGTCCCTGGCCAATGGTGGGCCAGAGTGGGTCTCGTATCGGTGGGGGTTAGGAGGCTATCGACAGGAGCGCGAATCCTGATAACCGAATATACCGCACTTTATTAATAGTACGAGACTGCTTTTCGGGATCCAATGAATAGTGGATATGGCCATCTGCCGTCCGACGTAGTCAGCTGTGCTGTCCACTTCACATTCACTCCCCGATCCTAGATCAACAGGGACCAGTAGAGGTGTTAGTAACCTTTGCTTGCAATGCTCAATGACCACCAAGTCAATATGGCCAATATGGGCAAACGGCATTTGTTCTTCTACGATACATGCTACCACAAGCTACTGTGATCTAATGCAGGGTGTTATCTTTCGACCACATTTCAAATACACAGGGGTGCCCAAGCGGCCATGTGGATGCTAATTATTGTCAGATAACCACGAAGCTGGTCCATGCGGAAGTACATGAGGCCACTAGGCGGAGAGGACACGGACAGGATTAGGTTCACTTCCATTTGTAACATAGCATAGTACGCACAGTAGTCGAGAGGATAGCCTGGTTGACCACTCAATTGTATGTCTCGACTCATTATGAAATATGGCCGATTCCGTAGTGCAGTACGCATCTACGGCACATAATAGTCCTCATTACAGAAGGTTATGGACTGGGGGCTTTTTTGTGTTTAAGATAATATTCCCATTGCCACGGCGAGGGGTGATTGGCGCATATAGGAAAGACTATTAACAGGAATAGAGCACTTACCACTGAGGCAACCTGTAATAACATGTAGACCAGGGTGGGGTAGCAATGTGGGTACCATGATTGTTGTGGTGAAACTTGCCTAGGTGAAATGCCCTGTACTATCCTTGTCTGGACTCCCGCGTATGTTTTTTTTGTTTCGGTGACGAGTATGACGGTTAAACTATGTGTCCGACTAGAAATCGTATCCCTCTGCGACTCTTCCCTACATCCCCAAATTACTAGCTGGCCCGCTTTCCCTACGCTTCCAGTCATCGACTTATACACCTTAATTTAGCATGGTGGTATCATCACCCTATTTACCCTCTAACCATAACCCTATCCCCCCATATCCCACTCGAGACACTTTGAGAAAACCAACGTGGATCTGTTGACTTCTTTGTCAGTTTTCCCCGTGTTTCTACCCCAGATTATAGACCCAAGTGGCCTGGGGCGTCTTGCCAAAAAGAAGGGTCATTTTTAGGTCTTGTTAGGACCCTGAGTCAGGAGAAACGTTCTGAGCCTCATTCCTTACTCAATACACACTTACACAGAACCCACACACAAAAGGACAAAACCCAAACCAAAAAAAAAACTCACTACGACAACATTTACGAGCACGTAGCGACGGACTATTACCAGTACTTGCGGTTACACGCAATTTAATTAATTAATTTCTTAAAAAATATCAAATTTGTTAAACAAACTTATCGGAATCGAAAATAGGTTATTATCACTATTGATATAGCTAAAATTCATTTAGAAATAATCTATTGTGCTTGATCCATTGAAAGTTTATGACTGTTATGTATGTGAGTAATCTACTTGTAAATAAACAGCCTCACGACGTCATTAATTGATAAAAGTATGCACAAATTTAGCACCAGAATACTTATTTCACTACCAGTTCAAAACAAGTGGCCCACAGGAAGTGTTTACATAATATGAACACACTATGGCCAATTATTTTCTAATTTTCGATTAAAATTCGAAATCATATCAAGCTGGCGTATGTGGCCCATGGGTAGATCTATAGCAACGGATGTAAAGCAAACAATTTCAACTTCTGAAATTTTTTTTACGCTCGGTAACGTACACACACGTGTTCCGGATGTAATGAAATGATTTAAAAAGCCACCTTATTGCCAGGTATTTTCTAATTTTCCATTCAAATTCGATATATATAATGCTGGTGTAGGATGAGCCTGTGGGTAAAAGTAAAGGCCAACCTGGTGCACCATATGGCTCGTGGGTTAGAATGATTTAAAAGAGAAGGAAAAAGTTATCACTAATCACCTGTGTAAGTGATGCTGTACTGTGATCCTCTCCACAAGCGTCATAAATAATAGCAGCCAACTCATCAGGTGGGAGAGGGCTGAGGATATGAAAAAGGCATAACATTTACACGTGGCTGTCAGCAGAAAAGCCATTCCTCCTTTTTACAACAGAGTGTAAAAATTAACAGCGAATGAGCTGATCTACATTTATTATATTATTTATTTATGAATGCGGTCAAAATTAGATAACAGTTAACATACTTTGGGCAGGTAAAACAACATAACACTTAAATGAAGACCATAAAAGAAGGAAGAGTTGAAGACCAGCACTAGAAGTAGGAAGATAACATCAAGAGATGGACAGGAAAGAGTCTATCAGAGTGCACCACCAAGACAAGAGACAGAAGACGTCGGAGATACATTGCTGCTGACCTTCAATGTGGAGATGGCAGCTGATGATGATGATGAGGCATCACATTTCCTTTCTCGTTAAGATTGTGCAGTAAGGATTATAATGACAGTTTTGTATTATACCAGGATTAAAAAGAAATTTTAGATTTTGCCAAAGTTATCAAGAAAATGACTAGTGGATGCATCAAAGCTTCTGCCATTGCAAACAAAGTCCCATTTCCATTCTCCAATATTTTGTTAGTCTTAGAATATTCTGATACCTACTTCCTATGTTTAGGGAGAAGCTATCTGGCAAACTTACATGCACTGAATGAAATCATCTAAACAGGATGAAATTCAGATGCAAGATTCTGAGAAAAGAATTCTAAAATTTGATACAAAGTGATGTAAATTCACTGACTTCTGCAAAGTTTTCAGCAAATCATGTTTAAACAGTTTTTTTGTTGCTCACCCTATATATTGGAATCTGTCAAAGAAAGTTCCAATGTAGAAAGAAGAATGAGAGCAAAATGTACAAACTATAAAGATCTCCACTAATAACTCACAACCTGAAACCAAGGGGTCCAGATGACTTGCCTATTTCAAGAAGTGGTATAGAAATGTTCTCTTTAAATATTTAGGCTATACATTGACATCAGATGGCAGATGTGACAGAGATGAAGAAAAGGATCGCCATGTCCAAAGAAGCCTTTACTAGGATGATGTCGCGTAGCGTTTGAAGGATAAAAATTATTTAGAGGAAATAATAGATCTGAATGTGGAAGATTTGGCTCAAGGAATTCCTGCTGGGTTTTCCACCACTGAAGGGAGACAAAGAGGGTAAATTCTCCTAACTAGACAGGTCTGGAAAAGGTTGTAAGGAGATATTTGGTCTCTCGCTACCGTCGTCCCCTTCTCAGTTATCTATTATTGTTATTCTTTAAATTATATTATATTTTACGAGCCCCCCTCCCTTATAAAGGAAGATAAACATCAGACAATATGTAACATCTAATAGAAGGAACAAAGCATGGGGTACAGTATATACACCCAATTGGTTTATTGCAATTAAAACGAATAGATGGTGAATGATAGTATTGTCGATGGAATTAGTGTCGGCTGTATGTACTATGTGTCTCACATCAAGTGTGTTTCATCATGGATGACAAAAATATGTGGCATTGATTTGGTGAGTTCCCTTTTTCGTGGAACTTATCTTTTCAGCCCCTGGCTGATAGTGAAGCGTGGTTAGTTCTCCGGTCTCCTGACGTTGCCCCAGGTAGGTCTTGAATGGTTCGGATTTGCCTTCTCTGTGCTCGACTCCGTATTCTGCTCTGAGATTGGACTGTCGTGCAAGGCTCCACCATAGACTGAAGACAAATACGACGGCTTCATTAATTTTCTGGCTTTAGAAAGCAGTCTTTCCCTAAGCCGTCTGTCTGCCAGTCATCTCAGATTTTAGTCTCTAACATCATATGTCTAGAGCCTAATCTTGAATTCAAGTTTCTCCTTTCTGTCCTTTATTATATTTCTCTGCCCCAGTGGCAGTATTATAATTCTTTAGACTGATTTATCGTCAACTTAACCCGATGAATTATTATAAATGTCAGTTAAACCCACCAAATTTATCATAGAAATGTCGGCAACAGTATTCTAGTTCTGTGCCTCTAGCCTAATCGTCATGTCAATTATGATGAATTTAACAAATAATTGGACACCAGTGTTTTAGAATTGTCTGACAACATTATCACACACTTCATGTCTGGTCGCATCGTCATATAATTTATAATTAATATATGTCACGGTCTGTCGCATTATCGTTAATATTAATTTCCGCTAGTCTAAGCGTTGGGTCGAAAATAATCAAATAATATGGAAATTAATAGCTATATATATTCCCGTTATACATTATTATGAACATGTTGTACATATCCCGTGGGATCATAAAATATACCCGATCACATGTGGCTGGATGTGATCGTAAAACAAAAATTATGAAGAAAGTAAACGCAGTTATACCAATTTTGCGTTGATTTGCAAGGTACTACACATTTCATCACAATATTATTTTCTAACGAGATTTTCACTTACCTACTCAGATGGACTCTAATCACAATTTAGACACGTGGCTTCAGTGCTTTAATGCGTGAATTCGCACGATCTGGATTAGGTCTAGCTTTCTTGGTTACCTGGGCGTAAGTGAAAAATGGCCGTGTTTGGCGCACTTTTAGCGGGACATTTCCGCTTGGACACGTGATCCGTAGCGTGCATCATGTGACCTTAGCCTCATATAGACACTCCAATCAATAACGTTAAAAGTCACGTGGGGTCTTCCTAAAGTGGCCTATACTGGTTCTATCTAAGTTTAAGCAGTCTTGTCTTAAATTAAAGCGGGTTTCTCGCTACCGAGGTCAGTGGTCAACAATGACGTTGTATCTAAAAATAGCATTAAACTCGAGGAGAAAATCACCGAACGCTAGGAGATTATCTGCAAGTGACAATTCCCGGGACTTTGCGATCATGCATTGAAGATGATAAAAATGGCGTCTCGTAATTAATAAAAAAATGAAGAGAAGATTGGGCAAGTCGTCACAGATGAGCAACGTAATGAAAAACAGAAACATCACCATAAGCACAAAAATTTGCTTACTAAGGGGCTACGTGTGGTCCGTTCTTTTATATGGATGTGAATGTTGGACAATGAGTAACCAAATGGTGAAAAAACTGGAGGCAGCGGAAATGTGGTTTTTGAGAAGAATACTGAGAATATCATGGACAGAGAAGAAAACAAATGCCGAGGTATTGACAGCTGCAGGTGTTAATAGATTGCTCATCAAAACCATCAGGAAAAGACAAATGAAATTTATGGGACATATTAACAGAAGAGGAGTGGAGGAATTAGTCTTATGTGGGAAAATACCAGGTAGGAGGGAAAGAGGAAGGCAGAGAAAGATGTATGTGGAAAGCTTAAACATCTGGGCAACAAACAACAGCATGGGCAACAACAACCTCATTAGACTATCAAAAGATAGAGAAGATTGGAGGGTCATGATCGCCAGTGTCTGTTCCAGACCAGGCACCTGAAGAAGAAGATAGAAATGTGCCCACATGAAAAGTATAGTACAGAGGTAACAAAGAGGGAAAATATATAAGTACATAGTAAATGGAAGAATCCTACACAAAACTTGCCTCAAAGTTTGCTAATGCAAGGAGTAATAGAAGACATAAACCGGTATTGACAAGACCTTTTCTGAGTTAGTGTTCATTCTAAAAAAAAAAAAAAAAACAAAGCACTAAGGACACGTTATAAAAGAAAAGTAACAAAATGCCAGCCAGGCATGTGTAAGAATGTGGTTGTGCTTCTGCAGATTTTGTTGCTTTCCTCACCTTGTGATAATGGTTTCATTGTCTGGAGGTAAGCCAACTGACAGTTGTTTCTGTCTCACTAGCAAGTCTGTGGCTGCCTAATTTAAAAAAAAAAGAGTTGCAAATAATATAAAAGATAGTGACAAAATCTTGAGAGAATTGCAGAATAATATATTTCATCCAGTAATAAATAAAAAATTCCCTAAAATAAAAGCAGGAAGAAACTTTTCCCTAATCTAAAGAATAAAATACTGAAATATAGACACTTTTCCTTCAACTAAATAAATATATTTTATATTAATCCTTCAATATTTAACAACATATCTCCACAGTTAAGTAATAAATAAAACTTATTTCAAACTAAATAAAGCATTATCTTTAATTAACATTATTATACTTCTTCAACTAAACAAAGGATCTATTTCCTGCAATAAGGAGATAAACATTAAATGTTGTCTCTTTTGTTCCATCTGAAACAGTCCCTTGCCACCAATTTATATCTGGAGCTGTCTTTTTTTAGTTCCACCCAAGAGACTGGCTGCATTGGCTTCTTCTTCTACTATCGTTCTCCAGGTTTTTTGGGACTCCTCGCTCTTCTCCTCCCCTGTGGGTTCCTATTAAGAGTATGTCTGGCTATTTTAGTATGTTGTTTCCTGAAGAAATATTTATATTTGGGGCTATCTTGTTTAGTTCCATCCAAGAGACTGATTGTGTGGGTTTTTTCTACTTCTATCACTTTCCAGGTTTATTTTTAGACTCCCCACTCTTCTCCTCCCCATTGGTTTCTGTTAAGGGCATGTTTGGATATTCTAGTAGGTTGTTTTTTTTTTTTAAGAATATATATTCTATTCACCTCGTGTTTCTCTCTTGAATCTCCAGATGAATCGGTATCAGTTCATGTTTATGTTGACTATTAATTCTGAATATCTGACATGAAGAACATAAGGGATAATGCTGTTGTTATTGTGAGTGGCGTCACAACGAACAACCTGGAGAGCACTGGTTTCTGCCTTATGCGCCGTGTTTGGTGCTTAAAGAATTTATTATTATTATTATTATATTGTGAGGTCCGATATATATGTAACCTCGATTTGATTATACTATTTGCAGTGTAAATACGCTAGCGAATTTGTGTACGTTATTTTATTGTGCATTAAATTGTTGTGTAGTCAGGAGGGGAGTGAGGGGTATAATTAATTTTACGGAGATGGGATTTAATTATTCCTAGAGAGGTCTATTTTATTTTTGGGTTAAGCGATGACTCACCAGGGTCAGTCTGTAATATAAAGTAGGGCCAGGAATTTTACCGGAGAGGATTTCCCTCAGTGAATGAATTGTTTTGACGCTGAGGCTAGATTAACGTAACAGATTAGGTCAGCCTGCGTCTGGGGGTTACTTACCAGACAGATATTTACGGTGAAACGGGGAGAGAGAGAAGAGGAGGGAAGTGTATGGTAGTATGACTTATGGGCAGAAATATTTGTTTATCTCTGTGCTTGTGTAGGGGAGTAATGGGAATTTAAGGTGTTAGGTATGGGAATATCTTTGACGGGTTGTATATTTGGTGTTATTATTTTTTTGTTTACAGCAATTTCCAAACAGGGAGGGGTGCAAATTGCCTTACAGCTTGCCAAGATAATCGGCCATTCTCAGGAGTAGAAGGGTCGAGGCATCGCCAGAGGTGAAAGAAAATTGGTGACGCGGTAGTTACCAGCGCCAAGTACGTCTGCACCAGTAAAAGATAGCAGTTCTCTTGCAGTGAAGCCCCATGCTTCAGCGGGAACGGGTTTATCTATAAAAATCCAGAGCTCATAGCTCATCATACCACTCCAAAGAGGCGCGTGGCATGGAGGTTGGTTCTATTTGTACACAGCCATAATAATGCTGTTTGTCCTTAAACCCTAAGCAGGTTAAATCAGCTGATAATGAATTAAGTTCGTCAGCAGTCTTCTTCTTCGTTCACCCTCAGATGTCAACTTGAATAAGTTCAAAGAAAGCTGTTGATATCTCTGTAGATTTTCTCCAGGAATGGTACTGGTGATGGCCATATGCGTTTTCTCTGTTCCTCATATGTTGGGCACCTTTGAAGCAGATGTTCAGCAGTCATTTTATCGGTGACACAGTCACACTCATCAGTAGTTCCTATCTTTAATTTGTTGAATAGGTGGTATCTCAATCTGTTATGACCTGTGCGAAGTCTGAAGATTACCACTTGTTCACTTCTGCTGAGCTGGTAATACGGATCATTTTTTGTGTGGCCTAAATGCTCTTCTTCCCACTTGTGCCTGTACCTGCGATTGATAAAACTCTTGGACTCCTCATATGTTATATTTGTGTCAAGTTGAGGAAGTTTTCCCCCTTCCTTTGCCAATCTGTCAGCCTCTTCATTTCCAGGGATGTTGCAGTGAGAAGGGATCCACTGTATCATGACTCTTTTGTATCGCTGATATAGTCTGTGAAGTATTACTCTTAGGTCATCCATTTCAGCATTACTTTGACTTTTCAGAGTTGTAATCATTGACAGCGCATCTGAGAAGATAGCTACTGGTCTCTGAGCTTTCTTCTGTAATTTGAATTTCTGATGCAGTTTTTAAGGCCTCTGCTCTGAAGTTACTTGAAAATTTCCCTGTTGCGACTGCTATCTTTTTTTGTGTGCCATTGCTTAAGCTCAGGAAGACTCCTTCACCCCCATCTTCTGTTGCATTAGTTGCTGATCCATCTGTGTATGCATGGATCCAGGTGTTGCTTGGGTAATGTTTATCTATATATTTTGTGGTTAGGGCTCTCCTTTCTGCTTCATTTTGGCTGTTCTTTCTCTCAATACCAGGTTCGTCAGCAGTGAAGCAGCTACCTTCCGAGTCAAGTACCTAAGTCTAAAAGCCCAAGTCATCAGCTACAATATTCGTGGGAGGAGATAGGGTCAACATTCCTTTCGAAGGCTTTAGATAGGAGAGACAGAAGTTTTAGTCAGATAGTCAGGACAGAAACAGAGGAGAGACAGAATTTATGAAGTTAGATAGTCAGAGCAGAGGACAGCCTCTGAGGTTGCACTGAAGAAGTCCGTTAGTGGATCAGTTTGTGATTGGCGGTGTCGGACTTTAGAAAGTTCATTCAGATTTTGTGTAGACAGTTAGTTAGTCTACATCCAGACAGTAGTGTTAGATTTTTTTATATATAATTTAATAATAGGTAATAGGAGTGGTGGCTAGTACTTAGAGACCCCCACCAAATTACTGTGTGTTTAATCCTAAATTCTTTTTCCCATGCAGGTTGAATGAATGGGGGACAAACCTTATCTCCTTTATTGGTAGTCAGGGGTGGTGAGTCTATAGCTATTAAATACGTCAGGAGTGGCGAGGGAGAGTCAATCTCAGTTCTCACCCTCGAAGCCAATAGTCTCATCTTTCCACATTCACTGTCATTCTCATCTAAAATCTATCATCTCAGACTTTCTCATACTAGTGTCTTGTTTATACACTCAGACAAACTTTAAAACTTAAATCCACTTTGTGACAGTGGGGTGTGCCACAACGAGCAGAAACGTTCTAAAACATCGCATCAGAATTGAACATAAGTTTTTTAATCTTAGAGACAAAGATAAGAAAGGTAAACTAGGAATAATATCAATTTAGTTCTAGTCAAACTGAGACATCCATACTAGGAGGAGTTACCATTTTCATCTAAAACATAAACAAGAAGTCAACATAATGATGAATATTATTTTAGTTCTAGCAAAATTTATAAACTGTTCTTTGAGGAATAATCTAGACACAAACAAGTCAGTAAAAGCACAATCAGAGTATTATTACTGCAGGCGTACCAAAGCCAGGTCTTCAACTCTCTTCCTCAACATCCCTGCTGTGTGTCTCACCAGCCACCACTGTTTCCATTGACCAGCCTATGTAAATAAGAGTATTAAAAGGTAGACTGATCACCAATATTTGCTAAAACTAGAGTTCAAACATACATAACTTTAAAAAAAAAAAAATTCTTTTTTTTGTGACCAATATAAAGGCCTCTGAAAGATGTTTCTAGTGACAGCAATGACTCAGTATATCACGCCATGGCTTATAATTGTATATATTGGAACTATACTAAAAACAATACCTTTAACTCTTCATGCAGATAACACAAATTATGCGCATAAGCTGAACTAAACTATATGCCAGGCATACAGTTTTACAGGATTTCCCATTTTTTAGGAATAAAAATGCACAACATGGGATGGGTTATGTGGTGCAGAAATGAATTCAAATCCTGGTGTTATAGTTTTCATAATCTTTATTGTATGATGGTGTTCTTACTACATGTAAATTGTATGAGGCCAGCTGTGAAGGCTCCTGAGATAAAATGTATTTGAGAATTGTCAGAAGGCCTTTCTTGCTACCACTACGACCTCACACTTACTTTTTTTTTTTCTTAATGAATGTGGCTACGTAAAGTGTCTAGGGTAATGATGTGTAATGTGGTGTGTTAGTTATAAATACACCCACAGACATTTAAGAAGACTAATAAGATTAACAAGTGTTAAAATACACTGAACTAACTCACGTGTATAAGGTTTTTGATATAATTATATTACATTTATTTGTTCTGGATCAAGTTTTATTTTGACCAGAACTTGTTTTAAAAGAAGGATTTAAAATTTATGAAAATTATGCATGGAATGTTACATAATAAATACAAAAGTGTACATATTTAAGTACTAGAATAGTTAGTTTTATTCAAATGTTCTGGTAGTCAGCTACTAGGGAGGATATGTATTGTCTGTGCTGTTGGGGTGGTCTCATCACACCTGTCTATATTGACTACACCGTGTCCAGAAACTGGTGGGAATTTTTATGGGGATATTAGTCACTACCAATAGTTGGTGAATGTCCAGCAGACCAGAGGCTCACTCATCTTTTTGTAGCTCTGGTGCTGAAAACTTGCGGTCCCACCTCTCCGTGCTGGCGGACAATAATGGTGGTCTCTGTCACAAGAACTGCACAGATACACTCGAGTAAAGTCACCCACCGGATAGACTCTGCTTTGTTGTCGATAGAAAACTCACAGCTCTGCAATCAAAGTATGGGCTATGTGTCAAAATCTATTCTATACCCACGTCTGGACACCACACTGACACAACAACCACATCATACAGACAGGTCAGATCTCTCTGACCAAACAGCACAGTTACCATGGTGGGTTTACCTCAGATAGATCCTCCCAGACTATAGATTCTGAAAAATATTTATTAGTTGTTGGCCCTAAAAGAAGATAGGTAATCTGTTTCAACGGTTGATATATCTTGCATAATCCTTGCTGTAGTTTATGTACCTTGTTGGGCCCTAGACCCTGACTTGGGCGGGGGGTCTAGAGCAAAATCCCTACTGGTTTGTAAGGCTATATTATGATATGGCAGTATCAAATCACTCGAACATGAAACAATATTCAAAATATATAAAGAAATAATTTCAATCTTACCAGATTAAGAATACATAACACAGAATTGCTAGCAAAACTCAGCTGAGCTGCTGGCTATAGTATGGCGTCCCTAAATTTATTCACTGTCTTTCATATGGGAACACACCACACTTTAAAATCTGTGTCTAACACTGAACAATTATTGAAGAATGACCCCAAATGCGCTCTGAGCGCTAATGATATGCTTGTCTGTGGCCAATCACTGCCTAGTTGTACTTTAAATTTCAAATTTCTACACTAAAGTCATTTCAGTCATGCTTCAGTCAAGTATGGATGGTTATCTGTTAGTCTGTCCGTCTCTACTTGTGTTTCTAAAAAAAATGTGCTTGATTTTTGAAGCAACCTTTCTCTCCCCTTAAAATTTTGTCGTAAAAAGTTATATTTAGACACAGCTACCGCTCAAAAACCCTCTCCTCCATAATAAGTAACTTTGAACACTTGCGTCCCCAAGGTCGTGTTTTGGGTGCAAATAACGACACTTTTTATTCAAGGCAGTCTGTCGATGTTGTAAACTACACTGTCTTTTGTCATTATCTTCAATATTATCTATCCGTTTGTAAAATTAAGAACATATTAGTTCACTGCTCAGAATAGGCCATCTGGCCAGCTAATTTTTATATTCCTAGCATTAATATTAAGAAAATTTACTTTTTAAATTTTTGTAATATTCCTAACATCTGCGTTCTTCCGCTCAAATTCAAATCAAGCGCTTGGTATCGCAAAACGTCCAATTCCGTACCTCGTGTCAATTTGGGGGACTTGAATTTTTACTTTCCTCCCCCCCCCCCCCCCCCCCCCCCAATTGCGTCTCTTTAGCCTTGCTACGCAATCTTTCCAGTCATATTTTTTCCTTTTTGATCCTCCGTTTCCCTCCTGTCTAGCAAGTCAATTTTATGGAGGGTGATGACCCGCGGTCTAGGCGATCATGTACATCAGCAGCCTACGCATTATGTTTTTATCCTTAAATGTTATCTTTTGAGTATTTTACCGTTGTATCTCTGTCAATTTCACTACACATCTCCCCACTTGAAAACATGCCTATGGCAAGTTCCAAAACCAGCGATACACATAGGTAAAATTACTCCTCACGTCTGCCACTACTCTAATTTTGATCACAGGGGTGCCGACTGAGGAAATCTGCACCGACATTCAATTTGCCTGGGATATATTGGATACTGAACTGATACGGTTGAAGCAATAAAGACCACCTCAGCAATCTTGCGTTTTCATGCTTAGCCTGAGACAAGAACACGAGAGGCTGATGATCCGTCTCCACCACAAAGGTCCTACCATACAGATAGATTTGAAACTTCTTTATTGCCCAGATTAATGCTAAACATTCTTTTTCGCTTGTGGAGTATCCTTGTTCCGCCTTATTCAATTTGCGGCTTGCATAAGCGACTGGTTTAAGTTCCCCATCAGGTGCAGCTGATCTTTGCAACAAAGCCCCTCCAAGTCCTACATTACTTGCATCGGTTCTTAAGACAAAGTCCTGTGTCAAATCAGGCAGTTTGAGAATAGGCTTGCTAGTGAGTTTTTCCTTTAACTCTTGGAACGCTAGTTCACATTGTGCAGTCCAAATAATTTTATCTGGAAGTCCCTTGCGAGTCAGATCAGTCAGAGGAGCACATATAGCGTTAAAATTTTTGATGTATTTCTGATAAAATCCGCATAACGACACAAATGATCGCACGTCCTTTTTTGTTTGCGGCCTAGGTGCTCTCTGCAGTTTTTCCAAGTTCTTAGGATCAGGGGTCATATTACCCTGATATACGGTGTGCCCCAAGAATTCCAACTCTTTGCATCCAATACAACATTTTGTTGGCCTAGCAGTTAAGTTCGCCTCCCGAAGTCTATCAAACAACATCTCCAGAGCTTCAATGTGTTCTTCAAATGTCTCGGTGGCGACGAGAATATCATCCATGAAATTTGTGATACATGGGTTATTCAGGGGGTCCAACAATTTTCGCATCATCCTTGAAAACACACTCGGAGCATTTTTCAGTCCGAATGGTAGCATATTGAATTCATAATGTCCATCCGAAGTGCTAAAAGCCAAATAAGGTCTCACTTCAGGCTTCACTGGGATCTGGTAATAGCCTTTACTAAGATCCACCTTTGAAAAGTATTTTGCCTTGTTCAGTCTGGCAAATAGCTGTTTTGTGTCTGGTAATGGATCCACTTGTCCTTCTGTGACAGCATTCAGTTTCCTGTAATCTATGCACAGTCTGTGTTCCCCAGACGGTTTCCTCAACAAAACGACACTAGAACTAAAAGATGATTCACTGTGCGAAATAATCCCCTCCTTCAATAAATAATCTATTTCTTCCTTTAATGCCTTCTCCTTCGCGAACGGAATAGAATAGGCTCTCATACAGATTGGGTTTGTGTCTACCAGTTTCATGTCATACTGTAGCAAATTTGTATGGCCTGGTTTATCTGTTAATACATCTGTATGTTCCTCCAGAACCTGTTGAACTCTCTCCCTCTGGTTTTTAGTCAGGTGCTTACTGACTTTTACCTGTGCTGCGGTTTCACAAGGATGTAATGGGTATTCATGTGAGGTGAGTGGTTCCTTTTGCATCTGGGTTGCAATAGCTAAGGTCAATAAGGGGGTGCTTTCCTGGAGTGGTCTGTCCAGATACTTCTTTAACAGGTTTACATGATAAACTTTTTCCTTCCCCTTTTTGTCAATTTTATAGTTTGTTCTAGACACCTTCTCTAGAACCGTATATGGACCTTGCCAACCAATTTGTAATTTATTCTGGCTTCCCGGTAGTAGAAGCAGCACCTTCTCTCCGACTGCCAGTTCCCTGTCCTTTGCCTTCCTATTAAAATATGCTGCATGTTTCTTCCTGGCTTGTTTCAAATTATCATTTGCCAGTTTCCATCCAGCTTTCAAACGAGTGGTCAGTTCGTTCACATATTGATATGATGAGGTAACAGTCTCTTCCGCCTTCTCATCTGTCCAGGTCCTTAATAAAGTTACATCTGGATCTTTAATTTATCATACTTATTTTTCATGGAACTCATCTGGTCCCGTCCATTAGAAGCTTTATAATGAGGACTTTTCTTCCTAGAATCATCACTCACAAATCGACCACTACCAATTTTTCTCTGGGGTTTGTCTCCCCACTTAAGATTGTTTATGAGAGATCTTCGCTCTCTTGTCTGTTCCTCCAGTTTATATAAGTCTGACCGAGGGATTGTCATCCTATCCTGGGTTAAATTTCTTCTTTGTACTCTTCGCATAGCGGCCATGTTAATCCATTCAAGTGAAGACTGGGTGTGAAAAGGGGGCTCCCATTCCACTTTGTCTACCCGTGTATAATTAGTTTTCCTTTCAGGCCTAAAGTTGCCCCGTGGCGGTTCTAGGTCCTGCACATATTTTCCCTTTGTGGGTGTTCCCTCATGAAATACGCCACATGCTTCTACAAAGTTTTCAACATCGACATTTACGTCGGGCCAATAGTATTTTAGAGCAATCTTTTGGCAGATGGTACCGACTTTCTCATGGTCACCATCTTTTCCAACATGTAAGCTCCTTATCAAATTTGCCCTATATCTCTTGGGAAGAACTAACTGTCCGTGACCAGTGGATCTAGTTCCTGTCTTCCTGTATAATAATCTATTCTTCATGAAATATTCCCCCTTGCTCGGAGGTGTGTGGCATTTGGGCAATTTTTTAAAGCAGGGCTGGAGTGTCCTATCCTCAGCCTGCGCCTTCCTCATCTCCTCTGGATGAGCATTTATAGGTTCACCTTCTTCCTCCTTCTTCTGTGACCTGGTCTGCACTGTCGCCATGATCACAGGTTTCTCGGGATTCCCCAAGAAGACGTATCTACACCCCAATATCAGAGGGTAGATTGGTTCATCTATCACTGCTGCTCTGATTTCTCCTTCCACATAGCGAGTTTTCACCGTTATCCTTGCGATGGGAAGTGTCATGAGTGGTATGTCCTTAGTCGCCCCTTGTATTTCCACTGTTTCTGTGGTATACTGACTTGGGTCCACTAGGCTAGACTTCACAACTGAATCATAATCTAAACCTGTATCATAAAGGCACCTTATGGTGACCCCATTACAAATAACATCCTCACAAACTGGGGGGTGATAAGGTTCCTGTTGTCCCTTAGGATTAACCTTTAATCTTTGCGTCCCCGACTTCATTGCAGCAATGTTTGAAGGTTTCCTTCTACAAAATTCGGTGTTATGGTTATCCTTCTTGCACCATTTGCACCATCTTTTTCCTTGGTTCAACGGTTTTCTTTCATTGAACTTTTGGTCATTGAACTGTGAGTTTCTGTCGCGATAGTCATTTCTTGGCCGCTCAAAATTTGTCCTGCCTTTATTTCCCTGCTCTCTATTATCAAATTTATTAAATTGCTGT
Organism: Oreohelix idahoensis; assembly: GCA_024509875.1. Lineage (NCBI taxonomy): Eukaryota > Metazoa > Mollusca > Gastropoda > Stylommatophora > Oreohelicidae > Oreohelix > Oreohelix idahoensis. Next base: position 157,407 of record JAMPIV010019757.1, on the reverse strand, counting down.
GGAGCTTTAAAATTGTCTATGTGCTTCTTTTTAGCACCACTTACCTCTGCCTGAGCTGCCTGATACCTCTCAGCAACATTTAAAATTTCCCCCAACTTCTCTGCACCCTGTTCCATGAGAAATTTTCTCATGTCTGGAGCCATGGACTCTCTCAATTGCTCAATCATGATCATTTCTTTAAGATCTTGGGTCTTCCCCAGAGCCGTCCATTTCTCCAAATAGGTTTCTATTCTGGCAGAAAATTGGTGGTATGTCTCCCCAGACAACAGTTTGGCATTTCTGAATTTCTTACGATAAAATTCACCATTCTTTTCGTACCTTAATAACAAAGCCTGCTTTAACATGTCATAATTGTCTTGGTCTTCCCTGTTCATTTTGGCAAATACTTCGTAAGAAGTACCCCTCAATCCCTGTGATAGCTTTAAGCTCCACCTCTCTCTCTCTAACCCATATGTAGTAGCTAATAACTCAAAACGTCCTAGGTACCCTTCTATGTCATCGTCTTTCTCAACAAAATGGTCTAAATGAAACCCCATAGCTGAGTTTGAGGCTCCCATACTGGGCGTAGCATCTGAGGCAAAAGGGCTGGCACCATTTTCAGGAGCCGGGCCTTGTAATTCCAGCTCCCTTAGTCGTAATTCATGCTCCCTCTGCAACCTTCTATCTTCTGCTTCCCTTTCGGCCTTTTTATCTTCTGCCTCCCTTTCGGCCTTTTTATCTTCTGCCTCCCTTTGCTGTCGTTTTTCTTCTGCCTCAATCTGCAGCCTCTTAATTTCTCTATCAGCCTCAATTTGTAATCTCTTTTCTTCAGCTAACCTGTCAGCCTCTAATTTTCTTTCAGCCTCTTTTTCTAATCTCCTTTCTTCCCGTTCAATATATTTATCACATTCAGTCGTTACGTATTGAATTAAAATTTGACCATCCATCCCCATCTCCTTCGCAGTGAGCACAGCAGCTGATCTAAACTTTGCTAGCTCTGCCATACTTTTTGGACAATATAATAATATACAAGATAAATCTCTAACCAGTAAATACACTAAGTACTTCTAATTACTATATGACTATAGTCTAACTAATTCTAACTAACCAGTTAACTAATTAATTATTACTGGCTGTGAAGATTCACCAACTTTTATCTGCAGGGACACTTTTAATTTTAAAGGAAATTTTACAATTTATTTCCCTACTTTTATTCCTCCCACCAGGAGATCCTAATTTTACTGTTGGGCTAATTATCCCTGGACAAGACCCCAATTTATGTAGTGGTATTGATGGTATTGTATGATGGTGTTCTTACTACATGTAAATTGTATGAGGCCAGCTGTGAAGGCTCCTGAGATAAAATGTATTTGAGAATTGTCAGAAGGCCTTTCTTGCTACCACTACGACCTCACACTTACTTTTTTTTTTTTTAATGAATGTGGCTACGTAAAGTGTCTAGGGTAATGATGTGTAATGTGGTGTGTTAGTTATAAATACACCCACAGACATTTAAGAAGACTAATAAGATTAACAAGTGTTAAAATACACTGAACTAACTCACGTGTATAAGGTTTTTGATATAATTATATTACATTTATTTGTTCTGGATCAAGTTTTATTTTGACCAGAACTTGTTTTAAAAGAAGGATTTAAAATTTATGAAAATTATGCATGGAATGTTACATAATAAATACAAAAGTGTACATATTTAAGTACTAGAATAGTTAGTTTTATTCAAATGTTCTGGTAGTCAGCTACTAGGGAGGATATGTATTGTCTGTGCTGTTGGGGTGGTCTCATCACACCTGTCTATATTGACTACACCGTGTCCAGAAACTGGTGGGAATTTTTATGGGGATATTAGTCACTACCAATAGTTGGTGAATGTCCAGCAGACCAGAGGCTCACTCATCTTTTTGTAGCTCTGGTGCTGAAAACTTGCGGTCCCACCTCTCCGTGCTGGCGGACAATAATGGTGGTCTCTGTCACAAGAACTGCACAGATACACTCGAGTAAAGTCACCCACCGGATAGACTCTGCTTTGTTGTCGATAGAAAACTCACAGCTCTGCAATCAAAGTATGGGCTATGTGTCAAAATCTATTCTATACCCACGTCTGGACACCACACTGACACAACAACCACATCATACAGACAGGTCAGATCTCTCTGACCAAACAGCACAGTTACCATGGTGGGTTTACCTCAGATAGATCCTCCCAGACTATAGATTCTGAAAAATATTTATTAGTTGTTGGCCCTAAAAGAAGATAGGTAATCTGTTTCAACGGTTGATATATCTTGCATAATCCTTGCTGTAGTTTATGTACCTTGTTGGGCCCTAGACCCTGACTTGGGCGGGGGGTCTAGAGCAAAATCCCTACTGGTTTGTAAGGCTATATTATGATATGGCAGTATCAAATCACTCGAACATGAAACAATATTCAAAATATATAAAGAAATAATTTCAATCTTACCAGATTAAGAATACATAACACAGAATTGCTAGCAAAACTCAGCTGAGCTGCTGGCTATAGTATGGCGTCCCTAAATTTATTCACTGTCTTTCATATGGGAACACACCACACTTTAAAATCTGTGTCTAACACTGAACAATTATTGAAGAATGACCCCAAATGCGCTCTGAGCGCTAATGATATGCTTGTCTGTGGCCAATCACTGCCTAGTTGTACTTTAAATTTCAAATTTCTACACTAAAGTCATTTCAGTCATGCTTCAGTCAAGTATGGATGGTTATCTGTTAGTCTGTCCGTCTCTACTTGTGTTTCTAAAAAAAATGTGCTTGATTTTTGAAGCAACCTTTCTCTCCCCTTAAAATTTTGTCGTAAAAAGTTATATTTAGACACAGCTACCGCTCAAAAACCCTCTCCTCCATAATAAGTAACTTTGAACACTTGCGTCCCCAAGGTCGTGTTTTGGGTGCAAATAACGACACTTTTTATTCAAGGCAGTCTGTCGATGTTGTAAACTACACTGTCTTTTGTCATTATCTTCAATATTATCTATCCGTTTGTAAAATTAAGAACATATTAGTTCACTGCTCAGAATAGGCCATCTGGCCAGCTAATTTTTATATTCCTAGCATTAATATTAAGAAAATTTACTTTTTAAATTTTTGTAATATTCCTAACATCTGCGTTTTAGCCGCTGAATTCAAATCAAGCGCTTGGTATCGCAAAACGTCCAATTCCGTACCTCGTGTCAATTTGGGGGACTTGAATTTTTTCTTTCCTCCACCCCCCCCCCCCCCCCAATTGCGTCTCTTTAGCCTTGCTACGCAATCTTTCCAGTCATATTTTTTCCTTTTTGATCCTCCGTTTCCCTCCTGTCTAGCAAGTCAATTTTAAGGAGATCTTTCACTGTCACCCTCATGTTTTCATCCATGTGCGTGTCCCAGTCTCCCCCTCTGAGGATATCCATCACAAAAATATAATAACAGACTTTGAAAAAATATACAATGTCTGTAAAACCTGCATTAATTGCCAACCATATGTTCTATCTCTTCCTTCAATTCTTTTTTAGAACACACTTCATCAGAGGCAGGTCTCCAGCAATTCATATCTTAAGAACAACTTCCAATTTCTCTCCCCAGTATTACCCATTTGTATCAGTAAATGAGTTTTGTCTCCAAGTGCTACTTAGCTTACCCTTAGTCTCCTTCACCATTGGTTCTAAGTTAAATGGCAGTCTGGTAAATAAATAGAGGAAGTTTTCTTTGAAGCAATAAAAGTTGATCATAAGAAAATCGTATTTTCTGCAATACTGGCATAAAATACATAAATAACACAAAGATTCATTGATACAATAATTACAGCTCAATTTTTTTTCTTCAGCTCTATTTTCAAAGTGAACTCGCTGTGTGCGCAGCAGCGCATGCACACACACACATACATACATACACACACTCTACTTTTCATAAACAGACTATCAGCAGGAGCCAACATCATGAGATCAAACAACTTAGACAGATGGGACTTGTTGAACAAATAGAGGGTAACAAAGAGGCAAGAAAGGTATATGTAGAACAAATCAGGCAGAAGATTATTGGCAAATATTTTAAAAGACAATGGGTAGATAGAATAAAAAATGACAAGAATGAGCTGGGATTTATAAACCAAAGTCAGACCATCAAGGATAAAAGTGAACTGAAATGGACCATGTTGACAGAAAAGAGCCTTGAAGGGTTAAGAAAAGTGAAGAGAAAGATACTAAGAGATATGGCTTTAGTTTATCAGCACTCACAAAGTAAAGAAGTTCTTTTCTGTACAATACTAATAATGCACTTACTTAGTAACAGACAAGTAATGGATTATATCTGCTTGCTCTTGTAGATTAGTTGATTGCTTCAGCTGCTCCACAAGCTCTGTGATGTCAGTGTCCTCATTCTCTGTTGCTGTTTTCAGGTGTTTCCTGGCAGTCTTCGGTGATGTGCGTGGACTTGCCATGGGTGTGGACGACATGTTTGTTTCATCCTTCAAGTGATGGGCCACATGCTGGACAGCTGAATGGGTTAACATTTTAAAATGGTCTTCAGACTTTATCCTTTCCATTTTCATGGAGAAATTTCTGGTGAACTTGACTCTCAGAAGTAAAATCTAAATACTTTTGAGAGTGTGTGTGTGTGAGAAAGAGGGAGAGGGGAGAGAGCAGTAAACTAGAAATTATGGTGGGCTTGTTCCATGTTCTTAATAGCAGCAGATTACTGCTGCAATAATGTGACAACTGATTGATCAAGGTAGAAACTACAACTAGTGCGCCCATCTATGCTAATCTCTATGCTTCTACAAGGGGACTGACATAAGTCTTGGGCCTGACCATGAAGGAGTCACAGGAGGAAGATGAAACTTGGCACATTTAAAGTTCATCATATTTGCACTGAATGTGTAAAGTACGCGTTTGTTTCTTCAATGGGTTTTCCCGCTATGGTGCCCGGCACAATGTACCCTATTGACCGGATATGCTGCTCCAAAGATTTGACAAAACAATGGAAAAGAAGGAGGCCAGAGCTGTGATAAAATTTCTGATGTTTCAGGGAAAAACACCTACAGAAAAACACAGGGAGATGGAACCAGTGTTTCGTGATTCTTGTCCTTCATATACTTCGGTAAAAAAAACTGGTGTCAACAGTTTAAGTGCGACCGCTCAAATGTTGCTGATCTGCCAAGATCTGGTAGACCAGCCTCAGAGTGCAACGATGAAAATGCAACAAGAGTGAAGAAAATAATTGACCAGGATCAAAAAATGACAATTATGGAGATAGCTAGTAGAGTAAAACTAAATGAAAGAACAGTTTATAGAATTTTACACAACAGACTGAACATGAAAAAAGTGTGTGCACGCTGGGTTCCGCAGCTGTTGACACGTGAACAGAAGCAAACGAGGGTAAATTGCTGTCAAAAATTGCTCAAAAAGTGTCAGTCAAAAATTTTTTTGGAGACCATGGTGACAGTAGATGAGACTTGGGTACACCATTATGACCCCGAATCCAAAATTGCCAGCATGCAATGGAAAACCCCGGGCTCCCTAACACCTGTCAAGCCCAGGGCGCAGAAATCTGCAGGAACAGTGATGCTGACTGTTTTTTGGGACGGCAAAGGTGTCCTTTTGAAAGATTATCTGCCTCGTGGCAAAACAGTTAATGGACAGTACTATGCAGATCTTATCACAAAACTAAGAAAGGTTGTGACCAGGAAACGAGGGATAACGCGCACTCAGAATCTTCCTTTGCTTCAAGACAGCACGCCCTCTCACAAAGCACGGCTTGTGCAGCTAGCAGCCAACGATTTGAATATTGAAATTCTTCCACACCCACCATATTCTCCAGGTTTGGCTCCATCAGACTTTTTCTATTCCAAAATCTTAAAAAACAGCTAAAAGGAAATCATTTTGACAGCGATAAAGAGGTTATACTGGCATGTGATGACTGGTTTAGTTTGAAAAATAGGGTGTTCTACTCCCAAGGTCTTTTCAAGGTCAAGTAGAGATGGCAAAAGTGTGTCAATTCCGACGGTGGCTATATTGAAAAGGAATAAACACTATACAAAATTTCAGCTCTCTGTGACATGTCCTTCATTGTCAGGCCCAAGACTTATGTCAATCCCCTTGTATAGATAACATGTTGTGGAATATTTCCTGACTATACTGCATACATTTATTCCATGCATAGGAAAATGAGGTTACCATGGTCGTAGTTGAAGTTATTAATAATGGGACTGTCAGGGGAACTGCTTCGAGTGGTGCCATAGCTGTTCTGCCGACTGTATGGGCTCTGACCTGTCCCGTGCAGATTGAAAAAAAAAGTATGATGTGTAATTGAAGGAAGCTTGTGTGAAATCTGACAACTTGGCAGTCATGAATTATAATATATTTCATTTTTTTCTTACTTGTGTGTTAATACCGTACTACCCAGAGTAAAGAGACAATAGCTGCTGCCATAAAAATAGAGAAAACCTTTGGGTATCTCTAAAAAAAAAATTATAAAAAAAAAAATTCCAGCAACTACTGCAGCAATGAGAAAAACTTTGGTATAACAGATCACAGATAACTGTGAACCAGCTCAGCACCAGATTAAAATTTTATTTCATTTTCTTCAAATGAGATCAACTGGGATTCAACCGCTATGCTCACCAATTGAAGCCTTGGCAATGCAGCTTTCAACAAACTGCAGACATCCCTATCACAAGCCCCATGTCGTTTCCAGGGCTCTCTGAAGAGACAAAGAAAGAATAGGACTACTACACTCTTAGGCATGTGGTACAACGCAGATAATATGAGGTTGTGCACAGGTCTGGCAACCTCATCATGACAAACTGCCGCAGAACACACCACTACAAGAGCACGTTACTGCTTGGTGCAGGCATTCTGGGAAGGGACCAGCCACTATGGTGGCGTCATGCTCCGTAAGAACCATAAAGTAAGATTATGATGATCCCTATTACGTACTGCCAATACTGTCCAAGATCTTTACAGGCCCGCATCGGGCTCATCAGTCATCTTCGTACCCATAGACAAACCTAACATATTCCTAATAATTGGATGAAGAGAGTGATCTTCATCACCCGTGATGGACGAACTACACTGTACTTAGCATTTCTTCAAGATCTTTACTGCAGTGAAATTATCTAGCCATTTTTTAATGTCTTTTTTTTTTTTAAATCACTGTGCAAGAAAGATTAATCTGTAAAATGGTCTTTGGTACCTCTACCTCAAAGGCAGCTTTAAAAGTGAATTATAATGTTTAAAAAAATAAATTCCTTATTCCTTTAAATCTAATTAATTTCCCCCTTCTGAAGCTGTCTTTTTTCTTTCTCAAAAGCAAATGCTTCCTGATCATAAAACAAAAAAATAAACAGGAAACATAAGGATAAACACACGTAAATCTGGATCAAATCCACTTCAATTTTGTTATCCCAAGTCAACATAATATTGTAAATGAGACTAAAACAGAATTCCAGAAAAAGAATCTTGTATCACAAACAAACATAAACAGATCCATAATATCAAAAGAGCAGTAGATATGAGAAAATAAAAATAGCTATTGGTCTTCATGATAATAGCAATATACCTGACTGAATCAATCCTGAAATCTGAAGAAGAAGCAATAGGCAGGGTGGGAGTCATGTAAAATAATATTATTACTCTATTATATTGACAATGGTGATTCTAAAACTGACATCAGTGGTATTTTAACCAGTGATATGGTGCTCTTGAACATTACAGTGATGATAAGACAGCACTGGAATTGACACCATTTGCACTAACAATGGCGGTAAAGTGAAAAGTTACCATTGACACTGATTTCAGTGCTGGCCGATGCTTAGCAAGCAACATGCTAACTGCAGTAAAAACTGTATAAATTACAGCATATAAAAGTATAAATATAAGCTATGCAAAGGCTCTCATTTTAGTCTGTTGATATCAGTTTCTGTTGTTCATGAGTGTGTGGTGCCATGGTAACAACACTTTTGTAGATACTCACCACTATTCTGATCATGAACCCGTTTAAACCTATTGATAATTTGCTTAGCTCCAAACCTCAGAAATGAGGTATCTGAGGAAGGTGGTTGAAGTAACAAAAAGGGACATGGTCCGAAACCAGACGATATGGCAAGGCCTCAAAACCCAGCCCCTGCAGACCCAAGTAAAACAGTCCCAACTACGATGGTTTGACCATGTCTGCAGAAAGGGAGAAAATTGGCTACCATGACAAATATGGGAAACTAAGAGCAAGGGATCCAGACCTCCAGGACGACCCAGAGTTCGCTGGGAGGACAATATTGGACAATTTCTGAAGGATCGAGGGCTAGACTGGAACCAGGTCATGAGGAAGACAGCTGATAGGATAATATGGCACTCATTCTGGAAAACCTCTACACCCCAGGGTAGAAGAGGAACGACTAGGTAAGTAAGATAATTTGCTTGATGCCAGTCATCCTACATCTGAGCCAACATGACAATTCAATGCACCCATTTGTGCTGAAAGTGAGTGCTGTTCCTTTATTTCATGTGTATCTGTGGTACTTATACATTCATGAGAATGGTAACATTTGGACAAACATGAAGTTTGACAGCCAAAGGAAAGAGAAAGAGCAAGGACAGCACAAGAAGTAAGGACAGGGACATAAAGCCTGGATGTGCATGAACAGACATCAAGTTACCAGCATATGAGAATAATATATAGAGAGAAACAAAGAGTTGGACTTCATAACAAGTTTGACAGGCACTATAAAGTGAAATCCTAAAACTGACAAAAACCAAGAAAGGGACAGAGGCTTATGGAAGTTACTCTGCCTAGAATTGTTGCTTCTTTATGACCTGCAGACAAAACTTGATACCAAATTCATTCAATAAAATTAATAATAGGTTCAGATTTGGCAATGCTGGTAACATGGTTTAGATGCTGCAAACTTGTAAATACAGAACAGTGAGAAAATGTGTGTACAATGAGACAGAACCATTGTCCTTGAAATACTAAACAGTATGCATGCTCTCACTACAGGAAAAGTTCAAAGAGGAGAGAAGCAGACGAAGAATAATAATACAATATGTACACAACAGATTAAAATGCAGCTAGAACATTAAAATGTGGAAAAACAAATATACACACAGAACAGCATAACTGATAGTTCAGGAACTGGAGAAGTGCAATGAGGAAGAAGAAAATAAAACTCAGGAAAATTGACAACTGTTTTTAAAGCTGTATCATCTAAACTAACTGGGCTTAGCTGAAAAAAAAAAGAAAGAAAGCTGTTTTTGAAAAATCATGGCATGAGAAATCATTAGTCAGAATAATTTATCACAGAATAACAGGAAAGAATACTTGTCTTTTTTTTATTTCCCCCTCTCTTAAACCAGTACCAATACAGAGTACCAAGTATGGTGACATTCATGTGTTCTGTTCCTTGTGACAAGCAAGCAGTCTATGTTCTATTCCAGCACTAACATTTTAAGTGCAGTGGTAATGAAAAGTAGTGGTATCAGAATTTAGCAATCAAATACTTTTAATCTCCCATAAACAAAAATAAAACAGTAAACAGTTCAAAAGTCACTGGCTTGGGGGCGATACTTTACTTCTGACACCTCTCAATATTATCATGATCACTGAAGTCATATAGCAGACGTAACTAGAGCTGCACGTTCGATAAAATCATGTTAACAGAGAATACTGTAAACCTTTAACAATGTTTTACTGCATACATTTTTATGCAAGATTGTCCTTTGCCACTTTCTTCAATGTCCTTCCAGTTCACACATCAACTTAAATACTGAAGTTTCCCAGCAAAGAAAAGCTACCGTAGACCTAATCTACAAAGGATTAATCATAGATGGTGCTGGAAATCACACAGTTACGCTTACACACTTCACACCATGCTGAATTAAACAATTAAAAACTGGAAAGAATTAGAACATACAGGTCCACACTGTTAAAAAAAATAAAAATGTATACAAAATAATGAAAATGCATAATTTCATTAAAATATATATAGGAAGCACTACATTTATGAAATTTCACAAAAGGACATTCATACATGTACACTTAAAACTGCTAAGCTCCTGGATATCATTTCTAAAAGTACTACTTATGGTGAAAACAATGAAGTAAATTAAAATAAATATGTATATACTAATAATTCAGTAAAAATAAAAAAATCATCAAGCTCATCAGACTCAAATCATGAACTATCTTAATTCAAAGACTGGTTACAATGAATGTCATTCAATTTGTCTCTAGCCTTGATGTCTCAGATTATTCTATGTGCAACACTTGATGTTTCCTTTCCATTTATACTATGATTACCCTCATACCCACTACCTTTCAACTTTTCTGGGAATTAATGTTTTCAATGAAGTTATATATCTCTTTGTTATGTCTATCATTAGTCTACCATTTTCAAAAGACTTGTTTATCAGTCAAATGTGTCTTAATTTCTAGGGCATCTCAAAGCAAAAAAAAGTGTGTCCATTTTATTTCTTTCTTTTTAATGTGACAACAGTTCAAAATCTAACTAAGGTTAGAATCTGAAGGTGAGAATTTGCAGAACAATTTTACAAAACAAATCAGATCTGTCATCGACTACAGCAGAGGGAACTGATATCGAAGTATAAATACTGAAAGATGTACAGATGTGGACTAAAAAGATTGTGACTTTATCCTAGGCCATCTATAGACGTTTTATGGAATAATGTGGTGAAAATAACAGTGTAAAGATTGAGAGAACATGGTCATGGCTAGGGCTGGTAATTGTTAACTGCAGATTTGGTTAACAAACTATTCAGAATTATCAGGTCAGTTACAATGGTTAACTGTTCAGCCACTTTCCTTATCATTTTACAACTACCAGTAGTAGCCGCTTCAGTCATAAGTTTCAATGGGAATGCGTCCCCCGAGGTGATAGCCTGTGCTGCTTTTTTAAAATATTTATGGTATTCCTTTTGGCGTATTCTTTTCTCTTCTGCTTGTTGTGAGAGCTTCTTTTTGCCCAATCTGAGTCACCACCTGGTGAGATCGGCAACTTCATTCTCCCAGATTGCTGGATTTATATCCAGTGTGTTCATGTCTCTCTTGCACACACACCTTTGAACCTCAGCTTTGGTCGCCCGACTGTTCTTTTGCCATCTGTCTGTAGAAGATATCTTTAGGAATGCAACCATCTTCCATGCGGCGGACATGGCCAAGCCAGCGTAGTAGTCTGCGTTGTCTAAGCTCTGATGGCCAGCACTTGACAGCACCTCGACACTGCAGGTGCGCCCCCCCCCCCCCCCACCCCCCCCATGCTTGGAGTCTCCACCAAAGCAGTTATAGGCTCTTGCAGCCATTGTTTTTGTAGCAATTAGTTTGACATGATGAGGTTACAAGCCCTGTGCATGACCTTATATTAGCTGCCTCTAACGACACGCCTCAGGGAGCAGTTGTACTATGCTGTCTTCTATTCTATACAACAATGGAACTATATTCCTAAATTTAGCTATCAGATTTAGAAAGCAAATACACATTTTTTTTTTACATTTGTAGTTTTGCGCATTAAGAGGTCAATGTTAGGTTTGTAGTCTCTCAAACCTCCCCACACCATAACGAATGAATAAATAAAAAAAAAAGAAAAATATAAAATAAACAATTAAAAAACCAAACAAACAGTGAATCTGCTGGAAAAGAAAAAGAAACAAATGTATATGTTGTACCAAGCAAACATGTTCATTGAACCAGTGAAGGCAAATACTAAGTATGGTGTAAAAATAAGGGCACAGTTTAAATCTAATGTACCCACTTGATCATGCAAGTTTTAAGGATCAATCTTGACAGACAGCTTGGTTTACAATATTATTTATATCCTTTATTCTGTTCCTCAAAACTTTACAATGTTTTCGTACATTGAAAGAATGTGTATGTAAAGGATATTAATATAAATAACACAGTAACAAGTTTTAGAAATGCAAAATTATACAATTTTCTTAATGGACTAGAGAATAAGTGCCCATGGTAGGGGGAGGGAGATGTATATATATATATGTAGTGAATGAGCAAAAGATGTTACAATGAAATAAAAAAACTATTTGTGTACATGCTCATGAGCAAAAGATAATAGAAGGAAATAAAAGACTATGTGTGTACATGCTCAATAATCATACAATCAATGGCTTGGGCTCCCCTCAGTACCTAGCCTAGTGACCATACACTTCTATTCATCTAATTTTTCTGCAACTGTTCTATCTTTTCCCAGGTGTGTTCTTCCTACAGTTCTACTTTAATCATAGTGCTCAGTTACTTTATAATGATCTCTTATTTTTGTAAAGGACGTTGGCAGGCCTATATTCAACCTTTTGTAGTTGCCTTTTAAAAAGATATTTGTTAACATGAAGGCAGTGATATCTTTCCTTCCTGGATCAAAGTCCAGCACCAGAGCAACATATGGTCATAACGTCTTATCCTGACAGAGCCCAAAATGGGTATAACATATGACGGAGAACAATATGGATGTAACTTTACTTAACAGACCACAATATGGGCACAACTTGCACTTATCAGAACACAACATGGGTACAACTGGTATTTGATAGGAGTGCAATATGGGCAGAACTTATACCTGACAGAATATAACATGGGTACAACTTGTATGTGACAGAATACAATATGGTTACAACTTGTATTTCATAGGAGTGCAATATGGGCATAACAAGTACCTAACAGAACATAACATGGGTACAACTTAATATGTGGCAGAATACAATATGTGTACAACTTGTATGTGACAGATCACAATATAGGTACAATTTGTACTTGACAGAGTGCAACATGGGCATAACTTGTACCCAACAGAACACAACATAGGTACAACTAGTATTTGACAGAACAAAATATGAGTACAACTTGTACCTGACAGAGTGCAACATGGGCATAACTTGTACCCAACATAACACGATATGGATATAATTTGTACTTGAAAGAGTGTTAAGGGGTCAAATTATGTGTATTAAATTTGTAATTAAAGCTGACAATGGCATTAGGTAAAGTAGTGGAACAAGCACTGAAAGCATTAAGTCCTTTGTTAGAAAAGTTCTGTTAATAGCAATGCATAAAGGATGCTACAAATACATTTATGTGTTTAGTTGTCCAAATCGAGTAGAGGATACAGGTCTAAGTGCCTAAAAGTTACAAAGACCTATTATACTCAAAACAAAAAAATATATTATTTACACTAAACAGCAAAACAATAAATGTAGGGTCATGAAAAGATAGCGTATGGTCTTACAATGCTAAGACCTAAACTAGTATTTTTTCATGATGGCCCAGTATTAATAGGGTGCCTCAGATCACACCAGAAGTGCAAATCTCACAGCACTGAAACAAAAATTTTTTTAAACAAATCTAAGTGATGATGATAGTGACTACAAAAAGAATTAAAGAACAGAAATAAAAACACATTTACTCCGGGCTAATGAGGCTCACCAATCACATACCTGAACCTGACACTCTCCGCTTACTACGATCAGGGTCACCAAAACCCAACGCAGAGTGCAAGTCTTGACGAAGATAAACATAGCATGGATTTAATACGAGGTGCTAAAGCGAAGAATCCAGAACCATAAAGTAATGGGGTTAAAATTAAAACAGCCCTGAGAGTAGTATGAGCAAACAAGCTGTTTCTAACATGTTCATCTGTATCACATAAAACTTAAAAAAAAAAAACACACAAAACAATTTCATTAAGAGAACAAGCGACCAAGCTTCTTGTCATGCCATGATCACCAATATCCACAGCAGGCAAAACAACTGTCACCAAAAATGTGTAAAATGTTCACATTTTCATAAACTCACTTTCTCAAATCAATCAATACCCTTTAGCTCCCCAATGAGCATAGGCCTTCAACAAACACATGCCAAGTCCTCCTGTCCTGTGCCATCCGCTCAAGTTCTTTCCATGTTTTCCTCATCATTTTCACCTCTGTTTCCAGTTCTCTTCTCCATGTGTTTTTGGTCTACCTCAATCCTGGAGATTTTCCAAGACGAAAAAAGGTTAGTCGGCAACCCAGACTCCTTTCGGCTTTCTCTGGGTTGCTTCAAGCACCTCCTTTCCAGAGGACCTTCTTCTGTCTTGGGCGGTTGAGTTGATTTATATTCTTTATTTGACTTGTCCATATTTGTTGAAGTTTTTGTGGTAAAAAGTTTTTTACGGGATGGGGTAACCAGCCCCATGCCCAACCCTCCTTAGTCACTTTTTACGACATGCCTGGTAGGGTACAGTGTTACTATTCTTTGCTCCCCTTTCGGGCCCCGGTAACACTCGGGTGACTTTCTCAAATGCACTGAATTTTTTTTTTTTTTAAATACTAAGGCAGGTTTGTGAAAATATTTCCTCATCTATTTCTGTTGTTTAACTTTATTTTCTGTTTTTTTTTAAAGTTGCCACCTACAAGTGTATTTGTTATTCATTTATATTTGGTCATGCACTTTTTATAGTTATTTCCTTTATCTTTAATGTTATTCCTGAACAGAAGAAACTACAAGGACATGGAAACATGATGAACAAAAATGGAAAACTGATGAGATAAAGAAGCAGAAGAGTTTACTGAGAACTGCCTAACCCGCTTGTGGTCCAAAAGCAGCAAAAAGGCAAAAGGTGAAAATTTACATAGGGATTTCTTTCCACTAGCCACAAAGTACATAGTCTTGTTTCTACTGAAATGTTTTACTGATAGGCCATTATTCTAACTGGTTAAGAATCATTTCCTACAAACGTGCGCTAAAGAATGGTAATGTAGACAGAAGTTCCCTTAGAGGGTGTCGTCTCTGATGAGACAAAGACAAAATAGGACAACTGCTCCCTCAGGCATGTCGCACAAGGTGACTAATTTGAGGTTGTGTATGGGGGGTCTGGAACTCCACCTAGGTCGGTCCCAAGCCCGGCTGAAAAAGGAGGAGGGTGGCCTACATGGAGGCCGTAAGGAGGCAGCCCCTCCACCATGCAAAGGCACAACAGGCCAATTACCTGTTTGTTTTAAATCATGATTACGCGAACTACAAGAGAGAAAACCGGACTGATTCTAAAGGCGACGAACTGGAACGGACTACGACTTAGACAATCTTTGAAGGACCGAGGACTAGAATGGAACCAGGCCCATTGGAAGACAACCGATAGGATAGTTTGGCGCTCTCTCTTCCAAACCTCTACACCTCATGGCAGAAGGGAAATGACTAAGTAAGTATGGGGGTCTGGAAGAACGAATTGAGACTCTTGAGATGTGGATGTACAGAAGAATGGGGTGCATCTCATGGAAAGAGAAGAAAACAAATAAGGAGGTCCTATAAAATCTAGGTATGAAAAGAGAACTGATGAAGGAGATCAAAGTTAGGCAGCTAAAATACTTTGGCCACATAAAAAGGCATAACACCTTGCAGAAGACCATAATAGAAGGGAGAGTTGAAGGCAAACATGCAAGGAGAAGACAGCGCTATAAGTAGGAAGATAACATCAAGAGATGGACAGGAAAGAGTCTATCAGAGTGCACCACCAAGACAAGAGACAGCTGGAGATCCATTACAGCCAACCTTCGGTGCGGAGATGGCAGCTGATGATGATGATGATGATGATGATGGGGGTCTGGCAACCTCATCATGTAAAACATACGGCTACACAGAAACTACAGCTGCATGAGCATGTGAATGCTTTGTGCAGGCTTCCTGCAAGGGTCCAGCTGCAGTGGTGGCAGGAAAATGATGAGTAAAATAACGAATAATTCTGACTCATGCTTTTGTCTCATGCAGAAACATATAGGCGAACAATTAAAGCAAGATTTAGAATACATGAGTGACATTTTATGAACCCATCAGCCAGACTTTAAAAAAAAATAAACGTATAACACATGAAAAGCATGACAGTGTCTCGTATGCGGATAGTTATGAAAGCTACAGTAAAATCAATAACATATGTAATGTTATGTGATATATGCCATGGCCTGATAGCCTAAGGGTCAGACATGGAACCATGGTCCCCACATACCAGTATTAGAACAAAGCTTAATCTGATCTACCACTCTTGATGCTGCCATTTAAAAAAAAAAAAAGTTCACATTCAAAACATGTCTAGTGAATATAATGATCGGAAGCACAATGCCCCAAGTGTTACAGAACATGACCATCAAGATAAGCTGACATGGAGCACAATAAATGTTCATATGCATACATGATAATAAACTACTGGCCATCATAATTTTTTTTTTTCATTTAGTCAAATGTGCATTCCTGCAGTCTTGGTACAGTCTTGTCTACATCTTGAATGAAGAGTTTGAAATCATCACAGCACATAAAATATAACAACTTTTCATGTAGAAATTTCAACCTTACAGCAGACACAGGTCAACTATGAGGTTTTATCCAAAGACAAAAGATGATGGCCCTTATACATCCAAGTAAATGTAAACACTGTACCTGGGATTTTCAAAAAACACACATGACAAAATTGGACAACACATGAGTAACACAACAAATTTTGAAAAATTCATGGGTGTCTGTTGAGGCCAAATACATCTGAAGGTCACACAAATTTCTAGCCAACCTTTCTCAACCATTTAGTTTATTAAACACTACATGAAAAACACATACCAAAATGTGGAGACTGCTGTGATAATGAAATATTCTCAATGTGCAAGATGCTAGAAATCTTAAGAATACAAATTTTTAAGAATATCAAGACCATAAGAGTAGAAAAAACATGTGTAACTACTAAACTAAACACTATGGGGCTCTCTATACATTGAGGCATGGAGCAATGGGACACTTAACCATGTGTTTCAATATATTTTAATTTAGATAGTTTTCATTTCCTAACCATCCCGTTCCGATTCTTTATATATCTTCTCTGTCATTCTTGTTTCTATCACCTATTTTCTTTTCATGTGTTTTGGGGGAGTCTATATGTCTTCTGCTCTGAGCGTTTCATAACAAACACAACTTCGTGATGTTTTTAATAAATGTTATTAAAACATTGCTTACTTTAAATCCTGCAGGGCAGTCTTTAACATTACCATACAAATTCCTTTTGCAATAATAAAAATTTGCTCATCAAAAGAGATTCACTGATTAAGTTAACATCTTATTCTCATGTGTAATAATAATAATAATAAATTCTTTAAGCGCCAAACACGGCGCATAAGGCAGAAACCAGTGCTCTCCAGGTTGTTCGTTGTGACGCCACTCCTCTTAGCTCTTGCACATTATTTAGGCCCAACGTTCTTCCTTCTCTTATTATTGTTCTTCTGAGTGTTTCTTTTGGTCTTCCTTTTTTCCGCTTACCCTCAGGAACCCAAGTGAGCGCCTGTAGTGGTATTCTGTTGTTTTGCATTCGTAGGACATGACCGATATATGACCATCGTCTTTTCCTTATATAGTCGGAGACATATTTCTGCCTAGAGTCTTCTCTTATTTGTCGATTAGTCTTGAATTCTTTCCAACTGATGTTCATGAGTTTTCTAAGACATTTGTTCTCGAATGTATTCAGCTTGTTCTCCAATGATTTTGTTATTTTCCAACTCTCACAGCCGTATGTTAACACCGAGATAACATTTGAATTAAACAGACGAAGCTTGGTATGTATATTCAATGATCGTAATTTCCAAATGTTAGATAATCTATTGAAGGCGCTAGCTGCCAAAGCAATTCTAGTATGGATTTCTCTTGTTGTGTCACCATCCTGAGTCATTTTACTGCCTAAATAATTGAAACTTTCAACTTTCTGTAGTTTTTCCCCGTTCAAGATGATATCAAAGGTCTCGTTAGAAAAGTTCATAGCTTTAGTTTTTTTTTTTTTTTTTCTCATGTGTACTGGAATAATAAACATGTATTTGTTTTGCCTTCGACATCATCAAGATTCCTTTTTACAAGCATACATATTTTTTTCTGTCCACTTCTCCCGTAACAAATCTTTAACAGATCCAGGTTAAGCCATATCAATCATTTCAGCACTTGTCTCCTTAGGCTGACACTTCGTTTCTAATCGCATGACTTCCCCTACTGCTTTTTGGTTTCTTCCTCATGGTCCAACCATCTTAGTCTTCCGCTTTTGCTCACATTCAAACATAATAACCTTAAAACATTTTTCAGTCACACAGCATCATGCATCCTTTTCATTCCCAATGAAACATAAGGTCCAACTATTAACATCACAGATTTTTATAGTGAACTATAGAGGTTCTACAAGATCTAGGTATGAAAAGAGAACTAATGAGGGAGATCAAAGTTCAGCAGCTAAAATACTTTGGCCACATAAAAAGGCATGTAAAGTTCTGTCACACTGTAAAGTGTCAGTCTGTAAAGAAGTGTTGTGTGTTCTCTTTCTTCTGTAAAGCTCCACTATCAATCACTGTAGCATGTTGTTTGTGGTGTCACTACTGTATATGTCCATTGTAGTGTACAGAGTTGTTGAGATCAGGCATGCTCCAGTCTACCCAGCTGTAAATGGGTAACTCACCCTAGTCCTAAGTTAGGGAAGGCAAAGGCAGCTGTAAACAGTAGTTTCCCTCTAAGGCTCCAGGGAAGCAGGCCCTAAACTTGGTCAATTCAACCGACGCAGGATGGTGTATATATGGAGTAGAAGTGTAGAGTGTGATTAACGCGAATGGTGTACTGTTCGTGTTCTGACCAATCTAATCACTCATACACTTGTGTCTACAAGGCACCAATGCAGACTGCTGGAATCTTTGTTTACACAGTTTATTTAGACGCACACACTGGGACATAATGAGTAAATCATGGGTACAGGTTGACACATCAATTTGCAGGCATACATAGTAGATCCCAAGTCATGACACATTCATAAATAATGGGTAGTACATCAATAGCTTCCAATGTCATGATACATAATGGCCGCATCCCCTATCTGACTAAGCGCGTCAGTGAAGGCGGATAGGTAAGTAACTAAAGTTGCTTTATGTTCATAGTTTATATCATATTATGAAACCACGATAAGGGGTTTCTATCAAAATTGAGATCTCCTTGCCACTGTCCGAATAATAAGATACATGCCCGTTCTTTGGACAGTGATTCAAAAATATGATGACAGGAATGTAATATGGCCGCCTTCCTGAGTTGTCGCTCATTCACTCACAGGAGGGTATATCTAAGCCAAAGTTAATTTGAAATGTATAAGAATAATTTCTTAAAGTTCCTCCAAACAGTTCTACAGTAATCCAGTTACTTCACGTAGACATAACTGCTATATGGAAGCCCGTCATCTTCGTCGATACAAACATGACCCTAGCGTTGCGAAGCACAAAATTCCAGCTAGGTCTAACCGACATGAGATCATCAAAAATAGGGTCTGGAATTACCTGGAGTCCGAATCATACATGGTACCGTACATTAGGAGAGTCTCTAACACAAGCTCTAGTAGATACACAATCTCCTACAGAAGAAAAACCACTTCGTAAATCATTTTTACTGAAGAATATACCAGCCCTGGAAAATGCGTAACCGCCATTGTAAACGGTACCTCGGAACTCATCACGACTTGTCAAGACAACTCCTACTTCCGCTAGAGCGGCATAACAAGAATATAGTCCTGCCTACCCATCCAAAATATACAATATAGGACTGATTCTACTTGTACTAATAATATGTAATACATATGAATTCAGGCCATAAACATAATAAGCAAATTAATATATTTTCTGGCCCTAACAAATAAGTACGGACATGGGTGTCATATCCATGCGCCGGATCAATATCAAGAACGATTACTCCTATAATCAAAAGTGTGAATCAATCATGAATTATCTAGCTTTACCATAGACAGCATTTTCATACACAAATGAATGAACGTCTATATCTTTTCCATCTTAAATAGCCATATCGATTTTTGTAATATGTGCGTCAAAATATGCACGCAACAGATTACCACACCCCTCTGGAAAAAAAAATGGTACTTTTTTTTTTTTGAAATACATCTAGGAGCAACATACAATAGGCTCACAACGCACCAATAACAATGCGCAGATGATAAGCATAAGTTTTCTGACCTTAGAGAAAGTACTTCTCTAAGTATAAATATTTCCAGAGAGGTGTCACCAACGCATACTACAATATTAGCAATGACACAATTTCTACATTAGTTTATACATAAATTTCATCTAAGATATCTTAACATCATGATCATCAAAGACGAAAAAAAACATTGAAAGATCAGCGGTGAATAAATATCAATGAACCGCTAAGTAGTGTTACAATCAATATATGATATTACATATGTGTACACATTTCAACATAGGAACAACTGTATCAAAGTTGTATAACAGTTATGAATCATGTGGGCATCTAGACAAAATATCTGCCATCACATTTTCTGACCCACGGATAGCTCGCACCGAAAAATGAAATGGCTGCAGAGCAATAACGTAACGTGTTGATCTCGCGCTCTTCAGATTTTTACTCTGAATAGCCGTAAGAGCTTTCTGGTCAGTTTCCACGATGAAATGCGCGCCAAGAAGAAATCTTTGCAGTTTAAGGATTGACCAAACCATAGCCAATAATTCACGGTCTAGGACCGAGTAATTCTTCTCTCGGCATTTAATTTACGAGAAATATACATCACAGGATGCAGAGTTCCAGAGTACTCTTGCATTAGTGCTGCTCCAATCCCGGTGGATGAAGCGTCACTACGAAGAATAAATGTCTTATCCTTAGAAGGCAATACTAGGATAGGTAAAGTAGAAAACATAGTTTTAACCTTATCCAAAGAGGATTGACATTCTTGAGTCCAATGGACTACATTAGGAGACCCTTTCTTTAGCAAGGAAGAAAGAGGTGACATAATGGAGGACAGATTCGGAATGAATCGTCCATAAAATTGTATTAGACCTAAGAGACTTCGCACTTGCTTTTTAGTCTTAGGAATAGAAATGTTAAGTATCTTACTTGTATTATGGTCTTCTGTTTTTAGGAACCCATGACCAACACGGTGTCCTAAGAAAGATATTTCGCTAAAACCAATACATGCTTTCGATGGTTTCGCTGTCAGGTTATGCTCACGTAAGATAGACAATAGTTCATTTATCCCATTATAGTGATCGTTCCAAGTATCACTGAAAAGACAGATGTCATCAAGATACGCAATGACATCTGAGCGATGAGATAGGATTCGACGCATCATGCGTACGAATGTTGCAGGGGCGTTCATAAGACCGAAAGGCATGAAATTCCATTGGAATAGACCCCTAGGCGTCGAAAAAGCAGTCAACGGTTTGGCGTGTTCGGATAATGGAACTTGCCAATATCCCTTAGACAAATCGAGTTTAGTAAAGAAATGAGAATTCGATAGTCTCCTAAGTAGCTCTTCTAGTAAAGGCATAGGTTCAGCATCAAATTTCGTCACTTGGTTCAATTTGCGATAATCCACGCAAAGACGTATGTTATTGTCTTTTTTTCGTACAATAACCATCGGCGAAGAATATGCTGATGTGGATGGTTCAATAATTTTTAACTCTATCATCTCATCCAACTCTTTCTCTACCTGTGCTTGAAAATGTATCGGGATAGGATACGGTCTGACTCTTATAGGACTATGGTCAGTAAGAATAATGTCATGTTGAATGACATCAGTTTGACCAGGAATGTCAGTAAGGACATCCTGAAATTGTTCTAACATAGTAGAAACTTGTTTCTGCTCTCCTGGAGATAATTCGGGAGAAATTGCAACATCTTTCCATGATTCATTAGAGTGAAGAGGAATCATTGGAAAAGGTAGATTTACATCCGAGAAACTCGTTTCCCCATCCTGTATTACTGACAGAGATGAGTACTGTCCATGTTGGACTGGAAAATCGTCCGTTGCCTGGAACACAGGTTGTAAATAATCCGGACGTTCATGGAATTCCGTGAGCATGTTGATGTGGAAGGTTTTACGCTTCCCGTCAATATCGACGATATAGTCAACATCGGAAACTTTTGATATTATATCGTACGGACCTTTCCAAGAAATAAGAAGTCTATTTTCCCTACAAGGAAGCAAGACGAATGCTTTGTCACCTGGACAAAGTTGTCGCAAGCATCTCTTTTTATTGGCAAAATCCCTTGCCTTCTGTTTCGCAAATTCAGAAGAAGCAGTTGCCAATTTGCATGCTTCAATAATCTTGTGTCTAAGTGCGATGACATATTCATAAGAGGATTTTGTGTCATCGACAATATTATCAGCAGTTATAAGATCATGAAGTAAGGACATAGGACCTCGCGGTTTCGCGCCAAAGACAAGTTCAAAGGGAGAAAATCCTGTATGTTCGTTGGCGACCTCTCTATATGCAAAGAGAGCCGCGGGTAAAACCCTATCCCAATCCTGAGGATGATCTTCTGTTATCTTACCTAGTAGGTTTTTCAGAGTTCTATTCAGGCGTTCCACCATCCCATTGGACATAGGATGATAAATACTACTCAGCGATCTCTCTATCTTAAGAGTCGACATTACTTGAGACATGGTATCCGATATGAGTTGGGTACCATGGTCGGATAATATTTCTGCTGGAAATCCCAGACGAGAAAATATTAACCAAAGAGCATCTGCGACATCAGCAGTAGTTATGCTCTTTAGAGGAACAGCCTCCGGCCAACGTGTGCACATATCAACACACGTCAAAATAAATTGGTGTCCTCTAGCAGACTTTATCTTAAATGGACCAATGATGTCTATCGCCATTTTTTGAAATGGTCAAATGGGAATGTCTGCAGCCTGAATAGGTGCATCATGGCGTGGACCTCTGGATTTAATCTCTTGACATACTTTACAAGATCGACAATAGATTCGTATGTCCTTATTCACAGCAGGCCAAAAGAAAGATTCAAGAACTCTAGCTTTAGTACGGGAAAAACCCATATGTCCAGCACACTGCGAATCATGAGCGTGCTGTAAGATTTTAACTCTCATATTTTTAGGAACAAGGATTTGAGCATGAATGGACTTAGCGGAGTCTTGTATCATACGTACAAGTACGCCATTCTTCATCGTAATCCAAGATTTACGATTTGTATCCTTATTCGGATCACCTTTTGTTGCCAGAGTAAAGAATTTCTTTAGAGTAGGATCATCTTCCTGCTGTTTTATAAAGGAATCATGGGAAATCTCCAAGGGATCATCTTGGATCTGCGCATCATTATCTTCAGAATGTGAAGATTGTGGCATATTAAGAGCTTGAGCCCTAGTGATTACTGCATTAGCAGATTGCATATTAACATTTTCCCAATTAGAAATTTGCTGTGGAGTGCATTCTTTCACTCCATGAATGCGACCGATGATAAGATCAGCGATCGGATTCGGCAAGAGACATGCTTGCACCTCTCCTGTAAAGAAAGGCGTAGCAATATTGATAATGGCAGTGGAGTACTTCTCCAATGTGCCACCAAATGTTACACATTTGACTACATTGCCTGTAGCTCGAGAAAGATTTACGAGTGATTGCCTCACTCCGATGGTAGTGCACCCCGAATCGAAAA
Source organism: Oreohelix idahoensis (assembly GCA_024509875.1). Classification (NCBI taxonomy): domain Eukaryota; kingdom Metazoa; phylum Mollusca; class Gastropoda; order Stylommatophora; family Oreohelicidae; genus Oreohelix; species Oreohelix idahoensis. The sequence goes on along the minus strand of JAMPIV010019757.1, from coordinate 133,938 downwards.
GAATTGATACCGGAGTACCATCTATTAGGCCTCTATTGAAAACAAGAGCACCCCTTCCATTATGCGCGATTGACGCAGGGAGAGCGGGAAGCGGGTGACCGCAGCTTAAAGTAGAAACTGTGGTTGGATCGAATAATGTTTTGCATTGCGAACACTCAGATGCTCTAGCAAAATCGAAAGCGGAATTTGCTACACTATTGGAGTCTTTTTTATCATTATTCTGATTACCGGCGTCGTGGAACTCCTGTTGTGCAGAGTTAGCCTGGTAATAAGATTTACCATGTCTTTTGTGTTGTGATCTACCTCGGTTATAATTGTCTCTATAATTATTATTCCTCTTTTATAACCCCTATTTGGGTTTGAATCATAATATTCATGATCATAATCATCACGCTCATTATACTGAGTATCCCTGTAATATTGGTTCTTTTCTCTCCATGAAGCACTTGGGTAGTTCCTATAGCTACTCCCCTTTCGAGAATGTCTAAAATTATGGGTACCCCTCGCGTGTCGAGGACTATCAGCCCGATTCCAGTTCTTCGAAGAAGAACCCTGATTTGAGTGGTTATCTTGGTTTTGATACTTATTCCAATTAACCTTTTTATCAAATTTATTTTTAGCTCCTTGGAATTTGTGTCAGTATTTCTGATTATATTCTGTTGCCGAAGCAACTGGCATACTCTCTTTAATATTAGAGTTACTAAGAATCATGTCAGGGTGTGCTGTGGCATACTGGTCACAATATTCTTCCATTTGCTTTAATGTACTAGGTTTACGCTCATGTAAGAACTCTAGGAATGATTTATTTACCGAAGACATGACCTTGTCTCTTAACAATAAATCCGTAAGACCATCAAATGTTTTCTCTATTTTGGATAATTCAATCCATCGTGAAAGTGTAATTTGTGCTTTTGAGATGAATTCTGAGAATTCTACACCTACTTCCGGTCTCATTGTTTTAAACAAAAGACGATAACCTTCCTCAGGCAGCTGATATTTCTTCATCAGAGATGCCCTAATAGCATCATAATTATCCTCGTCGGCCTCTTCAACGAAATATAACTTACTCAGAGATTCCCCTTTTAGATTTTCAGACAACTGATTCACATACTGTGATTTGTCAACATTATGAGCTCGACAAGCCCGTTCAAATCTAGAAAGCCAAAATGTTATGTCATCACTGGCAGGGTTGAACGCTGGTACCTTGACCTTGTACACAAAGGGTTTAACATTACCACTAGATGCCTGATTAACATTACTCATACTTGTCAATTTTAATTTCTCTAACTCAAATTCATGTTCTCTTATTGCTTTTCTCTCTTCAGCTTCTCTATCTAATCTTCTCTGTTCTGCAGCAGCTTCTAATTTCTTCTGTTCAGCTGCAGCAGCAGCTTCTAATTTCTTCTGTTCTGCATCAAATCTCCTTTCCTCCACTTGCATCTGCAATTTCTTTAGATCAGCAGCAACATCAGCTTCTTTTTCTAATCTTTTTTCTTCAGCCAGAGCTTTTTCTCTCTCTGTCAGCAGCAGCAGCAGCAGCAGCTTTTCTCTCTTCAGCAGCAGCAGCAGCTTTTCTAATTTTTTTTTTTTCTTCCAATTTAAGTTTTCTCTCCTCAGCCGCAGCTTTTCTTTCCTCAGCTTGCATCTGCAATCTGAAATTCTCAGCATCTATCTTCTTTTGTTCAACTTCTGCTTTCCATTTATTCTCATCTTTTTGTTTTTTCTCTTCTGATTTTAACACAATAGCAAATTGAGTAGTTGCTCATTCTTCTAACTCTTTTCCAGTCTTATCAAGAGATTTTCCTTGTGCAAAAAAGTAATCTAATGTAGACATCTTGTCTTCTTAAATCAGAAACCTGAAAAAGTAAATAAATTACCTTATTTCACTTTAATGGGAGACAAGTCTATATCATAGACTTAGTCTTAGTGAAAAAACCTGTATGGTTATTTTGTTTATCATATAACCAATGATAACTTGAGTACCTGTGGAAAACAATAACTGTATATCTCAAATACTGTGGGAGACAAGCCTTATAAAGGTCTTGTATACCTTAATGTAATCAATGATCACTTGAGTACCTGTGGAAAATAATATTTCCTATACCAATCACTTTGGGAGACAAGCCTTATAAAGGTCTTGTACACTTTGTTTTATAACAATAATAATCATAAAGTACTGGTCTGTACTATAATATAAGTGTATTCAACTATACCTCCTATGTCATATGTCAACTAAAGACATTACAAAGGACAAACAAGAAAAGACAATCTGAAAACATTTGCAGAGATCAAATTAAATTAAATAGGAGAAATGAAAAAAAAAATGATCACAGAATCTGTGATGATAACTGCAATAAGATAACAAGACAAATAACGCCACAGTGTATAAACATAAGGGTGTAAAGAACTGAAATGAAAGGAAAGATGAGACCTACAATTATACAAACAAATCAAACAAAAATAAAGAACAGAAAAATGTTACAAATACAAATATGAAACAGTCGTTACAGCTAACCAAATATTTGCAAACTATGTTGCATGCAAATTTCAATTAAGAAATTGCTCCCTATAGAACGCCAGAACAAGACCAATATCACTTGGTATTTCCTGTTCTAGTCACCTCCCATCCAGGCCCGCAAACACATAACAATCACACATACAACAAATAATATATAAACATAAATACATATAAATCATAAATGTGTACATTATATACTGAAATGTGTTGCAGTTGTAATGTATTGTACTGTATGCTCAGTTTTAACAAATTAGACTACCACTTTATTGAGTAATAGATTTGCTTTCTAATTGTTACACTGTTCAATTTTTTTGAGCACATTAGAAGATCCACCGATGAAATTTGCACTTTATTTTCAACATTGCTCTTCTATTACAGCAGGATAAACAATCACTAGTTTAGAACACTGACTGTACTGTGCCAAATGTCAACAAGTGCTGACCCAGATATTGCTACACTTGTCAGAACAGGTCAAGCTGACATTGATTGTATAGCTGTCCTACTGGTGTTGATGTGGTCAAACAAATGTTCTTGCAACTGTAAAATGTGATTCTCAACACAACAAAACTGCGTAGGCTGGACCCAGGGATCTGGCTCACAACTGTAAAGGGCTGTAAACCACTGTATAGTTCTCCTCTCACTGTATAGTGTTCAGTCTGTAAAGAAGTGTTGTGTGTTCTCTTTCTTCTGTAAAGCTCCACTATCAATCACTGTAGCATGTTGTTTGTGGTGTCACTACTGTATATGTCCATTGTAGTGTACAGAGTTGTTGAGATCAGGCATGCTCCAGTCTACCCAGCTGTAAATGGGTAACTCACCCTAGTCCTAAGTTAGGGAAGGCAAAGGCAGCTGTAAACAGTAGTTTCCCTCTAAGGCTCCAGGGGAAGCAGGCCCTAAACTTGGTCAATTCAACCGACGCAGGATGGTGTATATATGGAGTAGAAGTGTAGAGTGTGATTAACGCGAATGGTGTACTGTTCGTGTTCTGACCAATCTAATCACTCATACACTTGTGTCTACAAGGCACCAATGCAGACTGCTGGAATCTTTGTTTACACAGTTTATTTAGACGCACACACTGGGACATAACGAGTAAATCATGGGTACAGGTTGACACATCAATTTGCAGGCATACATAGTAGATCCCAAGTCATGACACATTCATAAATAATGGGTAGTACATCAATAGCTTCCAATGTCATGATACATAATGGCCGCATCCCCTATCTGACTAAGCGCGTCAGTGAAGGCGGATCGGTAAGTAACTAAAGTTGCTTTATGTTCATAGTTTATATCATATTATGAAACCACGATAAGGGGTTTCTATCAAAATTGAGATCTCCTTGCCACTGTCCGAATAATAAGATACATGCCCGTTCTTTGGACAGTGATTCAAAAATATGATGACAGGAATGTAACATGGCCGCCTTCCTGAGTTGTCGCTCACTCACTCACAGGAGGGTATATCTAAGCCAAAGTTAATTTGAAATGTATAAGAATAATTTCTTAAAGTTCCTCCAAACAGTTCTACAGTAATCCAGTTACTTCACGTAGACATAACTGCTATATGGAAGCCCGTCATCTTCGTCGATACAAACATGACCCTAGCGTTGCGAAGCACAAAATTCCAGCTAGGTCTAACCGACATGAGATCATCAAAAATAGGGTCTGGAATTACCTGGAGTCCGAATCATACATGGTACCGTACATTAGGAGAGTCTCTAACACAAGCTCTAGTAGAGACACAATCTCCTACAGAAGAAAAACCCCTTTGTAAATCATTTTTACTGAAGAATATACCAGCCCTGGAAAATGCGTAACCGCCATTGTAAACGGTACCTCGGAACTCATCACGACTTGTCAAGACAACTCCTACTTCCGCTAGAGCGGCATAACAAGAATATAGTCCTGCCTACCCATCCAAAATATACAATATAAGACTGATTCTACTTGTACTAATAATATGTAATACATATGAATTCAGGCCATAAACATAATAAGCAAATTAATATATTTTCTGGCCCTAACAAATAAGTACGGACATGGGTGTCATATCCATGCGCCGGATCAATATCAAGAACGATTACTCCTATAATCAAAAGTGTGAATCAATCATGAATTATCTAGCTTTACCATAGACAGCATTTTCATACACAAATGAATGGACGTCTATATCTTTTCCATCTTAAATAGCCATATCGATTTTTGTAATATGTGCGTCAAAATATGCACGCAACAAGGCATAACACCTTGCAGAAGACCATAATAGAAGGGAGAGGTGAAGGCAAACGTACAAGGGGAAGACAGCGTTATAAGTGGGAAGATAACATCAAGAGATGGACAGGAAAGAGTCTATGAGAGTGCACCACCAAGACAAGAGACAGAAGACGTTGGAGATCCATTACAGCCAACCTTCGTTGAGGAGATGGCAGCTGATGATGATGATGATCTCCTATATGTTGTGGCTTTCTCTTCTATGTTCTCAAAAGGGCTTCCTTAGCTTTCCTATTCTACTTTTCCCTTACAGATTCTATTCAAGGGTACATCTAGTCACACTGGTAGGTTGTTTTCTAAGAGTGCATTCTAACCAATTCTCCTGCCTCTGTTTATTTTCCAGCACATTTTCAACACTGTGTTATTTTGTTGACTAAACATAATTTACTTATATTACGCACACGTGCTGACATTCCACCACTTTCACACACTCGGTTATCAGGTAACTACACATCAAACACAATTTTGTCCAATGACTAAGCATCAAGTCCATGCACTATGTTTTTTTTTTTTTTTTCGTACGCCCGCTAATACTCGAGGCGAAATCTCAGGTTATTATTATTTTTTTTTTTTAAATGTCTAACCTGACATTGATTTTTACGTGAGTATCCTATTTTCTTGTACAGAGACAAGTGTCCCTCGCCATTCAGGCATATACTCGCCGTTTTCGGAGGTACCCATTATAGCTGGGTCGGCTCAGGAGCCGCCAGTCCCTGGTCAACGACACTCCTTCAAATGTTCTCGCCAGGTCTCGAGTTAATCCAGTCCAAATCCCGGTCGACGAAAAATCCTCAAATGCCGTCGCCCGGGTTTGATCCTGAATCACCCGGTCGCCAGAGCGGTGTTGTAACCACTACGCTAGCGCGGCTCATGCACTATGTAATATCCTGTCTACACAACAATTTCAGAAACACTGTAATTTTTTTTTATACTACATATCAATTTTGAACATAATGTTATCTGTTGACTGCACATAAGTTTCTTAAACCACATTAATTACTGACTATATATAAATTTCATGCATCACGTTATTAGCTGATGTTCATTAAACAGCAATTTCACACTATGTTTCCTGTTAACTACATATAAATTTCTCAGCATTTTATTACAGTGTCTTATTAGTTTCACATGCCACTTAATTTTGTTAATTATAGATAATTTCATATACCAAATTATTTACAGACTACAGGTCATAATCATAAGCTTTGCTATGTTTTAATTACAAATCCATTTCAGATACTTTGCTATTTGTTGACTAAAAGGTAGTCCCATAGCAGACAATGCCGTAGGGGAGTGAAGTGTTAGAGACCTCACTATACTAGGTCCAGCATTGAGAGGTGGGGTGTCCAGTTCCTTTTCTCACTGCCTTTTCCTTCCCTAACTATGTCAAAGTCAGATACACATTTACAGCTGGGTAGACTGAAGTGTGTCAATACCATGAATTGAACCCAGTACCTTTGCCGCAAGAGACCAGTGCTCTAACCACTCTGTCAGTTGGATGCTCATTAGTTGACTACTGATCAATTTTCTAGAATTAACTACTTATTGACTACATATCAATCTCTTCACTATGTCCTCTGTTGGCTACATAAGACCATCATAGACTATATTACCTGTTCAGTATACACGAGTCTCACACCTTGCGTAATTTTTTTCTGACTGCCCAACTAGTTCACACACTATGGAATTTTGCTGGATACACATCAGTTTTCCTATACTATGTTACGGTGTTGCCTGTACATCATAATACAACTTCCACTGATATTACATGACTCATACTATTTATATCTAAGTGTTGCAATATAAGTTTAAGTCTATAACCACTTATGTATCTGTTCATGATGAAACTTACAATGATTACTAGGAATGCTATTCCTTACAAAAATACAGAACAAAACAAGTTCCATAATCACACAAATGAAACAAGAAAATCACATCTGGTATTCATTCACCTGAGAAATGAGCTGTCATGACTATCAAGTCAAACAAGGGGGAAAAAATAAAATATTAAATTTTGATGAATTGATATTTGGAGAAAAAAGTCCCAAATTAGAAGTCCATCCATCATCAATAAATGATAGTTTAAAAGTTTCAGCACTGATCTCGAAACGTCTTGCTCACTGCATTTGTTTGATTCCTCTCTAACATCCAATACACATAGTGATTTTGTTATTTTACCTTGTACTGTCTTGATTTGACTGAAGTACTGAGTTAAAAGTCGGCATCTGTGGCCTAATGGATATGAACGCAGTTTCATAATCCAGATATACCAGGTTCGAAACCTGCTGCAGGCGGTTTGGTAGCAGATCGCTTTGTGTGGATTTTAAACAATGGTATAAGCGCCGTACCGTTCAGAAAGCAATGGCAAACTACTGAATGAAAAAATTGCCTAGAAAAATAAAAAACAGCCAATAAAAGCTGGGGTTGATTGCCACGTCCTGTAAAGGATAAGCAACTAACTTTTAACTGAGTTAATATAATGTCTTTCAAAGATCTCAAGACAACTAACCAAAGCTGCCTATGAGAGGAACTAATTTACATTTAAAATTCCTCAGAAACTTGAAGGACAGAATGTGATAAACGGTGCAATGAATTATGACAGCATACAATACTCAATGGAAAATTACAACCAAACAGTTCCATAATCACACAAATGAAAAAAGAAAACCACATATGAGAGACCAAATACAATGATGTGAATGGTTTTTCAAAGCTAAAATGATTAAACTGCCAAGACTAGTACAAAGTTTTCTGTAAGTAGATTATACTGATGGGTTCTAAAAGAAAACCAGTGAATGAGCCTATGCTGATTTACGACGAGATGACTTTTATGTTTAAACAAAAAAAAAAAAAAGAGGGTAAAATTCATATTTCCTGATGGCCGACTGCGAAATGTTAAAGAATATCATGGTATTAGAAACCTAAATATTAGTAGTGAACTGCATTAAATTAAAAATTCGGGAATCAACACAACTCAGATTGCTGGAATTTGGCATCAAGTGTAAAACTTGCGGAGATGGACATATGAGAGGATGGTCAAGCATGTATACAACCCGCACACAACAGGAACAATCAACATTCATACCCTTTGACATTTACTGAGGGAGACTGAGTACCTAGGGATTTGCCAGGAGTGGAATGATGTCTATTTTGAACCACAATAACAGTAAAAAACACTCAAGACAGTTCAGGGGTCTGCTTCACAGTTTAACAGATTTGGTTTCCAGAAACCTGTATGTCCTGTGGGTGCCAGAATTTGGATTTTAAAAATTCCAATGTCCTTTTATTTTAAATTACTTAAAAATCTCTGGCCTTATATTTCCAGTACGGAGATTATTAAAATTTCTGTCCTTAGACTACCAACTGGGTAAGGCTTATTTATCCCTAGCAGAAATATTACCACTTCAGAACAGAACCCTACCTGTGTGAATTATGAGTAAAATAATTATTTATTCAGGAACCAATCACCATAAAACATATACAAAAATTACTTGTAATGACAGTTTTTATGATCTGTCCTAATAGGTTAAGACCTACAAGCACTTTTCAAAAATACACGTTATTACACAGTTTAATGGAAGAAAATAAAACGGCAGACTAAGACTAAATCTTCAGCTGGTAAAATTGTAATCTCATCTTTGAGAAGTAAGGAACATAAGAATGAAACACCTTGATCCAAATATCAGTAAGATAATATATAAGTTTCAGTTACCAATTACTAATTAAATAAACATGGCAGCATCTAATCCAAAACTATTATACTTCAATATAAAAAGGCTTACCTGAAATCTCATCAGGTTCTATCTGGATTGAGCGGGACCGGCGTACAATGCCTTGCACTCCCGTGTTAGCAAAAGCAAAGGTGGATCTCTTACCACCTTTGATCCGACTATCGCTGAGCAGACGCTGTCTGGATGTGGGCTGGGTCATGAGTTGGTCAATCATGACTTTCTCATGTTTGCCAGCTGCAGAAAGACCAGATCATGCAACTTATTATTGTCGTATACAAGTTCCTGCTGTTAGAAGCTATTTCAGACACCCTGCTGCCTTCTTATTCTGCTTTACCTTATTTGCTCTTTATGGAGCATGGAGCCACTACTAAAGCATTACTCTTTCAAGAAGCTGCATTAAAGCAATCAAGTGCTCTTGCAAACAGTGGTTTCTGCACAAATGTTTTTACGTGATGAAGTTGCCAGCCCCATGGGCAACCTCATTATCAGTCACACCTTATGACATGCCTATGGAAGCAGTTCTGCCATCAATGGTACCTATACCTCGTAGCGGCATGGCAGCTTGTGTACCCTGACAATCCCCAGAGCTATGCCCAGTGGGAGTTTTACTCCTGGTAGGTTCAACCAAGCTGGACTGGTCTGCGTGGGTAGGGGTCAGACAAAAGCTGGTACCCTGGTCCTCCAGGTTGGGGGTTTTAGCACAGGGCCGACACCCCTGCCTATGTAAAAAATCGCACGTTACGGAAATGGCAACAAATGGAAAAACTGTGATGCGGGACGGACATCCAGAGTCTCAGGCTCATATGACTGCCAGTGGTGAAAGCCGAAAGGAAGCCATTGGCATGAAAACGGATGCCCTGACCGCAAAACACAAAACCAGAATTGGATTTTGGAGCATCAGAACTATGAATGAGGCAGGAAAGCTGAGACAAATCACAGCAGAGATGAGGAACTACAAATTACATATCCTGGGAATAAGCGAGAGCAGATGGACAGGGACAGGGAGAATAAAAACAGCTACAGGGGAAACAGTACTTTATTCTGGTAGAGAGGATGGTCAGCACAACGAAGGTGTAGCCATTATCCTGAAGAAAGGAATGGAAAGGTCTTTACTGGAATGGATACCCATCAACAACAGACTGATAAGAACAAGACTGAGGGGGAGATTCACCAACACCACAATTATACAATGCTATGCACCAACAAACGACAGCAATGAAGAGATCAAGGACGAGTTCTATCAACAACCTGGTCATTGGAGGAACACTTTTTCCACACAAAGAAGTGCACAAGTTAACGTGGGAAATCACCAAACGGACGAGACAGAAACCAGATAGATCACATAATGATCAATGGCAGATGGAGACATGCATTACAAGACGTGAAAGTAAGAAGAGGCGCAGATGTGGGAAGTGATCATCACCTAGTAGTAGCAAGACTGAAGGTGAAACTTAGAGCTGCTGGACCAGTTGCAGTCAAACAGAAAAGATATAACATCCCGAAACTTAAGGACCCCCCTGACCAGAAAAACTTTCGTGGTCGACGTAAAGAAACGATATCAGATTACCAAAAGCCAGGAAAGAACAGAGACCGGTGACGTCGACCAGATATTCAACACCATCTCAACAATATACAAGGAAAGCAGCAAGTCATGCTTGGGATTTCAGGAAAGAAAGAGCCAAGACTGGATAACACCAGAAACGCTAAACACCATAGCGAAGAGAAAGGAAATGAAAAGAAAGAAAACAGAAGCTAAGTCTCCCAGGTTAAAGGCAATATATAGTGAACAGTACAGTCAGCTGGACAAGGAAGTAAAACGTCAAACCCATGCTAACAAAAGGACATTTCTGGATGACCTTGCAAGACAGGCAGAAGAGGCAGCACTGAGAAATGAACAAAGCACAGTTTATAAAATAACTAAAACTATCAGTGGAAAACAGGGTGCAAACAACATAACGTTAGTAAAAGACAAGCAAGGAAATCTCATCACCACAGCACTGGGCCAGGAAACAAGATGGGCAGAGCACTTCTGAGAAACACTGAATAAGGAACCAAGGATAATCATCCAGAGAATTTCAAAAGCAGTTGACCATAAACTGAAGAAAGAACAAGCGGGCTTTAGAAAGAACAGAAGATGTGCAGATCATATATTCACCCTCAGGAACATTATAGAGCAGTGCTCAGAATGGCAGAGACAGCTATACATTAACTTTGTTGATTTTGAAAAGGCTTTCAACAGCATACACAGGGACAGCCTATGGAAAATACTGAGGGCTTATGGAATTCCCAGCAGCATTGTTTCCATCATAAAAAGCCTCTATTCTAACTGTTTTCAAAGTGAAAACAGGCGTACGATAGGGATTCCCCTTATCAACAACATTATTAAGATTCCTAAATGGAAAGATCATCCGAAAGGCCTTCCCAACTGGAAAGATCTCCTCCAATTTCAGGGCAGAAGCTATGGCACTACTGCAAGCCCTGAAAATCTTCACCAGACCCGAACAACAACAACCAGCTAAGATAGTAATCTTCACCGACTGCAGATCATTACTGGAATCAATACAAAATACCAGAAATGATAACATGATGAATGAGATCAGATCTGAGCTTAACATCATCCAAAGGTCATCAACCATTGTCCTTCACTGGTTACCCTCCCATTGTGGAATTGCTGGTAATGAGAAAGCAGATGCTCTATCAAGAAGTGGCAGTAAAATGGAACAATACAGTCATCCATTGCCGTATCGGGAAGCAAAAACCATAATCCACAACAAGTACAAAAATCAGTGGAAGGAGGAAGGGGATATGTACAGCAGAGATGACCCAATACACCATCTAAACAGATACCAACAGACCACAATGTTCCGCCTGAGAACCGGCCACTGCAGATTACTAGGACATCTCTATCGCCTCAAGATATCCCACACAAATGAATGCCCATGAGGAACAGGAATCCAGACCCCAGAACACATTCTCCAGAACTGTTCAACCCATGATGAACCGCGACGTGCGACCTGGCCAAGGGGTGCTGAGCTCCAGCAGAAGCTATGGGGCTGCCGCGCCGACCTGGTAAAGACTGTGGACTTCGTCCTGGCGACAGGCCTGCAGATTTAGCATGACTACAAACTGAACGCAGAAGAAGAAGGACAACAACATTATTTTTGACAGCCACAGATTGAGTGATGCGCCAGACAACAGTCCAAGAGGAATTAAATGTTCAACGTTTTCTACACTGGAAGACCTGGAATATGCAGATGACATTGCACTACTCGCGCATTCACATCAACACATTCAAGAAAAAACCGATACACTGAATAAGTATGGCCAGCAGGTTGGCCTGAACATCAATCTGAAGAAGACAGAGGTCATGACACTAAATGTTGGCAATCCTGAGCCAATAACAGTAAGGAACCAGAAGTTAGAACAGCCAGACACATTTACTTACCTAGGATGCATAGTAACACCTGACGGAACAAGCAAGGACATTAACAACAGAATGAATAAAGTGAGAACAGTCTTTGCTAGTCTCAACAACATTTGGAAGTCTTCACAGTACAGCACAAACACCAAATTAAGACTGTATGAGAGCTGTGTACTTTCTGTGCTTCTCTATGGTGCAGAATGCTGGAGAGTAACAGAGAAGGAAATGTCGAAACTGTCCTCCTTCCACACAATCTGCCTAAGGAAATTCTCTGAATTTTTTGGCCAAACACCATCAGCAACCAAGAACTACTTATTCGGTGTAACCAGGAGGACATGCACACCATCATATCTGGCAGACGCTGGAGTTGGGTTGGCCACGTCCTCAGAAGGGACCCTGATACCATCACAAGAACAGCTATGCTATGGACCCCCGAGGGAAAGCGAAAGAGAAGCCGACCAAAAACAACTTGGCGGAGAACTGTAGAAGCCGAGATGCAAAGAATGAACCAGAGTTGGGGCACTGTACGAAGGATGGCCGCCGACCGAGCAAAGTGGAATCAATTTGTTGCTGCCCTACAAGATGCCACCAGGCATGATGATGGCCACTGACTGCTTTGGTGGTTATGGATCAAAGAAGAAGGAAGCAGTTATCCCGGAAAATACAGGGGCATGCCTTAGGTGCATTTAAATGGAGCTGAGAGATAATCCTCATCTAAACTACTAAGACAGATAAAACATGAAGAGATTAGGTAAACGTTTTCACAATAACGGTCCTCAGTTCAATAAAAAAATTTGGACAAACAGATATGTGTCCTTGTGGGGAGAATAAGCAAAATGTAGAACACGTTATTCAAAACTCCCACAAAAGCAGCTGGCTGGCAATATTGCTGTCACCAAACCCCTGAGGGATAAAGTGCATGGTGATGAGAGAGGCCTGAGACAGACTTCCAGAGTCAAAGGTAGTTAGTTATATGAGAGTGAAAAACAAAAAGTAAGTTACTGTATCAGCCATATTTATGCATCCTCACTGTATAACAATAGTGCAAAGATAAAGTAATCCATGTTTGCCAACGAGGAAATACACCTACAACATGATAAATTAGATGATGCAAGAAAAGAGAGAAAGAGAGCCATGAAAGAATATTGTCAAAAAAAAAAAAAAAAATCAAGGAAGACAAAATGAAGTAAGAAATAAGAAAGAAAGGCAAAGAAAAGATAGATGTAAGGTGACATGAGTTTAAACATGATAAATGGCACTTTGATCTCACTCTGATCATCAATGTCCCTCAGGAAGCTCAACTTCGTGATGCACGATGTATGCAGAAAATCTGACAGCTTCCCCAGGTGCACTCTGGTCAGACAGATGTATAAACATGTGAGGTCAACATCAGTACATTAGCAAATAGCCTATGATACACCAAAAAATATACTGCATACAATTTATGACTTACATTTATCTCATCAATCACTTAAAAAAAAATTTCTTTCCACTGCTTCCATTATTAGAAAATAAGCAGCAATTCTATGAAAGTGACCAGATAGTAGAGAGCCAGTGAAACAGGAGATGAGTAGACGATGCTAACAATGGATAAGACATACACTGAGGAAACCAACTGGTAGCACTACAAGGCAGTCATTGTTATGGAATCCCCAGAGTAAGGATGGAGACGGAAAAAAATAACATTAAAAGAAGAGAACTGGAGAGTCTGAACTTGTCTTTGGTTGATGCAGGTCGACTTGTCCAGAATCGTGATGCGTTCAGAGCAACTGTAATGGAGACAACGTTCTGGAGAGAATATGTCATATGATGATGATGATATGTACTCTCCCGAAAATAGACACTTACCAATGAAGAATGCGCAAATGATGGTGTGCACAAAAATATATTATTTATAGAATGTGTGATCCCGTATACACACATTGGGATCCTCGCTGCTGCTACGTAGTTCATGTACTGTGGTAATGCAGAGTGGTTTTAAAAAATACTTTTGAATAAGTAAAATTGCCGTTAGGTATTGGTGCTTTTGAATTTAATTCCCATCTTATGACAGGCTTTTACACTAGTGTATATAATAATAGTCTAATAATCATTCTCTATTTTGCTGTCAATGTGACAATGAACCAGTTACAGATGGACAAGACCCAAAAAGTTGAAAACAGGACTAAGGAGACTAGATAAGGAATAGACAGACAAAATGACGAATAGAGGTCACATGCCGAGTACATCAGAAATAGAGGTCAGATATAACAGAGACTAAACGAGGAATTAATATTTAAGATATGTTGAAACAACAACAATTAGGGAACATAATGATGGACAAAGAATGAAGTAGTCTGGACACACATCCAAATGAATGACAGCCACAACAACAACAAAACATAATCAGTGTTAAAAATAGATACTATAAAGAAGTACAGTATGACAGCTTATCAGATTTATGAGACACTGCAAATGAAAGTGGCTGTGAATCATGGCAGATACAGCAGTAGAATGAAGAAAGACAGAACCCTGGTCAAACTTTTATATCCTTAACTTATGATGCCCTGCAATTATTTAATAACATCACAAGATTAGTTTTTTGTGAGAATTATAATACCTTTTTTTTAACCCAGTTTGGTTGTAACTTGGGCCATGATAATTGATAAGCTATACAGTGTAGTAAATAACTTATAATACAAACAAAAATCTATATATAACAGCTGCTAAAAATACTATAAGCAGTTAGGGATAGATAATATAATTACACAACAATATTCAGTTATCTCACAGATTCCTTACACATGAAAACTGATACACTATTCATATCAAGATAATCAATAAAAACTAAACAGATTTCTTCTTCTTCTTCTTTAAAAAAAAAAAAAAAAAATTGTTTTTAAGTTCATCACGGCAAATTAAAAGATAGTAATCTATGTAGCCCCATGAGTTTCCCCATAAGAGACAATGAAAGAATTGAACTTCTGCTCTTTCAGGCATGATATAAAAGGTGACTATTACAAGGTCAGGCATATATCTGGCAACTTCAACACATAATATGAATTGGCACATGTCACAATATAGATGTTCTACAAAATATTAAGTTGGTCACGCTGTGAGTGGTGACATTGAGATAATTTAAAACCCGTTTTGGTCATGTGACCTGGAAGGAAGTACGCCCGAATTCTGGCGCGGAAAGTTAGTTGAGTTTCTGGCTATCGACCGGAGAGGTCGCTGTGTAGTTCCCTTTCAGCATTTCGCTGGGATTATGGATGCCATAGTTGTTCTTTGAGGGTGCTTGTCATTTATTCATGTGGTCAAGTTTAGTTTACTTATGTCTAGAACAGTGGTGTAGTTTCTAGCAGCATTCTTTCGTAATTCATTGATGAGAAGTCATTTGTAGTTAAATATGGCGTTATTATAGTACAGGACTTAGCTGGTGAGCGAAAGTCATGGTGGTGTTTACTCAGTATGACATACCCGCGAGTTTTTGATAATGATAGATTGAGTTGTTGATTATTGCAAGTGATATTGGCATTTCTGTTGCATTGTATTGCAGATGTATTCTAGCCGTGTGTGGCTTCATTGTGTGCATAGTTATTAAAGGGAACTTAACCTGTTACAGGTGTTATGGTGAGTTTATGTCAGCTACTGTATGCTATGGTCGTCCCCTAGTGGTTAGAGCCAAGTGTATGAAAGTATTCATAAAATCCATAGTGTAAGTAGTTTATCTTTGACAGCACAGAAACCACTGCTGCAAGAACATATACTTTGACATCAAGGGGGCCATCTGCAGTGGTGACTCCATATGGGGCGAGAAAGGACAGAACAATATGATGATTAATCTATGTTTATCATGACTGTCTTGTCAGCAACTTTCCAAGAAACTGTAAAGATCAAATAAAAATTTACCTCGTCCCACTGATGTATCCACTCTGCAGCTTTTTTATGGTGGCCAGCAAAGCATTGGGGGGATGCTGGTAGTTATCTGGTAGTACACATGGAGAAAAGCTAGTTACAGAAAACAGTGCTGGAACTCACAATTTTAAATCACAAACATGCTTAACAAAAATGTCTAACAAATGTTAATGGTTTTATTCTAATTGTAATAATGTTATGACTGAATCATTAGTCTTATGAGCCACATGACCAAAATGCTATTAAGAATTACAAAAAGAGCAGGAAGTGGAATAAAGCCATAGACTGGTAGTAAACAAGACAAAGATATAAACAATACCATAATATTATAAAGAACACCCTCAGAGTTACCCTAGAAGTAAAAGGTAAAGGTAGTCCCATAGTAGATACTGCAGTAGGGGAGTAAGTGTTACAGCCTTCACTATACTAGGTCCAGCTCTGAGAGGTTGGGTGACCAGCTCCCTTCCTTGCTGCCTTTTCATTCCCTGACTCATGAGCAGAGTCAGGTACCCATTTACAGCTAGGTAGACTGGAGCATGACACAGTAAAAACATATTTATGCTTGTGCTTTACAGAATGCACTAAAATGTTCAACAATAAGAAACATGAGATTACTGTGTGATAAATTTGTGTAATAGATGTTTACCCGATCTATTCTCCCCATAAAGGAGAACTATATCAGGAACATCGGTCATAACTGATAAACAGCACTAGGGGCAGGAAACTGTTGAGGCATGACTGTTGGTGACTGTGTCACCAATGTAGAAATGAAAGAACAAAACCATTCAATAACAGTGGAAATGACTGACACTGCAGACAGTTATTCAAGTTTGATTCCACATATACGAAAATGAAGCTGCTGTCTTGCATCACTTGACCGCCTTTCTGAAATTCCCCATGCAATATTAAAAGAGTACCTCAAAAACAAAAGTGAACAAGAGAATTGGAAAAAAAAAGGTTAAAGAGAGCACAGAAGAAATAGAGTAGAGTACCCATAATAGAAAGGCCCGGAAAGATCTGGCTGAAGGCATAAGCTAAAAAACGGTGATGAAAGACAATGAAGTGGAAGAAATTCTAATATTTTGAAAATAAGAATTTCAGTCATTCTTAACTTTTCTCAATAAATATCCATACCTGAAACCAGAAATCTTCCAAAGCTACCTGAAAATCTATCATTTGTATAAATTATATCATGTCTTTGTTTACTGTTTGTTACCTCTTAATGTTATTAAAAGTTAAAACAGAGCAGGGAGACAATGTAAATATGAATATAGTAAATCGTGTAACAGATTTTGTTAGTAACAAGAACACAGTAGTTAACAACTGTTACAAAATATTTAAAAAGAGTGAGAAAAAATTAAAACAAACACCCCAATACCCTGTGGCTGTGGTAAGATAGTTTAAGTCCTGACGATGGCAATTTTTCATATCTGAGCAACATATTACACTAGACATGTTCATAAAGAAATTCTCAGGGTGAGCTATTGGAACATTATTATTGCATCAGAGAGATTTTTTAAAATCTGTCTGGAATACAGCCACTATTGTAAGCAGATGATGACCACCGACTACTTCATCAGTCAGGGGCTAAGTGTCCAAGAAGAAGAAGAATTGTAAACAGATAAAGAGGATAGTGACACAGATAAACATGAAACAAACCATACAGAAAAAAAAACAGAAAGACCTGGAATGAACTGGATTGGCTTGTACAAGGCAAATCCAGATGGAGAAAACTATCAGTGACTTATGCTCCAAAATAAGAGCTAAGAGAGATGAAAATGAAACAAAATTAACAACTGAAATGGTCACCCACTGAGAAGCCACAAATAAAAACAAAATATAATTCAACAATGAAAAAATAGAAGTATTCAAGTATCTGTATAAGCTGATAGTTATGGCCCTTCACAAGGCAGACTGTTAAAAAAAAATGAACGCCAGCACAAAGCACGGATATCAACAGAAAATATCAATAATATAAGGGAAAGAAAATACAAGAAAGCATTTTTAAACAGAAGCAAAACCAGAACATGAAATATGCCTAGAAGCAAACAAAAAAGATGCTCATGAGTTGGTATGAGAGCCATAGGCAGCTGAAAGTAAATTAAATACGACAGACTTGCACAATATTATAAGAAAGCTATCAGTGAAACATAAGCAATCAAATGGCCTTATTAAAGACACAAAAAGAAATTTGCTTAGCAACATAAAATAGCAAATGAAGAGTTGGATAGAACATTCTGAGGAACTTTTTAAATAGACCAGTTATGCAAGATTTCTTAGACAACCAGCTGACAGAAAAAAGCGCTGCGAATCAATTGTGATAATCCAAATAAGGAAATAAGTAAAGAAAACCATATTTCTTCTAAGAAATGGAAAAGCATCTGGCCCAGATGGTATTCCTACAGAAAGCTTAAAAGCAGACACTGACACCTCTACATAGATATTATACACATTACTCAGTAACAGTCTTGGATTGAGAAGAAATACCAGCAGACTAGAAGGAAGGATGTCTGGTCAAGCTGCCAAAGAAGGAAGATTTGAAAAAGTGCAAAATTACAGAGGAATAATGGTATTATCAGTGCCAAGAAAAATATAAAATAGGATCATCCTGGAGAGATTAAAAGAGACCATAGACAGTTGAGACGAACAGGCAGGTTTTCAACAAAACAGATACTGTACAGACTAGGTAGCCACACTTGGCATAATAGTTGAACAAAGGCTAGAAATGAACTCACTACTATACGTCAGATTTGTGGACTATGAAAAGGCCTTCAACAATATAGACAGAATCACTCTAGAAACTGATCAGGCACTTAAGCTCACTACCTAATAAAGAAAACATACGAAGACAAGAAATGTAGAATTCTCCATGAAAGACGAGTTACTGAGCCCTCTGAGATAAGAACTGGAGTGCAACAGGGATCTCTTGTCAACATTTCCCTTTTTTAATGGCTAACGATTGGATTATGAAACTTTCTATTGCCTCAGGATATCTCATACAAATGAATGTCCATGTGGAACCGGTATCCAGACCTCTGAACATGTTCTCCAAAACTGCCCAAAACATGATGACCCATGGTGCCTGACCTGGCCAGTGTGTGCTGAGCTCAGGCAGAAGCTACGGGGCTGCTGCGCTGACCTGGAAAAGACTATGAACTTGCAGATTTAGCATGACTACAAACTTCGGTTTGCAGAAGAAGAAGAAGATGAAAACAACATCATCAACCAACAGAAACTGAATTCAGTGGACTCTTGACAAAACAGCTTGATGATCTAGATTTTGCCAACAACCGTAACTAGGTGCAAGATAAAATTAGAACACTTGATGAGAGGTTACTGCCACTGGGTTTCAAAATATTGAAGACAAGACAATGATTATGAGAAGAAAATGCAACTATTGATAACCAGATTGTACTAGGAGATAAATCCCTACAAGATATGAAATCATACATATCTCTTGGCAGCAGTATAGACAAAGATGGAGGAACAGATAATGATATCAAAATAAGAATACTAAATGGAATAGATGCTTTCATTGCATTGGGAAATAAGTAAGAATCTTCAACTCAAATGTCAAGTCTATATATGGATCTGAAACATGGAGAACAATAAAAATGACAAGCAGAAAGATACAGACTTTCATAAATGTATGTTTGTGCCGAACAGAAGGACTGCAGTGGTACAACTTACTTACTTACTTAGTCGTTCCCCTTCTACCATGAGGTGTAGAGGTTTGGAAGAGAGAGCGCCAGACCATTCTATCAGCTGTCTTCTTCCTGGCCTGGTTCCATTCTAGTCCTCGGTCCTTCAAAGATTGTCTAATGTTGTCCTCCCAGCGGACTCTGGGTCGTCCTGGAGGTCTGGATCCCTGGCTCTTTGTTTCCCATGCTTGTCGTGGTAGCCGATCTTCTCCCATTCTGCAGACATGGCCAAACCATCTTAGTTGGGACTGTTCTATTTGGGTCTGCAGCGGATGGGATTTTAGGCACAACACGTGGTACAACACGATTATTAATGTGGAACTGATGAAAAGAACCTGACAAACCCAAGCAGAATAGCAGGCGAGATGACGCTGGCATTGGATAGGACAAACACTAAGAAAACCAGCTGATACCAGGCAATCCTTGTTCTCAAATACCCAGGGTAAGAGAAATAGAGGGAGATTGGAAAAAAAAAAAATATATATATATATATATATATATGTAAAAAACACATGGAGAAGAGAGAAAGTAACATCAACAGGATAGAGAGGACATGGAAAGATGCTGAACACATGACACAAGACAGAATGGCTTGTGATCTTTTTCTTGAGGACCTGTGCTCCACAGGTGATGGTGACAAGAAGTGAGAAAGGCTAGGCTATTTGCTATCAAGAAACACTAACAGTCTAACACTACACCACTCATGACATGATAAGTGTGCATGATGATCAGCTAGTACATTTAACATGACATGGGAGCATTGACAGTTCTCTAAATGAAACATTAAATATACATAGTTGACAGTGGGGAGGAACTGATAGGTAAATGGTTAGTGGATATGTATTTTCATATGCAAAGAAGGCCCAAAATCCACAAAGGGAAATACAAGTCAGTTATACCTCAGTAATAAATTCACAGGTAAACTATCTGTTACACTACTGGCTTACAAATCCACTGAAAGTTACTTCTTTAATTAATGTACATTACTCCTAACTTCAATCTCAGAGTGAGAAAACAGATTCAAAGACTCCATACAGAAATTCACATAAAGCTAACTATGACAACAGGAGCTGCATTAGCGCACTGGTTAGTGCACTAGCTTCCTAGCTCGGTGGTCCATGGTTCGATCCCCAGTTGAGGTGGGATTTTTAAGACCTCAAATGGCCCCTGGGTCGACCCAGCCTCATGAACTGGGTACCAGAGCAACTCTGGGAAGGTTAAGGCGGCTGGCGTGATGCTGGCCACATCACCCCTAGTGTGCCAATGGTCAAGAAAATATGGGCCTAACACCATATTCCCAATATGCCTCAATGGGCGTGTAATGGGATCCTTTACGTTTTTAACTATGACAACGCTGAAGGAATTCAGGTATGTGTCTGCGGCATGTGCCAAGACAACTGCACAAAACAATAAAATGCTTGAGAATGCTCATTTTTTAGGGTCAGCTTTCTTCAAAATTGCAGTCTTTCTACTGTCAACTGGAATGACTCAATGGCTGCTATATAAAATGTTCTTAAAGTCAGAATAAAATATATGACAAGAAACATGGCACCACACTTGGGCAGTAATTAATATCTTCACAACTGTGTCCATGAACAAATTGCTTTACTTAAATAGCTTTAAAAAAAAAAAAAAAAAATCAACAGTTAACTGCCATAGTGAAGGCACATCCGAAACAGTAAAATAACTGGCATAATATCCACAGCCTAGAAAGTAATATTAATATACTTGCCCTAACATAAACTTTTGCATAATGTGACCAATACTAAGTCATGTAAATATATAAACCCCTTCTTAAAAGATATGCAGCGTTAATATATGGAAAATAACCAGCCATCAAGAAAATGGTTTCTTAATAACCAACAAGCTTTAACATGGGACAATGAAAGTTGCTAAAATGCATACATTTTTATGTTGCAAAAGTATCCGTTTATGGATGTGTATTATGGACTCATTAAAATGATTAACTATGGATATATTCAAATGAAATTTATTCAAAGACAACATGGAAATCTGGGACACATGTCATCCATTACTTGTTAATATTAAAATATTCAATACATTGCACAAAGCAATAACTGCTATATTCAAAATACAGCAGGTCTTGTCTTGGGTAGTGTAAGTAAATAAATTAAGGGGCTGCTGTAAAATTGGTAAGGAATATAAGTATATAAATCAATAAAATGGTATTGAATCAGTTCTACAAATTAACGGTTCACATTGAAACAAGGAATGTTTCAGGTTTTACCCTTCGTCAGCCACAGTTACAAACAGGTGACAAGGACAAGAATTACATATAGGTACTACAAAAACATACGATGATGAGAAACATACACCAAATGAGCGATACAAGCACATGGAAAAAGTAAACACCCACAGTGATGAGCAAAAAAAGAACAATAATAATACAAGAAAATCGTAAAACCTGAAAGAAATAACGAAACAAGAAAATAAATAATCAACTAAATGAAAAAAAGATAATGAACAAAACTTTGGAACAAGTAAAAGGTCACTTAGCTAGATCCGTAGATGCTTGGAATAGAACACTGAGGTAGCTTGTCCAAGAAATTGTCTAAGGAAGTCAAGAAACTATCAAGAAACTATCAAGAAAGTCTAAGACTTCCTTAGACGATTTCTTAGACAAGGTACCTCAGTGTTCTACTCCAAGCATCTACGGATCTAGCTAAGTGACCTTTTACTTGTTCCGAAGTTTTGTTCATTCTCTTTTTTTCGTTTCGTTGATTATTTACTTTCTTGTTTCGTTATTTCTTTCAGGTTTTACGATTTTATTGTATTATTATTGTTCTTTTTTTGCTCATCACTGTGGGTGTTTACTTTTTCCATGTGCTTGTATCGCTCATTTGGTGTGTTTCTCATCATCGTATGTTTTTGTAGTACCTATATATAATTCTTGTCCTTGTCACCTGTTTGTAACTGTGGCTGACGAAGGGTAAAACCCGAAACGTCCCTTGTTTCATGTGAACCGTTAATTTGTAGAACTGATTCAAAACCGTTTTATTGGTTTATATACTTATATTCCTTGTCTTGGGTATAATGTACAAGAAAATTTTAAAAAATAATAATGAAATTCAGTGTGATTTACAGGGGTCAACAAAATGTTCCCATCATTTACCTCCTGTACAAAATACCTATCCCATTTCAAGTCAAATTCTCGATCCCTCAGTGTACTTTATTTTGCTATACTAAAGACTTAATTAGACATATTAAACTACTTTTTTCTCCCATGTCTAGTCAGCCCAAAGCCATTTTTGTTGACCCCATATACAGACACTCGCACCTGCAAGTGAATGTCTGCCATCACTGCCTCACTAGATTAGAAAGTAATTATCTATCTACATAAAGGCGGGGAGCCGCGGTAGCACAGTGGTTAATACAGTGGCTTCCTAGCTTGGTGGTCCATGGTTCGATCCCCAGTTGAGGTGGGATTTTTTAGATCGCAAACAGCTCCAGGGTCGACCCAGCCTCATGAAGTGAGTACCAGAATAACTCTGGGAAGGTTAAGGCGGCCGGCATGATGCTGACCACATCACCTCTAGTGTGCCTGATGGTCAAGAAAATACGGGCCTAACACTGTATTCCCAATATGCCTCAACAGGCGTGTAACGGGATCCTTTACCTTACATAAAGGCATCTGACTAGCAGAATTCACTTGCAGATGCGTAAAAAGGAATGGCTAAGCTGCAAACAATTTTCTTTTATTAGTAAGACACTCTGAAACAAGAAATTATGCATATTTAGTCATCATGCCTAAGATGAAGAAAGAAACTGCAGTACTTGTAAACAAAATTATGGCTCTTAAAAGTTAAATTTAAAAAAATGTCACATAAAACAGGAGCAGTTTTACAGAACGGCAAGAACAAAACAGCTAATACACAGTATATAACAAAGACTTCTGTATGTCAAAACAAACATAAATAACCAAACAAATGTAAACGATGGTTTGTCACAGACATGCAGATAGTTATCTACAACACAGTTCAGTTACATTATATTTATAAAACCTTTTTTTTTTGGTTATACCCTCATTTCATTTTTTGTGTGTGTGGTGCCCCTAGGAATGCCAAGCTGGTAGATAAGCTTGCTGTTTTCTTCTTACAATTCTGCAGCACAGTTCCTTTCCTTGTTTTATATTTCACCACTGACATCTCACTAATGTGGATAATTATGTATGAACCTAATCAACTGACTTCTCTCCGGTCTTTGATGTTCTCATCTTGTAAAAATAAAATGCCTTTTTGAAATTGCCAAGAAAGGCACATTTGACATTAAAGAGATATGGAAGTAAGACCAAACTTAAGAAGTAAAATAAGTAGTACAGAGTGTCCACTGATATATGCTTGTGACAAAAGAAATCAATACGACCTTTTGAAAGTAAAAAAAAAAAAAAAAAAAAAAAACTCTGACCAGAAAAAAGTAACTAAATAAAACAAATCTATAATAGAAGTTACACAAATTTAAACTACATCTGAAGATTAATCAGAACAAAAACATAATATATCCTAATACATATACTGTAGAAGTGATACCAGAAAAGATTATGATATTCAAGAAGACAGATCATCTAATCTCTGGGCTCAATATTTTATAACAAACCACATCCCTGTAGCCTCAATTAACCTCCTTGTTTGTTCAGTGACTGAACATGTTTCACTTCCACATGATGTGAATGGCATTGTGTAATAATGAAAAACTCTTACTTCCACTGACAAAAATATGTTTTTATAATTTTTTTTTCTAAAAACCACTGCACAAAGGATGCTCACTGAAGAGGAAAATTGGAGACAGTGTGTCGCTGCACTACAAGATGCCACTAATGTGGAACTGATGACAAGAACTAGACCAGCGCCACTGGAACAAAGATGAGAATATGACAATGAAGATGGATAGGACACACATTATGGAAACCTTGTGATAGCATTACAGGCAGTGGTTAGTGCACTGGCTTCCTAGCTCGGTGGTCCATGGTTCGATCCCCAGTTGAGGTGGGATTTTGTAGACTGCAAACGGCTCCGGGATCAACCCAGCCTCATGAATTGGGTACCAGAGCAACTCTGGGAAGGTTGAGGCACCCCTAATGTGCCGATGGTCAAGAAAATATGGGCCTAACACCATATTCCCAATATGCCTTAATGGGCGTGTAACAGGATCCTTGACCTTTTTCTCCTTGACCTACCAGGCAATCCTTGCTCTGGAATCTCCAGAGTAAGAAAATAGATAGAGGAAGAGCAAAGAAGACATGGAGAACAGAACTGGAGACAGGCATGAAGGGATTCAAGAAGACATGGAGAACAGAACTGGAGACAGGCATGAAGGGATTCAAGAAGACATGGAGAACAGAACTGGAGACAGGCATGAAGGGATTCAAGAAGACATGGAGAACAGAACTGGAGACAGGCATGAATGGATTCAAGAAGACATGGAGAACAGAACTGGAGACAGGCATGAAGAGATTAAAGATGACATGGAGAACAGAACTGGAGACAGGCATGAAGGGATTCGAGAAGACATGGAGAACAGAGCTGGAGACAGGTATGAAGGGCTTAAAGAAGACATGATGGCACCAGATAGGAAGACTTGGCATAAGTCTGTTGAAGGTCTATGCTCCTTGGGGAGATAAAAGGTGGTGAATGAACAAACAAGGCACCACTAGGTGCCGTGGTCAATAACTGCTTTGTCAGTCAGCGGCTAAGGATCCAAGAAGAAGAAGATAAATATTTTTTCAAAGTTAGTGCCCTTGCCTAAGACTAACCCCCATTGTTCATTACCAATTTCTGAATTTCTCCCTTTATTTCATTTTCCAATACTTCTGTGTCTTCCAAGAATATTCTGGACATGTACCCATAAAGGTGGTCGCTGAGTCATCTTCACAATCAATATCAAATGACAATCAAAATCCTAATAAAAATAAGCATCAAATGGCTAGCACTTGTCACATTAATAGAAGCTAATACCGAAGAACAAAGTCTACATAGGACAAATGAAAAGATAGGCCAGAGCACAACAAAGAAAATATAGATGGAAAGACCTGAAAATCAAAGATTATTTTAATAAAGAGACATGTCTCCAAGGACTGAGAAATGGAGAGGCACTGCGTATGTGGAATAGATGCAGCAAGGAAGACATTTCTACTAAAGATAAATTAAGGCAAAAGTCTTCAGAAATAATGCAGTTTAAAAGAACACGGCATAATAATAGATTAACTTTAAATATAACTGGAAAATATGGGTGCATAAGGCATAAAAGAAGAATTACTTAAATCTGAAAATATGATATTTCTTAATCTGGTCACATAAAATATTCACCAATGCTTTCTTCTTCAGTCTCTATCTCAGGCATGACAACTGATTTACCACTGACTCAGCATGGTCAGATCCAGTTAATATAATGCACACACAAATAAAACATGCCACAGCATAGCACTTGGAACTCACACAGGTTAATTTAAAAAAACAAATACCCAAAAAATTAAAGCAAAAGCTGGATAAAATGGAAACATAAATATATGTTCCTTTAATTAGTAGATGCTCAGACAGTGTTCGTGTCAGATATAGCAGAAACACATAAAAGGCCAACAGCCAATGAATCCAGGACAATTCTCCAGCTATTACTTTTGTGAATGAAGAAAGTTACATTTTATGAACAAATGGGTTCATTTTTTTAATGAACCAGTTTATGAAGAAACTGGACATTAATTATTTTTTTACTTTTAAAGGAAAGTGGCAAAGAGAACATCCAGAATCAGATGAAAAGGAAGCACATTACTCCTTACCAGGAAGAGAATAGGTGGTAATTTTCAAAGAATTGGCCTCTGCAGGTCGAAAAAACCACCTATTCCAAGAGGTTACAATTTGGACAGAGATGCTTCCATGTGGAGATTAAAAGCTAACAGTCAAACACGTTCTCCAGGAATGTAGGAGTCCATGAGAAAGGCAGACTGAAAGAATGACCATCCCAAAACTCCTTGACAGAAAAACTGTATGACACTGTGCCAAGCATGATAGACTTGCCTCTTTTATGATAAGACAAATGTGGTTATATAAGAGTGAAACAGGAAAAGGAAGAAATGTGTTAATAGCAAAGCAGGTTCCCAAATTGATTTCTCCTCATCACTGAAAAAAAAAAGCGATTAAATAATGTGCAGTATCCTCACAAAATCCTTCATGTGTCTGGGTTTTAACTTTCTGAGACACAGCAGCACGTGATAAATACGTGAAAAACATCACTGGTAAAATAGCCCCACGGGAATTGTTTCTTACAGGTCAAATTTTGATAATACCAGATCTAAAATTTAGCTTTGTATGCTTTTATGCTGATTCACTTATATCACTCGTGTAGTATGAAGCTTTTGTTCACTACACCTGAAATGAAAAAAATATTCTTTAAAAATAGAAATCATTATGAAATAATTATTTTCATTCCAATTCAATGCTCCTGACAATGTTTTTCAGAAGTTTGCTACTCATCGGCAATTACTGATTTTGTGAAGTTCTTGCACAAGATTAAAAAGGTCTGGATTACGAAAAACCAATTCTATTTAAAAAAAAAGAATTTCTGGAAATTTGCAAAATCAACATTTGGAGTCAATTAGGTTGCAAGTAAATCTGAAGTGAATCTGATCCTATTTATAAGCAAAGTGTACCAGAACTAGGACACTGTTTGCTTTGGGCTAATGGTAGTGTCACTATTTATGGTATTTTCCAGAATATTAACAGTTCTATATATGTTCCTTAACATGTATTCACTGACCAATAATCACAATTACACTAATGCTGACAGCTTAAAATGGATACAAGCAAAAGAGGCTACTGAGATACTTAACCTATGAAACACATTATAACAAGATTTTGTATTTTTCCTTAGAAAAAGCAGTCTTTAATAAAGATGCATTTAGATTTTTATGAAAATAGAACACAGCCAGGTTAACTATTAATTATGTCTTGTCTTTGACCCACCATCACTGAGCGTTAGCTCTTGGTGATATTACTTATGCAACAGACTTATAATTAATTTATATCTACTTCCATTCTGATGATTCTTATACAATGTTGTGTACTACATTAATCATTCATGTCCTTCACATATGGGAAGTTAATTTTGCAATGCTATTAAAAATTACATTTTCTACCAGTAACCATTTATGAGACTTCATTCTTTGGAGGAAAGGGGTCAAACATAGTGTTCTATATTCTCATACTATTACAGATGTATTGAAAAGTTTGGGTACAAACCAAAAGTTCAAAAAAGCTCAGCAAGATTGTTCAAATATGTAAACAAAAAAAAAACAAAAAAAAATACATAACCATTCCCTAAACAGAGGAGCACATACCCAGCAAATCATGTGTGATTGTCAGAGTCACGACAGGCCGACCTAGGGCCTTCCAACTTCTTTTCAGGTACGACACCTCTGTTCTGAGAAAGTCCACAAGGAAATTTGTGTCCAAGACCATGTAGAAACGACTCATGTCCATGAACTGTGGGGTGGAAATGTAGTGATGGTGGTGCTCAATTATAGGAGACGAGAGAAGGGTTTTAATCCGTTAGCTGGACTTTAACAGTGCTGAGTAAAAGTATGGGGTGTGGGAGTGATGTCTAGAAAAAGAGCTTAATACATTTTAATTACCACTTTTACCTCATTTTAACAGTCATATTGTGTTCTTAGAAAAAGCTCTCTTGGGGACATAAATAAAAATAATAATGTAGCCAACAAACGTACGGGATACGGTTTTGAAAAGCTGATTTTAGAAATATATATTCTTTATAAGTTATTAAATTCTGTAAGAGAAAAACGTTATATAAGGATATTATGCCCAGCATGGCTGTCAGTTAGGAAACCATAAGAAAAACAACAAGAGATAATGAATTTGTATTTTTTTAAACAGGATAAACTGAAATGCAAAAGTACAATGAAATAAAAGCTAACAAGATGTATCAACCAGTGGCGTATCCTGGTAATGCGAGCTAGGCGTGCTGCTACTTAAAATGAATATGTACGCCTACTATTTAACTTCTTCCCCTCTTAATTTAAAAACCAACTATATTCAATTACGCAACGATAGTTATTAGGGGTATATGTCAATTATTTCTGAAATACTAATTAACTTACAACTTGAAACTCACTGTCACTGTAATAATCTGCATTAGTGCCCCTTTATCATATAGAGTTATGACAACTATGTCAGAATCGAAAACGAGGCTGAACGACGTGGACGCCATTTTTTGTCGACAATACTAGGGTTAGTAGCTGGAATAAGCGTCGAGTAAGATTTTTTTTAAAAAATTAATGAAGACAAATATCCCGTTCAACCTCTGATGGGTTATAATTAGGATATATATTGTTTTCAATTCCAAATAATATGAACAACTGCCGATGAGAAAGTGGCATCACATTTGTAAAATCATTGTAAATAGGGACAATCACAATTATGCTAATACGTTAAATAAATAAACAAAAAAAATCAAGAAGAAACTCTGAACAAGAATTATATTAAAATGGAGGGGTGTAAAGGCCTGGTGTTTCCAGTTATATAACTGACTTTAACTGATATTTAATTGACTTTCATCTGTTAAAAGTCATATGCATTGTAAGAACAGCATCAGACCTTCACATTCCCAGACACTAATATTAACATTTGTTCGTGATAAATATTGTTTGACTATATTATGCAGTTCCCTAGGTCTGTCTATTCTTAACACCTCTTCTATATTTATAAGATTATATATATATATATATATATATATATATATATATATATATATATATATATATATATATATATATATATACATATATATATACATATATATATATATATATATATATATATATATATATATATATATATATATAAACCCTCTGTGGATGGGAAGGAGCGAAGCTCCTGACCGGGTTGGAAGGAAAGTCCTCAGGTTCCCCAGCCTCGCAATGACATGTCATTGGGCCGAAGGGCTGAAAGCCCAAGTGCCGCTGGTTAAGGAAAAAAAAAAAAAAAAAAAATATATATATATATATATATATATTTTATATAATCTATATAATTATAAATTATATAATATAAATTATATAATTATTATTATTTTATAATTATATAATTTAAATTTATATAATTTAAAATGATAGGTAATAGAATTGTATATTTTTATTAATATTTTTTAATTATAATAAAATTATATAACATTATATAATAAATTATATAATATTATTGTTATATAAATTATATAATTCACAACGGGCTGATCACCCGTTTGCCAGTCACTTCGATTACGGAAACAACAGCAAATGGGTTGATTTGCCGTTGCCCTAAAGACGCCACTAGGCGTGATGGGAAACAATGGCAAAGAAAACCTATCTGCTGTTGCCCTAAGACGCCACTAGGCGTAATGGCCACTAACTGCTTTGACGGTCGGTGGCTAAGGACGAAAGAAGAAGAAGAAATTATATAATATATATATATATATATATATATATATATATATATATATATATATATATATATATATATATATATATATATATATATATATATATAATAAAACTATAATAAAATCTCCAGTCCAAAATATGTAATTAGATTTTGTTAAAACTATCTGTACATAGTCGCATTTTTAATGAAAACATAAACTGTTGTGATCATCTGGTCTAGCAAAACTGTCAGTGTCTACAACAGTCATTCGCCAGTTTCCACATTTCAAACTAGGTAAATAGTTCAATTCGATGGGAGTATGTTTTTTTCCTAAGTGTTGCAATTCTAACGGAATATTTGTTGCTAAATAGTGGAATTCTTACGGAATATAAAATTCAACGGAGTATGTGTTAAAAATCCACGCTACTGATTCTTTTCAATAAACCGGTAAGTAAACTAGTTTTCTTCTTTTTTTGTTTTGTTACTTCAAATACAAATAATAGTACAAATATGTGCTACTGTATTTGCATCTAATTTTATTTCAAATTATTAGCTAACCTAAACGAAAATGCAAATTGGGTCCGAAACTCATGATCGGGTCCATTTGCCTGCACTACGGGTTCGACAGAAAATGGCGGCCAAATTTTAGTTGTCGTAACTCTATATGATTATGAATCTAGGAGCACTAATCTGCATTCCCGGCAACTAACAAAAATTAATCACAAAAAACACTGGACGGACACAACCGATTTTTACAACTCGAGAGCTGCAAGACCACTGCACGCATGTTCGCATTGTATTTACGTATCTGGCCATGACCCCGATCCAATCAAACCAGTGTTCAGACGTGAATCCGAAATGTGCCGCACGCATTGTGACGGAATTACCCGAGAAACTTCGGGCGATTGCTACCAACCAATTAAAAACTGCACTATAAAAAGCGTCTGGGGAAACTGAAACTAGATTATACTCGTAGATTCTTTGCGGGAAAATCCGTTATCCTGGTGCGTGCGGTCCGAAAGCAGAACATTAGAAGAGAAATATTTTATAGAATAATAAATTAAATTTTTATTTTCCTTCGGGCATAGGTGTGCGCAGCACGCACAGCACACATAGAGAATACGCCACTGGTATCAACTAACATTTTCCCACTTGAGGCAAAGAACCACAACTTTCTGCTGTAAAACAAAAATGAAATCTTTCTCTAAAAAATATGAAACAAGCTTAAATGAAAAATAAGCACCTGTTATGTGAAGAAATTATCTCTTACGACAGAGAGCAATTTTGTTAGGCTGAGAAAGAATCTCTTTTGTGAGGTATTTATTTTCTGGTCAGGACTAACAATATAATGTATCACAGGAAGCATTCTGTTAGGCTGAGGATCCCTTCATGCACCTAAAAGTAGGGAAAGATTTATGTAAGAAATGATCTTTAGAGTTTTGTTAGGTTTAGAACCTTCTGAATCAGGGAAAGCTTTCTGTTATGCTGACAAAGAATTTATGGCACCAGGGAATGCTTCTGATTAGGCTGAGGAAGAACCTACAGTATCTGGGATAGCTTTTTGTTAATCTACCGCATTAGAAAAAGCTTACATTAGGCTGAAAATTTGCATGCCTGGGGCAAGCTCTTAATAAGGATGCAAATCATTTGTGTTTGGAAAAGCATTTTGTTAAGCGAAGAAAGAGCCTACAGTGTTTGGGAAAGGCTTTTGTGAGTGTGTGTGTGTGTAGGGGGGTTGGTTAGGAAAGTAAAGATATAACTACATGTCATGGAAAGCAATTTCGTTAGGCTACTAAGCAGAAAGCCCAATGTGTCAGTGAAAGGTTTTTTGCTAAAAGTCAAAGAAAGCAATATCTGAAAAAAAAGAGCCTGCCGTGTTAAGGAAAGTATCTTTGTTTTTTGGGCTGAGAATCACTAGTCAGGCAAAGCAAACTGTTAGGCTAAGAAAGGGTCTACTGTCTTAGGGAAAACATTATAATAAGAATACAACCTACTGTGTTAGGGACGGTTTAAAAAAAAAAAAACTAAAAACCACTACCCAGGGAACGGTTATGTTACTTTAAGCCTGTGAAATAAAAATAAAAATATAAAGGAAAAGGTAAGAGCAGCTTTCCCGGCCTTGGGAAATGTATGCAAATAAAAATAAGACCAACACATAAATAGTAATCAAATGTCAAAGTAGTACTGCTGTATGGATGTGAAACATGGGAAATGACAAAAATAACCAAGAAGTTAGATTTTCATAAATTTTTGCTTGCACAGAACAGAAGAATTAAAATGATATGACAGGATCACCAATATGGAACTGATGGCAAGAACCAGACAAGCACCACTGGAACAAGAGGTGAGGAAATGATTCTTGGCACTTGATAGAACACAAAGAGAGAAAACCAGCTGTTAGCATTACAAGGTAGTCCCTGTTATGGAATCCCCAAATAAGGAAAAAAAGAGACCATAAAACACACAAAGAAGAGAACTGGAAACAGACAAGAAAGGGACAAAGTAGAAATGGAAAGACCTGAACAGATGACACAGCATAGGAGGGTTTGATATTAAATGTTGTAAGGCTATGCACTATAGCCAGTTGAAGGGCAATGAGTGAAGGAAGAGCCTACTGTGCTGTGGAAAAGGCATACTGATTTAGGGAGCGCATTTTGTTAAGCTAAGAAAGAACCTACTGTGTTAGGTAAAGTTATATTTTTTTTTCTTTCTTCTTTGCTGAAAATTACAAGACAGGGAATGGTCAGTTAGGCAAGGGGCCTTTTGTGTTAGTGAAAGCAAAGCTTTTTTTTTTTTTTTTTGTATATTTTGTTTTTTTTTAGCTGACAGACACTTCTGTCAAGGGATTATTTCTGTTAGGATGAAAACGGCTTGCTTTAAGCCAGTGCTTTTCAACCGGTGGTACTTTGTGGAAGAACAGAAATGGCACAGCACTGCGCCTTATGGAGGTACACAAAGTTGCTTGCAAACTAAATGTTTTAAATCTAGTTCTCAACAGTTTGTTTTTCCTCTTTCCAAATTCTAGCATCACTGAATTGCAATGCCTGACTTCATTACGCCTGTGGCCACTGCATCAGATTTTGAGAGTGATTTCTTCACACTCACCCCTTATGTTGGTTTTAAATCAGACTACCATCAGCTGAACAACTGATCCAAGCACTAAGAAAAGCTTCAACGATAAACAAAGGGACACTATCCAAACTTCTGCTGAAAGCAAGCATACAAAGATGGATCATCAACTGATGCAGAAGTAATATGAGGTGGAGAAATCTTTATGATACTTAGCAATAGTATACAGAAGAAAGAAAATGTCAATAACAGGAACATTTTAAAGCAACTTCAGTGCATAGGGCAGATGACCACCCCCCCAAATGTCCTAGCTCCCAAAAATGCATGTACTAATAAAAGAGAAAAGCACCAAGACAAATATCATTTTTAACAGATGCATTATCATTAATTTAAGAACTCAGACAAACAAAACCCTAAATGATGTAAGAGCAACACTGTTATCAGTATTATCAGCGGTTTTCAACCTGTGCGCCACAGCGCCCTAACTGATGGTCAGGGGCGCCGTGGGTGGGCGTGGATTTTTTTCGTATTTAGCTGTAAAGAAAACACAGAGCTGTGGGAAATTTCATTTTTGGTGTTTGTCAACCTGCGTGACCACGGTTTCACTTTGATGTTGGCCAGCCTTTGAAGTCCTGCTTCCCCGACCCGTGTTAAAAGTTGCATACCTCTGTGATCTTTTCGAAAAGTTGAACTTGAACTGGTTGAATAAGTCTCTGCAAGGAAGTGAAACTCATTTGATTCAACTTATTGACAAAGTTTCGGCCTTCAAAAAGAAGCTTCTTCTTTGGAAGAGAAAAATCAATGATGGGGTAGAAATGGACTACTTCCCAGGTTTGCAGCAGTTCATTACAGACAATGAAATAGATTTTAGTGCAGAGATTGTTTCTATAATTCAAAAGACACTTATCTCAACTCAGTGTTAATTTTGAAAAATACTTTCCCGAAAACTGTGACAGGTTTCAGTGGGTTCAAAATCCCTTCAGTAGTGATGCTCCTTCGGACTTCAGTACTGCAGAAGAGGAAGAACTGATAGAACTTTCATCAGACTCTTCACTACAAGCGAAGTTTCCATCCATGGCATTGCCAACATTTTGGTATTCAGAAATACAGGAGATCCCAAGCCTGAGCAAGAGAGCACTGAAGATATTAATTCCTTTCGCAACCTCCTATCTCTGCGAGGCTGGGTTTTCAGCAGTGGCTGTCCTAAAAACCAAGTTCAGATCAAGACTTGATGTGGAGAAGGAAATGAGGGTAGCTGTATCTCAATTGGTGCCAAGATTTGACAAGCTGTGTGTTTTACCATTTTTAGGGTGACAGTTCTAGGAACAGGAGCCAAGTGGTTGTCTGTGTTAGAAGATAAAGGAGTTCAAGCAAGCTCAAGTTTCACACTGAGGTGGCTGGTACTTTATTCATCATATTTTTTTTTAGTTTTACTGTACAAGTTTTTTGTTATGGAGATTGAATCATGAGTGTATATGTATATCAGTATATCAGTGAATGATTTTCAGACAGAAATATATAAAAAATGTTAGAAAGAAACTACTTTATCTGTGCTGTTTTCTTTTTTATAGTAAGGGTTTTCAAAGTGCATTTTGTGTATATTATTTCTTGTACGTGTAATGTTTTCACAGATTGTCCAATTGCATTTTTTTTTAAAATTACATTAAAAAATTACATTGTTTAAAAGCCTTTCCAAAGCTCTCCTGCTCGAAAAAAAAGTTAGCCTAAATGTCAAAACTTCGCTACTAGAGTTTTTACCAGTTATCCCACAGTGGAGCTGCAGAAAGAATGTAGTTGGTCAGGGGAGTCATGGACTCAAAAAGGTTGAAAACGCTGGTATAGGTAGATGTCTTGTTTGAACTTGTATTGAATGGTATAGGTAGATGTCCTTTTTTCATTTGCATTCAGCAGTATAGGTATCAGGAATGCACTTGTTTTTAATGGTGTCTTGTTTGCATTTAGTGAGTCATATTGTGATGACTTGTTTGTATTTGCTGGTGCACCAGTTAAAAAAAAAAAAAAAACCAGTTGAAAAGCACTGTAAAGGAATGATTTTTTGGTTAGCCATGAAACCACTTGTTATTAAAAGTAAAGTCACAAGAAACATGCACAACACTTTCCCTGGTTCTGAAAGCAGAGATAAACAAAGCAGTAGAAAAACCCCAAAACCATTGAAAAGTAGACCTGCTTGCAAAAAAAATTACATACATTCTTGGTATTTGTTAACAATATGCAAGAGTACAAAAGTTTAAATGCATTAACTCTTTAAGTCCCAATCGACTTTATAAAGGCTCAGGGGTTAGACGCGCTTGGCCCAATCGACTTTAAAAAGCCTTTAGTATATGTGCCTCTGTTTGAGACTGTTTCTAATTATAACTACCCACAAAGTCATTTCCGACTGCAAGTACATTCTTTTAAATACCACGCGTGTTTAAGAGTGAACGTGTTTCTGTTTTGAGATATTTATTTTAGATTTTTAAAGCAATTTTTTTAAAGCGCATGTCCTCCATTTTACCTTGAATAACTAATCATTTTTTTTTAAGCTCATATCCTCCATTTTACCTTGAATAACTAATCATTTTTCAATGAAAGCTTTTATACTTGTAGCACAAGAGTAAAGTACATCCAATTACCTTCAATTTCATATACAACAACAAAGTTATTTATGCATATGAACATTTAAAAAAATTATTTCCAAACAACAACAATAAAAACGCACTGGGGTGGCCATTTTTGCTTGGGCCAAACCCACTTTTTTGCTTGGGACTGAAAGAGTTAAACTCAAAGTTGTTCTAAAAACAAAGGTAAACTTAAAAAAAAACCTAGAATATTTGTACAATTACAGATAAGTTTTCAGACATGTTATGTATCATTAATTGTTATAATGTGCTAAAATACAAATAACACACTAGGTCAGAGCTATCAGAGACAGGTGAATCTGAGGGAAGTATTGTTATGTAATTTGTCAGTAAAGAAATGAAGACAACAATGGATATTTAGAGAGAGAGAGAGCAAAAAACAGAGAATGAGAAAGCAGGCAGCTAATGCTGAATGTATTCTTAATGAATATCATAAATGTCTGATTCGTACAAGGTATATCAGAAATGAATACTGCTAAACACTGCAACATCCGATAACTAATGTATTATAAACATGATTATCTATAGCCGATGTTCTAAATAAGATCTAACTTGTTTTTTTTAAACACGATCAAAAACCCCCCCCCCCCCCCAATCAGTCACACATCTTTTGAACTATATGTGGCAGAAAAATAATGGGTTCACTCCTTGTTTTCACACCTTTTTATCACTGCTGAGAGTGAATTATTTTTTGTTGGCCTTTTGGAAGAAAAACAATAATAATGCATGTGAGAGAAAGGCTGAAGGTCTAAGAACATACGTGACAGTCAATAACACATGTAAATCTAATAGCAGACATAATTATTATAATCATTATTACATCATGCATGTACAGTCACAACTTTTGGTTAGTTGTACTTTACTTCATTCGATCATTCATGACAACTACAATTTTCAAGTGCACAAATAACTCCAATGTTCAAAAAAGGCAAAATTTTATATAGCTTGTCATTGCAAATTTCATTAGCATTCTCCCCATTTAAGAATGCTAGTGACCTCTAGCCTGCAAAACTGCACCATATATGCAAATATTAGAAATTCTAAAGCATGTGTTAAAACCTGAGTATTAGACATAGCCAAAGTGTTATATGCTTTGTGCTGAAAGCAAACAGCGTGAAACAATTTCTTGTAAAGCAATAACAATGACCAAAAAAAAACAAACATTGTAAATGGTATGATTATAGTACAGTTTGCAGCTATGTTAGAAATTACATCTCCTTAGATGTCCTTGTTATTCCATCTGTTGTCACCAGGGAATAAAGAGAAAGGGAGGACCTGTGAGTAAATCAAGAAGTGAGATTTTTGAGTATAATATTAGCATTACATTAAAGATCAAAGGCCTCTGCAGTGAATTCAAAGATGACACAAGTTGGTAGGTCTGGTTAAGAGTTACCCATGTCTGAATGAGATGTATCAAGTCTAGAATGTCAGGTTCTGAGAAGACTGAAAGTAAATTTTGGCTAATATATTTATTTCTGCATATATTTCCAATACACTTTAAATGCGTCAATGAAACCTGTAAAACTATATTATTTTACGGTTGAAACATTTTAGTTTTTAAAGGCATAAAAAGTTTATAAATCTTTTCCCCCGCAGATTTGATGATTTCCATGATTTACTCATGTTCGTGCTCATAAAAATGACTGATTTTGTGGCACTTGGTCACATACATGAACAATTATCATAACACAATAGCATTAGAAAATATAAATGATAAACAAGAGCAGTATTTCAACAAAATTTCAAATAAAAAATGTTCTCCCACACAAGCAGCAGGTCATTGATTCTTGGCCCTGAAGAAGACAATCATAAGCTCTGGGTGGTCACATATGCAAGAGTTTACATGTTCTATGCCAATGCATATCGTCTAGGATTTCACTAAAACCTGCATCCATCAAATAACACTACGCCTTATCTACTTGATCTAAAAGCTTCTATTTTCTATGTCAGGTATAGGTTACAGTTTGGTTAGTTTAGGTTCACAGCAATGTTTAAGAGAATATGGGTTACACAACTAACCAGTACACAAAGATGAAAGACTCATACCTCCACCATAATGATTCTGCCACATGCACAAATACAAAAAACAAATAAAAAAAATGCAGATGAAGGCTTTAGTATAGTGCTGGTAATGAGGGGGATAATATATCTGGGTGCTGCTAAATTAGCATAATGTCCACACAACATGCACTAAGATGTGTATACTTTATGTAAATGACTATATACTACAAGTTAAGGTCACCATATAATTACTTATGTAGCCGCCAGAATAAACATTGATACTGAAAGTGCATCAACACATACTGAATATTTTTTATTTAAATATTTTTTGCTCCTTTTGCAAGGTGCACCCCGATCAACCAAAATACAAGATCCATCATTTATATTAGGGCTCATGTCCAAATTTATAAGACTTTGTGGTCTGCTATAATGTTAATTCTAGTGTGTCCATGTCAAGGAATGTACATGTTTATGTGTGTTTTTATATACAGGGTGTTTCAAAAAGAATATCGGTATTTTGAAGGTGTATAGTTTTGGTAATTGCAGACTTAAAAACGTTTGGTTTGCACCAAACGATAGGTAAACTGTCCGCGTTTTGACAATTACCCAATAAAAAAAATGTTTTTCATTTCAGCCGCTAGATGGCGCAAGGAATGAAAATGGCGACGCCACAGTAGAAGTCGTTTTGTGTATTGCAGTTTGCCAAGTCACAATCGGTAATCACAATTTAGATGTGTGCCGTGTAACACGAGGGGCACACATTGAGGGATTGTAATGTAAGAGATTAAACTTTGAGAGTATTAATTTCTTTTGGTGCAAACTGTATATTTGTAAGTGTTCAATAACCAGTTATATGCATCTAAAATACCTATATTCTTTTTGAAACACCCTGTATTGTTGCTCAATAACTCAGGCTTAGGGGATTTAACTCTCAGGGGATTCAGGGCTGGTAGGGTTAATATTACTGCTTATCACATCCCTTATTTTCACACCATAAATATGTACCCAGATCCCACTGACCTCCACCCAATTCCAATGACTGAAATGTAAAAATAAAAAATTTCCTGCTCCTACTCCCCTCTTCCAAGTCATACACCAAAACAAAGTTAACCCATTTATTATCCAACACTAAGATCAGTAAGAAGGTCATTGGTGAAAGTAGACATCCTTGCCTGACCCAAGGAATCTGACACTTTGCCTCTGTGGACGATTCTACAGTTGGCCTCTTGAAAGAAGTCAGGAATGATTCTGATAAATTATTTTGGGATTCCATAGTGCCTCAGTATTTTCTATATGACTGAGTGGTTCTATCAAATGCTTTTTCTACAAGACTGATGTACAGGAGTGCCTACCATTCATATGACTACTCACTATGATTCTGAGTGTTTCTGTCAGATCTGTACATAATTTGTAAGTTAAAAATCCTGCTTGTTCCATCATGAGTTTTTCTTCTAATGTTTCCTTTATACTGTCTAGCATCACTCTGGTCAGAATTTGTCCAGTCACCGCCATGAGTGTTATACCTCATCAGCTATTGTACACAGTCAAGTTGTCTTTCTTGGATAGTTTAATAACTTGTCCTTCCTTCCAGCTCTTAAGGAAGGCAATTTGTTCCCATAATTTCTTGAAGAG
The DNA here is from genome assembly GCA_024509875.1 of Oreohelix idahoensis. Classification (NCBI taxonomy): domain Eukaryota; kingdom Metazoa; phylum Mollusca; class Gastropoda; order Stylommatophora; family Oreohelicidae; genus Oreohelix; species Oreohelix idahoensis. The sequence continues at coordinate 94,634 of JAMPIV010019757.1, read as the reverse complement.
TCGGTGCAGTATGTCTGTAGTTGATGGTATGAATATCAACTTTTATTGCTTCTGGAAGATTCCAATCCTGCCCAGCTGCAGCCTTCCCATTTTTCAGCCGTTGCAGTGCTTGTGGAATCACTTACTTTGTGGACGCATTTGTGTTTCCTTTGCTGATTCTATGATGTTGTATTATATGGTCCTCTTTAGAATTTCCTTAAAATATCCCCCCCCCCCCTTTCTATCTGGATTGTAGTTTCTCTTCACTGCTGATGTTTTATTCTGTCTTGTCTTTCACTGGCATATTATGGCTTTGTTGCACCAATATAGTTTTAGTAATGTTGTAAAATGTCTTCATGCCTCCATTTTTTTTTCGTTGGTAATCCTCTCTGCTTCCTCTTGTGGTTTTTCAGCAAGACAATTATCTTGCCTGTTTCATTTTTCACTTTCTTATTAAGCTCCCAGTATACTGTGTTTAAAAGTATTAAACAGAATCATACTTGAGAGATTAAAAGAGTCCATAGACAAGCAACTGAGAGATGAACAAGCAGGTTTTCGACAAAACAGACTCTGCACAGACCATATAGCCACATTGAGAATAATAGTTGAACAAAGTCTGGAATGGAATTCACCGCTATACATCGGATTTGTGGACTATGAAAAGGCATTTGACAGTGTAGACAGACAATCACTTTGGAAATTGATAAGGCATTATGGAGTTCCCATGAAGATCATTATCTTAACAAGGAAGACCTATGAAGACATGACATGCAGAGTTCTTCATGAAGGACAACTTACAGAACCGTTTAGGATTAGAATGGGAGTGAGACAGGGATGCCTCTTGTCTCCATTTCTTTTCTTACTAGCAATAGATTGGATTATGACAACATCGAAATCACACAACATAAATGGAATCCAGTGGAATCTGACTAAACAGCTTGATGATCTGGATTTTGCAGATGACTTGGCTCTTCTGTCCCATAACCATAATCAGATGCAAGACAGAATGAAAATTCTTGATGGAGAAGTCACAACAAACGGGCCTGAAAATACACAGGGAAAAGACAAAGATTATGAGAACAAATGCAAGAAATGATAACAAGGTTGAACTTGAAGAAACACTACAAAAGGATGTAGAATCGTACACATATCTTGGAAGTAATATAGACAAAGATGGAGGGACAGACAATGATATCAAAATAAGAATACAAAAAGCAAGAGGAGCTTTCATTGCTTTGGGAAACATTTGGAGAGCAAGAGAAATCAAGTCCAACACAAAAATAAGAATCTTCAACTCAAATGTCAAGTCAGTCCTATTGTATGGCTCTGAGACATGGACAGCAACAAAAACAACAACCAAAAAGCTACAGACTTTTATAAACGGGTGCTTGCGTAGAATAGAAGGACTGAAATGGTATGACAAAGTCACAAATGTGGAATTGATGACAAGAACCAGACAAGTGCCAGTGGAACAAGAGTTGAGAAGAAGACGCTGGCGATGGATAGGACACACATTGAGGAAACCTGTTGATAGCATTACAAGACAGTCCTTGTTTTAGAATCCACAGGGAAAGAGAGGTAGAGGTAGACCAAAAAACACATGGATAAGAGAACTGGATACAGAGGTGAAAATGATGAGAAAAACATGGAAAGAACTTGAGCGGATGGCACAGGACAGGAAGACTTGGCATGTGTTTGTTGAAGGCCTATGCTCCTTGGGGAGCTAAAGGGTATTGACTGATTGATACTGTGCACAATCTTGCGATTTCTCCCAGCTATGCACAGCTGTTAGATTTTTTCTGAAATTCCCCCCCCCCCCCCCCATTTATGAGGTGGTGTTCTCTTTTGAGCCACTCTTTACGTTGCTTTTTTTTCCTTTTGCCATTTCAGCCTGGTTGAACCTAACATGTGCACACTGCTCCTGCTGTCTTAGCTCATGGTATCCAAATTGCATGCATGCCTTCCACAACTTCATGGTGGAGAAAACAGGACAGCCCCAGTGTTTAACTTGCTAATACTCCTGTGGTACCATCCTTCTCCCAATGATTTTGTACAATTCCCTCTCTTAAAAACATTTACTTTACCCACATCTTTCAAAGAGAAATGTATGGACTTCATAAAAATGAAATACTAACAAAATTAAAGCTCTTACATGAGAATAAAAACCACACCTTGAGAAAAAAGCAACACATCAAAGAATATTACTTCTAAGAATGACACTAAATGCATATGAAACTGTTCTCTTACAGCAGAACTTCAATAAAGATGCCCAATCTTTTCTCCAACCAATTCTTAAAATTTAGTGTGTGAAGTTCTAAATTATTAGTATTGTCTACGCTGTCACAATTTCAGATTTTCAGAAATGTTTATCTTCATATAACTAAGTTGTCCATCATAAGCTACAAATTATTATATGGCAAGAAGCAAACAATGGCTATATTTGTTCCACACCATCAACAACACTGAATGTGACTTGCATATAAGTCCAACAATTCAATTTGTCTGAAAAGAGGAGTAGCTATGAAAATAGAAGGTAAAACCTCATCTTGGAGATGATACAAACATTTTCTTTAAGAATACTCTTAATGAATCCTTGAGATCCTTGGTATCCCTTCTTCAAATAACAATAAAATGATGGACAATTCTTCTTGTGATGTAACTAGCAAAAAGAATGACACTAAATGCATGTGAAGCTGGACTCTTACAGCAGAACTTGAATAAAGATGCCAAATGTTTTCTGCAACCAATTCTTAAAATTTAAGTTTACATTAGTATGATCTATTTACGATACAGATTTAATGCTTTCAGCCATGCTCAAAGATTCACAGAGTGAAAGGAAGTTGTGGTTCAATGGGAAGAGCGGGTAAGCATTGTTGTACTCTACTAGCACTATTAAAAACACAACAAAAACAAGAACACAATTCACGGATGAAAGACACATGAACCATGCAACAGACACCCATAAGCTAATTCTGTGAGTATGAACATATGCCAACCTAGAGCATTTCGTGTAAGACTATAAACGATGAGGGGGCGACCCAGCCCTTTCCAGCTGGTGCTTAGCATGTCAATCTTTGTTTTGAAGTCATCAACCAGGTATTCCACATCTAGGCCCAGGTAGAACTGACGCTCATCCGCTAGCTATGATAAAGGATTGTAGTTAGGGAGGGGGGGTGGGGGGAAGGGAGAGAAGAGAAAGGTAGAGTAGAGGGGGGAATAAAACAAACAATGCAATAAGTTATTTATCAACTGGCAATGATTTCAGAATTAGGATGGGTCATGATGTCACTGCTATCATCATCTGAAAAAGTGGATTTTAATATCAGAATAAGTGGGTTTTAATATAGAATATATTAACTTTTCATAAAATTCATTTGAAATGTGTGTACAAATGATAAAGCCACCTTCATTTATACAATAAATAAATAATAAAAAGTAGAAGACATAACATTTTTAAGTTAATAAAAAAATGAAAACTCCTTGGTAAAAGAAATATTTTAGGACACTAGCAGAAAAATGTGTAGGAAATCAAGCTAACTTTAATGTCAGAGCTTTTTCTTACAAATACACAAAGTAAATTGGTAACTGCATCAAACTTCTCTAGCAAATTTTTGGAAAAATTTGACAAAACTGTTCTTGACCTTGAATTTAAGTTTTATGTAGTTCACATTTTGCAAACTATAAATGAAAATTGTAAATGCATCTAAATTTTTTTTCTTGTTCATATCTTGTACAGAACACAATTGAACTATTAAGTTTATTTTTTTCTTTTGTTTTTCAATTTTTGTGAAATACAAATTAGCCATGTAAATTATATCTGCTTTTTAATCACACTTCCATATGAAGATATCAGCATAACAATAGTAAAATATTATTTTTTTAAATTTGTTTGTCTGAACACTTGTATGTAATAATCATGTATGCAAAAATTACAATCCCAAACCGTGTCAGTGTTTAATCAACATGTTTTTAAATCAACAGATACATACAACATTAAAACACAAAAATAACACATCTAAGTCAGTGATCAACTATGCCATTGTTCGGAGAAGCTCATTCAAATATGTCCGAGATGCTAGAGTCTGGAGGGGGCCAGAGATTGGAAGTGATCACTACCTGCTAACGATCAAAAGAACAACTGAAAGAGTTGCTCAGCCTAGGAACTGCCCAACATCACGCAAGAAACCAAGTAAACGAGCATGAGAAATGAGCATTAGGACCTACAAGCTGAGAGAGCCAGAAATTAAGACCAGATATAAGGGGCTTATTGCTGCAGCGGTGAGCAACACAGAAGAATGACCTGATGACTTGGAAACCCTCTGGATTAAATTCAAGGATATCATAAAGACAGCTGCTGCAGAAGCATGCGGTGAAGTCCGACTTGGGAACAAGACAAAGAGGACACCTTGGTGGACAGAGGAAGTCAAAGAGAAAATAAGAGAGAAGAAAATGGCATGGAAACAATACTTAGGAGCTAAAAACACAACAGGACAGATGGAAAAATATAGAGAATATGTGACACTCAGAACAGAAGCAAAGAACAAAGTGCTAGCAGCAAAACAGAAGTCCTGGGAAGAATTTGGAGAAAAGCTAGAAAAAGATGCACAAGAAAACCAGAAATTGTTCTATAAGACCCTAAAGAACATGAGGAAGGAAAAACAATGCCCTCTCAAATTTATAAAGGACAAGCAAGGCAAATTGCTTACTGCCCCGAAGGAAGTAATGGAAAGATGGAAAGAATATTTCTCAGAACTCCTGGATGGTGAGCATGGTGAAGCATCAGAAATGATAAACACTAGCGCAGAAGAGAAAACCAATGATGGTGAAGATGACATAAAGATGGAAGAACTGAAGGCAGCACTGGAGAAAATCAAGATGGGCAAAGCAGCAGGGCATAATGGTATAACACCAGAAATGGTTAAGTTCATGGGAGCATCAGGCGACCTATTACTCTTAAGGGTTTTACAGGCAGCGTGGTACAACAAGACCATACCAAAGGATTGAGAGATTGCCATCATAACACCAATTTTCAAAAAGGGTGACAATCGACAGTGTGGAAACCATAGAGGCATATCCCTTCTCAGTGTCCCTGGTAAAATCTACTCTAGAATCCTAGAGCAGAGACTCCGACGCCTAGCTGAGCCACAATTGGATGAGGTCCAGTGCGGATTCCGAGCAAACCGAAGTACTCAAGACTTAATCTTCACACTCAGACAGCTGAGTGAAAAGGCCCTTGAGTATAAGAGTGAGATGCATCTTTGTTTCATAGATCTGGAAAAGGTGTTTGACAGGGTCCCCTGGAGCAAACTTTGGGACTGTTTGGCAAGGAAGAATATTCCAGCACCTCTGATTCATGCTATACAGAGCTTCTACAAGTCTTGCAGAAATTATGTGAGGACAGCAAACCATAAGTCAGAAGAGTTCAGGACCACCACTGGTGTAAGACAAGGTGATATCCTATCACCTCACCTCACCTCTTCATACTCCTTATGGACGATGTCATCAAGGCATGTAAGGAGAGAACAAGAAAGTATTCAGTGGGGTACTGGAACATGAGACAGGTCTATATTTCAGGGCTGGCATTTGCTGATGATGTTGCCCTGATTGCTAAATCAGAGGCACATCTCCAATCCAACCTGCAAGTCTGGAAGGAAGAGCTGGAGAAGAGAGGGATGGTTATAAGCAGCTCGAAAACAAAATCCATGGTGATATCACGAGAAGAAAGAAGACATCAGATTAAGCTGGGAGAACAGGTCCTGGAGCAGGTCGACCACTTTAAATACCTCGGAGCTATTATAGACCGAAAGGGAGGCATCAAAGAAGAGTTGGCCACTCGAAAAGCAGCAGCTGGGAGACTTTTTCAGGCCATAAATCAAGGATTCCTCAGCAAGAGAGAGGTTGGTAAGAAAACGAAGATGGCTGTATACCGCTCCACCTATGTCCCAGTCTTGACATATGGATGCGAGTCATGGGCAATGACTACAACCCACAAAAGCCAGATCCAAACCTCAGAAATGAGGTATCTGAGGAAGGTGGTTGAAATAACAAGAAGAGACATGGTACGCAACCAGACGATACGTCAAGGCCTTAAATCCTACCCCCTGCAGACCCAAGTAGAACAGTGCCAATTAAGATGGTTTGGCCATGTCTGCAGAATGGGAGAAGATCAGATACCACGACAAGCATGGGAAACAAAGAGCCAAGGATCCAGACCCCCGAGGACGACCCAGAGTCCGCTGGGAGGACAACATTAGACAATCTTTGAAGGACCGAGGACTAGAATGGAACCAGGCCAGGAGGAAGACAGCCGATAGGATAGTCTGGCACTCTCTCTTCCAAACCTCTACACCTCACGGTAGAAGGGGAACGACTAAGTAAGTAAGTAATAACACATCTAGAAAATTAAAGTAAGTTCTGTGCATTGCTAAAACACTGCTAGGCGTGATGTGTTCCAGAAACAAATTACAGCAGTGATAAATCCTGAGGACAAAGCTGAAATATTAAGTATTATCTTCTTCTTCTTCTTTGATCCTTAGCCGCCGACCGTCAAAGCAGTCAGTGGCCATCACGCCTAGTGGCGTCTTGTAGGGCAAGAACAAATTGATTCCACTTTGCTCGGTCGGCTGCCATCCTTCGTACAGTGCCCCAACTCTGGTTCATTCTTTGCATCTCAGCCTCCACAGTCCTCCGCCAGGTTGTTTTTGGTCGGCCTCTCTTATGTTTTCTTTCAGGGGTCCAAAGCATAGCTGTTCTTGTGATGGCATCGGGGTCTCTTCTGAGGACATCGACAACCCAGTTCCAGCATCTGCCAGCTATGATGGTGTGCATGTCCTCTTGCTTGCTCCGAGTAAGCAGATCTTGGTTGGTGATGGTATTCGGCCAAAAGATTCGGTGAATTTTTCTTAGGCATGTTGTGTGAAAAGAGGACAATTTCGACATTTCCTTCTCTGTAACCCTCCAACATTCCGCACCATAGAGAAGCACAGAAAGCACACAGCTCTGATATAATCTTAATTTTGTGCTTGTGCTGTATTGAGAGGACTTCCAGATGTTGTTTAGGCTAAAAAAGGCTGTTCTTGCCTTATTCATTCTGATGTTGATGTCTTTGCCTGCCCCGCCGTCTGGTGATACAAGGGGCGTTCAGAAAGTAATGCACCACATCGTTTTTCTCAGCTAATAATGAAGATAGAAGCATGAAATTTTTGCACACTTGAAATATGGCATGTGCCAATTGTGTGCACCAAATTTCACCACAACCGGCCAAATAATACGGTTGCCCTAAACCGTTGAAATGGAGCGTGTTAGCAACTTGCGTTATAAGCAGCGAATTGTGATAGAATTTCTCGTTGCAAAGAAGGAAACTGTTGTGAACATTCACAAGCGTCTATGTGATGTGTATGGAAGTTTTGCAGTTGACAGGAGTACAGTCAGTCGCTGGGTTCAGAGAATCAAAGAATCAGGAAGTGGAGATACGGAGCTGCTTGATCAGCCGCACTGTGGACGTCCTGCCACAGCCACCAATGCAGAAATGATGAAATGCGCTGAGGGCGTTATTCTTACTGATAGGCGAATCACTACTCAACAATTGGCCTTACAGCTGTCAGTCAGCATTGGTAATGCAAATGCAGTTATAAAAACTCTCGGATTTTCTAAGGTTTGCGCAAGATGGGCTAATCGAAGTCTCACAAATGACCCCCGATTGCAACGGAAAGCAATTTCTTCTGAATTGTTGGAGCGTTTCAATGCTGATGGAGAGAACTTTTTGGCTAAGATCGTTACAGGTGACGAAATCTGGGCACATCATTTTGAACCTGAGACAAAAAGACAGTCAATGGAGTGGCATCATCCGCAATCACCACGAAGAAAGAAATTCAAGACAATTCCTTCAGCTGGAAAGGTCATGATCACTGTCTTTTTGGGACATTGAAGGTGTGATTCTTGTGGACATTATGCCAAGAGGAGAGATGATCAATTCGCAAGCTTACATTAAGACATTGAAAAAACTCAACGTTTTCGCAGAGTTCGGCCGCACAAGAATCCAGCAGACTTGCTTCTCCTTCACGACAATGCTCGCCCTCACACAAGTCTGGCAACACGGGAAGCAATCGCCAAATTGGGTTGGACTGTACTACCCCATCCTCCCTATAGTCCCGATTTGGCACCCTCTGATTTTCATCTATTTGGTCTACTTGAAGATGCACTCCGTGGGACAAGGTCTGAAGATGATGAAGGAGTGATTCATGCAGCGAAGAAATGGCTGCATGATCAAGACAAAATGTTGGTACGGGCTAGGAATACATGCACTTGTTTCGCGCTGGCATAAAGTCGTACAAGTTGATGGGGATTATGTTGAATAATACAGATGTTTACACGACATATCCATGTATACTGTGTATAAATGTCATGCTTATTGAATAAACAGCTCCTGAGAAAAATGATGTGGTGCATTACTTTCTGAACGCCCCTCATACAATGCATCCTAGGTATGTGAAGGTGTCTGTCTGTACCAGTTGCTGATTCCTTACTGATATGGGCTCAGGCTTGCTCACATTGAGCGTCATGACCTCTGACTTCTTTAAATTGATGTTCAAGCCCATCTGCTGGCTAAACTTATTAAGTCTGTCCGTTTTTTCCTGGATGTGTTGATGTGAATGTGCTAGTAGTGCAATGTCATCTGCATATTCCAGATCTTCCAATGTAGAAAATGTAGTCCATCTTATTCCTCTTGGACTGCCCTCTGTTGTCTGGTGCATCACCCAGTCTATGACTGTTAAAAATAGAGTGGTTGATAAGGGGCATCCCTGTCGTACTCCTGTCTTCACCTCAAAGGTTAAGTTGCTCTGCCCAACACTACACGTAAAGTTGGCATAGAGGCTTTTTATGATTGACACTATGCAGCTTGGAATTCCATAAGATCTCAGTATTTTCCATAAACTGTCCCTATGTATGCTGTCAAAAGCCTTTTCAAAATCAACGAAATTAATGTACAGCTGTCTTTGCCATTCTGAGCACTGCTCTATAATGTTCCTGAGAGTGAATATATGATCTACACATCTTCTGTTCTTTCTAAATCCTGCTTGTTCTTTCCTCAGTTTGTGGTCTACTGCTTTTGAAATTCTCTGTATAATTATCCTGCCTAGTATTTTGCTGGGAACTGAGAGAAGAGTGATTCCTCTCCAATTATTGCAGTCTGCAAGATCTCCCTTCTTGGGCAATTTGACAATTATTCCTTTGTTCCACTCTGATGGTGTTGTCCCCGTTTTCCAGACTTGTGCAAATAGTGGTTCTAATAGTTCTGCTGCTAGCTCAGGGTCTGTCTTAAATAGCTCTGCATTTAAGTTATCATGGCCAGGAGCTTTTCCGTTCTTTAACCCTTTGATTGCTGTGATGATTTCTTCTTTTCGTGGAATGTCTGTATTTACATCTAGATCGTTTTTAGCCTCAGGAACATTCAATTGTGTCTCTGGTGGTTCTTTGTTCAGAGTTTCTCTGAAGTGCTCTGCCCATCTTGTTTCCTGTCCCTCTGCTGTCGTGATGAGATTTCCTTGCTTATCTCTTACTAATGTAATATTGTTTGCACCTCGTTTTCCGCTGATGAATTTAGTTATTTTGTATACTGTGCTTTGTTCATTTCTCAGTGCTGCCTCTTCTGCCTGTCATGCAAGATCGTCTAGGAAATTCCTTTTATTGGCTCGGGTTTGGCATTTAACTTCCTTGTCCAGCTGACTGTACTGTTCGCTATATAGTTGCTTTAACCTGGGGGACTTCGCTTCTGTTTTCTTTCTTTTCATTTCCTTTCTCAGTGTTATGGTGTTTAATGTTTCTGGTGTTATCCAGTCTTGCTTCGTCCTTTCCTGGAATCCCAAGCATGATCTGCTGTGTTTCCGTAACTTCAATTTTTTTGACATAGACAGGGGTGTCAGCCCTATGCTAAAACCCCCAACCTGGAGGATTAAGTATTATAGCCCCCTGTAATTCTCGGGGATCCCTGAGGAGACAGGTGTAGAACACGACTACTCAGGCGTGTTGTAAAAGATGACTAACATAAGGCAGTGCATGAGGCTGGCAACCTCATCGTGGAAAACAAATGGCTAAAGAAACTCCTACTGAAGTATCATATACTTTGGTGCAGGCTTCTTGCTGCGGGTCTGATTTTAGTCCCATGCTCCACAGGTAGCAAAAAAGGAGATGAATGAATGACTAAAAAGTAGTATTATATTTCATTCTAAAGTCTTATTTTTTTGGTTTTTGCTGCAAAAGTAAGCTAATTAATCTGGATATAAAAGAGCATATATAATAAAACTGTTTACTGTCTTAAACATAAGGCAGTTTAGCAGCGCAGCATATTAGAACAAGCAAGCTGCTATATGACAAAATTTAGTACACTTTTTAAAATAATTCATTCCACACTGATATTACTATTAGTATGTTTACTATAAATGTATACATTTTCATCACAACAGAGAGGCTTTGGAGGGTGTGCCTCTTTAAGATATGACATAGAAATGTGTTGTAAGATTAAATTACATCTATTTATGGCAGCATGAGCACGTATTCAGGATAAACAAGGTCTCATAACACTCAAGCATACAGCATATAATTCTTAATAGCAATTTGTAATATTTTATGATGGATTTGTGTGAAAATGATGGATCATAAGTCTTTCTCCTGATACCTTTTCCTATAAAGACCACAAACAGCTTTAATAATGAATTTAATAAATTTTTATGATGTGTTAATAACTTGGGCCACTTTATATTTCCTCCTGATATTTCTGCGTAAGGTTAACTCAAAATAAGAATAAACAACATAATACATGAAGAAAGTTCCTTGTATGTGCCTGCTGTCTCATAATTTATTGCTGACTAATTGTATTGCAGCTGTTTGTAGTGTGCCTTAACTTTTGTTCTTTGTTATTTTTTTTCTCCATTCTTTAAGATCTATAACGAAACAATTTAAGATACTCCCTCTACCTTTTCATATAATAATAATTAAATTGCTCATACAGCAATACTATCATTTATATGTAGAACATACACACACTCAAACACATAAAAAAAGAAGCAACTATACAACTGGACAAAGAAGACCAAGATTTATGAAGAAATAAAAATTATCATATTTGAAAAAGCATGAAAACAAGGATAATAAACCCATTATTGCTATGCTTATTTCAGATCTGAGAAATTTACCTATAAACAAAAGCATTCTTGAAACTATACATTCCTTTCCCATACTACCCCACTTCCAAAAATAAAAAAAAATAAAAACCACGTTGCTACTGAGATTTAAGAACACAACACTGAATCATACACAAATTAATTCAGATATAATGTCATCCTATTCAGTAGTGTAATGATTAATGTCCTTTGTCTTTAAGATCGCTTTCAGCTCAGTTAACGATTCTTAAACAACTATTTACCTAACAAGTCTAATTTCTACAACTAAAGGGATAATGTAACTGTAACCCTTCTCTTTAAAAATAAAAAACATAAAAATAAACATATCTTACAACCTCAATCCACACAAAAATTAAATCAACATTATATACACAACCATCTTACTACACAATTCTTGTCTATCACAAAGCTTGTTTTAAAGCTAGTTAGCTTTCCACATGCAACCATCTACCCAACAATCACGTTTACCCATTAAAATTTCATTTTAAAAAAATAAGCTAACATTTTATAAGCAAGCACTTACTTACCTTACAAACTATTGATCTAAATCTTGTTTTAAATTCAATTTGTCTTCTTTAAACAGCTGTGCTCTGAACAAACCTAAAGCACTTTTTCTGGGTGTTTGTTCTATTTTTTTAATCTTTAAGTACAGTTTTGGTGTGGGAATTGTGCCTCCTTTAGGCAAAGCACCACTTTTTCAATAAGTTATGGTTGTTCGATAATGCTCCATTTCTAATGCTATTTAAAAACGTTCATGTTCTGATAATTAAAACATCCATAATCTAATATACTCAGCCAAGCAATGGCAGTTGTGTTTACAGTGCCCATGTTGCATGCATATTTTAAACAAACTGAAATTATTTTTTATTTGTTTTACTACGTCTTACAGGCTTCAAAACTTTAATTCACGCCAATCAAGAAAGTTATCTGAAGAAATTTTATCCAACACACACAGATTACTTCATAATAGTGCATTTTAACTGATGACTATGCAGATAAGAATCAGATATGAAACCACGTTTAAAATATACCCTAGCACTGACATGTTAATTAGATTATGTGTTTCTCAGTTTTCCGACTTGGGAACAAGAGAAAGAGGACACCTTGGTGGACAGAGGAAGTCAAAGAGAAAATAAGAGAGAAGAAAATGGCATGGAAACAAAACTTAGGAGCTAAAAACACAGCAGGACAAATAGAGAAATATAGAGAATATGTGATACTTAGAAGAGAAGCAAAGAACAAGGTGCTAGCAGCAAAACAGAAGTCCTGGGAAGAATTTGGAGAAAAGCTAGAAAAAGATGCGCAAGAAAACCAGAAATTGTTCTATAAGACCCTAAAGAACATGAGGAAGGAAAAAACAATGCCCTCTCAAATTTATAAAGGACAAGCAAGGCAAATTGCTTACTGCCCCAAAGGAAGTAATGGAAAGATGGAAAGAATATTTCTCAGAACTCCTTGATGGTGAGCAAGGTCAAGCATCAGAAATGATAACCACTAGCACAGAAGAGGAAACCAATGGTGATGAAGATGACATAAAGATGGAAGAACTGAAGGCAGCACTGGAGAAAATCAAGATGGGTAAAGCAGCAGGGCATGATGGTATAACACCAGAAATGGTTAAGTACATGGGAGCATCAGGTCACCTATTACTCTTAAGGGTCCTACAGGCAGCATGGTGCAACAAGACCATACCAAAGGATTGGGAGATTGCCATCATAACACCAATTTTCAAAAAAGGTGACAATCGACAATGTGGAAACCACAGAGGCATATCCCTTCTCAGTCTCCCTGGTAAAATCTACTCTAGAATCCTACAGCAGAGACTCCGACGCCTAGCTGAGCCACAATTGGATGAGATCCAGTGCGGATTCCGAGCAAACTGAAGTACTCAAGACCTAATCTTCACACTCAGACATCTGAGTGAAAAGGCTCTTGAGTATAAGAGTGAGATCCATCTTTGTTTCATAGATCTGGAAAAGGTGTTTGACAGGGTCCCCTGGAGCAAACTTTGGGACTGTTTGGCAAGGAAGAACATTCCAGCACCTCTGATTCATGCTATACAGAGCTCCTACAAGCTTTGCAGAAATTATGTGAGGACAGCAAACCATAAGTCAGAAGAGTTCAGGACCACCACTGGTGTAAGACAAGGTGATATCCTGTCACCTTATCTTTTCATACTCCTCATGGACGATGTTATCAAGGCATGTAAGGAGAGAACAAGAAAGTATTCAGTGGGGTACTGGAAGATGAGACAGGTATGTATTTCAGAGCTGGCATTTGCTGATGATGTTGCCCTGATTGCTAAATCAGAGGCACGTCTCCAATCCAACCTGCAAGTCTGGAAGGAAGAGCTGGAGAAGAGAGGGATGGTTATAAGCAGCTCGAAAACAAAATCCATGGTGATATCACGAGAAGAAAGAAGACATCAGATTAAGCTGGGAGAACAGGTCCTGGAGCAGGTCGACCACTTTAAATACCTCGGAGCTATTATAGGCCGAAAGGGAGGCATCAAAGAAGAGTTGGCCACTCGAAAAGCAGCAGCTGGGAGACTTTTTCAGGCCATAAATTGAGGATTCCTCAGCAAGAGAGAGGTTGGTAAGAAAACGAAGATGGCTGTATACCGCTCCACCTATGTCCCAGTATTGACATATGGATGCGAGTCATGGGCAATGACTACAACCCACAAAAGCCAGATCCAAACCTCAGAAATGAGGTATCTGAGGAAGGTGGTTGAAGTAACAAGAAGAGACATGGTCTGCAACCAGACGATACATCAAGGCCTAAAATCCCACCCCCTGCAGACCCAAGTAGAACAGTCCCAACTAAGATGGTCTGGCCATGTCTGCAGAATGGGAGAAGATCGGCTACCACAACAAGCATGGGAAACAAAGAGCCAGGGATCCAGACCCCCAGGACGACCCAGAGTCCGCTGGGAGGACAACATTAGACAATCTTTGAAGGACCGAGGAATAGAATGGAACCAGGCCAGGATGAAGACAGCTGATAGGATAGTCTGGCGCTCTCTCTTCCAAACCTCTACACCTCACAGTAGAAGGGGAATGACTAAGTATGTAAGTTTCTCAGTTTTACAGTATTACTAGCCTATGCCCTGTTATTTGACTTGATGCAAACAAATTATTCCCTGAGAATTCCAACAGCAACTATGAATATTCACACAAATATTAGAATGATCGTATGCATTTATTTCTGCAAATAACCTTTGGTGGCAGTAATATAGCTAACTACTTTTTTTCAGCACCTTTTTTTTAAGAACACTACAGTACCAAATTTTTTTTTAAAAGCGAATGACTATTCTGCATGAAAGTGTCCATAAATTTATCCTCACTTTTACAAAAATACCAGCTCCACCCATGAATATCATAAAAACTACTGTTTTAGCACACTGAAGCAGCCACTTCTGCTCGGGTCAAAACCACTGTTTCCCAATGATAGTAAAACTAAAAAGAATTAACTGTCCACAGCCAAACATCTAAATAACAATAAAATCTACTACTAAAACATGTTCTAAAGTTAGCCTTCCACAAATATCCACCTTCTTCTAAAACCTAATGTCTACCACTAAAATTTCTTCATATTTGGATAATCACCCTGAAAGAAGTACTTACTGATTACACTAACCTGTCCCTCTCCCCAACATAATCTACCATCATCATCATTATCCTTCAGCTCTCGAAGCAGCATAGACCTTCAACAAACTCATGCCAAGTCCTTCTGTCCCGAGGCCATCTGTTCCAGGCTTTTCTATGTCTTCCTCAACTTTTTCATTTCTGTCCCCAGCCCTCTTCTCCATGTGTTTTCTGGTCTCCCTTTCCTTCTCTTACCCTGATATAATATGGAATGATGTATACAAGGTAAAGGTAGTTCCACAGCAAATACTGTGGTAGGGGAGTGAAGTGTTAGAAACTAGCTCCAGCTTTAAGGTGGGGGTGACCATTTCTCTTCCTCACCGCCTTTTCCTTCTGTAAGTCAAGGTACACATTTACAGCTGAGTAAACTGAAGCAGGATGCTACCGTGTTTCAAACCCGGCACATATGCTCTGAGAGGCCTGCACTCTGCTAACTGGTATGATGTATACCACCAGAAAACATTTATGACACTGCACAAACACTAATTGCTGAAAAATTACGATTCTAACTTGTCCATCTGGCCTACCACTGTAATATGTCATATGTCTGTGTCATTGGCCCTCAGAAAAAGAGTGTGTTGTTCTATCATCTTACCAAACACTCAGAACTGCAGCTGCTATCAGAAAAACACTGCGATATTTTCGAGAGTATCAAACTAAAAAGTTCACTGCATTCGCTGCTGTCTAGGTAACAAAAACAAGGCAATCGGTATACTAAGCACAAGAAAACATTTTAAACAATCATAAAAAATACTGAGGCACACAGAATACATGCACGTGTGCATGTGTTTATGTTAACAAAAAAGTAAGGTTTTGGAAAGTATGTGGCAGTGTTTAGCTTCAAATCTGTGTACTTTATCACATCGTGTCAGTTTTGCTATGTTAATCTTTGTGTGTCGTGCTCTGTTTTACATGGCACTGTGTTGTTCAGTTTACTGTGTTTGGTTTCTATGAGAGGTGAAGGTAATGTATGATTTAATGAAGAAATGGTTTTGTATTAACTTGTTATACTGATGTTATTTAAAAAAAATTCATGCTAACGATGTTTCTTTACATTAACAGCTTCTAGCAATGTTTCTTTACAATAATTAATTCTAGCAATGTTTCTTTACAATAACTATTTCTAGAAATGTTTCTTTACAATAAATTTCTCTAATAATGTTTATGTAAAGTCATTAATGCTAAAAAACTTTCTTTACAATAATCAGTTTTAACAATAGTTCTTCACGACAATTAACACAAATTTTTCTTACATGAACCTGTACTAGCAATGTTTCTTACAATAACTAATGTTGCTAATAACACTTTACAACGACTGGTGCCATCAATACTTTTTTTTACAATAACGGATGTCATCAGTACTTATTAACAATAAATTTGTGCCATCAATATTTCTTTACAACAATTGGTGCCAATAGTACTTCTTTTTACAATAATTACACGGTGACTGAAAAGCCACTTTCCGTTTTTAAATTTGTATATATCCTCACTTGTATCCATTGGATATACATGGAACAAATGTCAAAACAATGGGCAGTACCTGCCTTGCGACTAATAACACTTATTTTTTGTTAATGCCCTGAAACAAAGTAAACTCTAAAGTAGCCAAGAAACTGATGTCACAAGAGACAACAAAAATTGCTGTCCACTATTAAATCATGTATTGAACAAACGTGATCACATGATGAGTTATAATGTTAATGTAACATAGCAATTTATGTAATGGCAATTAATTGTCTTTCTTTTGACGTTTGTGTCATATAACTTAGTTGGATAGGAGTGAAGAAATGACAATTATAAATAGAAAGTGACTTTTAAATCACCCTGGTGTGCTACCAGTTTCTTACAGATTAATACTAAAATGTTCTGATATATTAATTAATACTACAAATGTTCTGATATATTAATTAATCCTACAAATGTTCTGATATATTAATTAATACTTCAAATGTTCTGATATATTAATTAATACTTCAGATATGTTCTGATATATTAATACTAAAAATGTTCTGATATATTAATACTACAAATGTTCTGATATATTAATTAATACTACAAATGTTCTGATATATTAATTAATACTTCAAATGTTCTGATATATTAATTAATACTTCAAATGTTCTGATATATTAATTAATACTACACATGTTCTGATGTATTAATTAATACTACACATGTTCTGATATATTAATTAATACTACAAATGTTCTGATATATCAATTAATACTACAAATGTTCTGATACATTAATTAATACTACCAATTTTTCCCTACAATAGTAAACTATACCATTTTTCTTTACAAAAACTAGTGCCATCAATATTCATTTACAACAACTACTGCCACCAGTATTTATTTACAGTAACTAGTGCTACCAAAGTTTCTAAACAATTAATACAACAAATGTTCTGATATACTGATTCTACCAATTTCTTTTCACAACAATGAACACTACCATTGTTCTTTACAATATAACTTGTACTGCAAGTGCTTTTTTAAACAAATTTTTGTTAAAATAACAAAAAATATTAAGAAATAAAACTATGGAATAAAAATTCTAACCTGAGGAACAAATGCCAGAATTCTGTCAGCAAGCATGTAGAGTTTACTGGTGGCCAACAGTCCAATTTCACTGGATGAAGCCCTGCCAGTCAGCCCCATTCGTTTGTTTTTACCTAATGCCAGACAATTAATACTAAACATAAATAAATAAGAAAACACTTCTTATATTTATAATCAGAAAGATACAAATAAAATTTTGACCTCTATTACCAAAATCACGAAGTAACAGAAAAACACATTTTTGGGTAAAGTTTTATATTAAGGGGATTCTTCTTCTTCTTCTTGCGATCGCATCTTTGATGATTACACCGTCAGACGAGTTCTCATGATGAATTCGACTGTTGTTTGAAGTTCCTCTTTAACTCCATATAGCTTTGAGTTTAGTGTTGAGTCATTCGGCCAGTATATCTTTCTTAACTGGAGCTCTCTTTTTTCTCAAAGTATGTGACTTCATTATCTTCTTGTTCACATTCTCCTCCCTTTTTTGCAAGTTTATCTGCCTTTTCATTTCCGGGTACACCACAATGAGATGGTACCCACTGAAGTATGGTTCTCTTTTTGGCAGCTACCTTGTTTAGTTCATTTCTCAGATGCGGGAGTTTACCACCCTTGAGAGCTTGCAGGTCAGACAGTGCATCTGTGAGGATGACTACCTGGTGGCAGTCAGAGTTGGTGTTATAAATCATATTTGCAGCTTGCTCTAGAGCTTGAACCTCAGCTGTAAAGTTGGAACAGAATATACCAGTGGGAATGTGCCTAGTCACATAGTGGTTGTCAGGATATGAGATAAAGATACCGGCACCTCCATTCCTAACAGCATTAGTTGATGATCCATCTGTATAGGCATGTATCCATGATTGATCGGGATAGATTTCTTGGATCATACTCAATGTAGCAGTTCGTTTTTGCAGATCATTATACTCACATCCACTTGTGAGACCACTGACTGATGTATTAATTTGGAGGGCACTGCTGGCCTGCTCCCATGGTACAGGGTATAGGGTGGGCTTCAGTGGTGTTGTCTTCATGGATAGGTCTTCTTGATGCTGTCTTATAAGTCTTTTCCCCCGATACACAAAGCTGCTACGCTTTAGACGTCCCAATGCCAGATCATCTAGTCTTGCCTTCATTGGGTGCATTGGCATACTGTTGTACTTTTCCATCTGGATCATGGTTTTTGTGTCTCTTCTATGGGACAATGTCTGTAATCCAGCAACCTTCTGCATCTCTGTATTGGTGTAGTTTTCATGGCTCCTGTAATGAGCCTGAGAGCTTGATTTTGCACCTTGTCCAAAGACTGCAGATGTGAGTTAGCAGCTGATGACCATGCTGCTGAGCTAAACTCTAAGTGTGGTCTTATTACTCCATTATAAATCTTCTTTAGATTTCGTTCATTTGCTCCCCAGTTGGTACCTGCTAATTTTCTGAGTATGCCTAGTCGTCTTCGGGCCTTTCCTTCTGCGTTTTCAATATGCCACGGCAACCTCCATATTCCATCTGTATAGGCATGTATCCATGATTGATCGGGATAGCTTTCTTGGATCATACTCAATGTAGCAGTTCGTTTTTTGCAGATCATTATACTCACATCCACTTGTGAGACCACTGACTGATGTATTAATTTGGAGGGCACTGCTGGCCTGCTCCCATGGTACAGGGTATAGGGTGGGCTGCAGTGGTGTTGTCTTGATGGATAGGGTCTTTTCTTGATGCGTCTTATAAGGCTTTTCCCCGATGCCACAAAGCTGCTAACGGCTTTAGACTCCCAATCCAATCATCTGTCTTTTGCTTCACTGGGTGCATTGGCATACTGTTGTACTTTTCCATCTGGATCATGGTTTTTGTGTCTCTTCTATGGGACAATGTCTGTAATCCAGCAACCTTCTGCATCTCTGTTATTGGTGTAGTTTTCATGGCTCCTGTAATGAGCCTGAGAGCTTGATTTTGCACCTTGTCCAAAGACTGCAGATGTGAGTTAGCAGCTGATGACCATGCTGCTGAGCTAAACTCTAAGTGTGGTCTTATTACTCCATTATAAATCTTCTTTAGATTTCGTTCAATTTGCTCCCCAGTTGGTACCTTATGCTAATTTTCTGAGTATGCTAGTCGTCTTTACCCGGATCGGGGCCTTTTCCTTCTGCGTTTTTTCCAATATGCTTATTCCATGTAAGCCTTTGTCAAATGCACCCCAAGAAATGGGTAGCTTCTTCCCTTGATCACGGTTTCCCTCTAGTTGGTATGTTAGCTGATTATTGTCCTTGGGGGCGAGGGAGAACAGTGTTGTGGAGGTTTTGTCTGTGTTTAAATATGTGATAAGCCATTCTCTGCCCATGAACACTACATGTCTGCTGCCCGCATGCATTTCTAATAATTTGCCTGTGGTGACGATTTTTCATCACAGCACACCAGAAGTACTAGCTCATCAGCATATAAGGCAGCTTGAACTCCTGCAGGAAGATCTTTCATTCACCAGGTCCATTGATGTAAAACAAGGAAGAGTGGTTGGGGAAATTTACTCCTCCATGAGGGTACCCCCTGATGGAGCAACACGTATTCGGCTCTGCAGAACCGTCCCCAAGAGTGACTCTAGTTTCTCCTGTAATGCAGTATGACGGGAATCCATTTCATCATGTTTGCCCTTGGATTCCCACTTTCTCCTAAGTTTTTGCAATGAGGCCATCCTTTCCACATCCAACACCATCGCAAACCACCCTTGTCAAAAGCCTTGCTTGAAGTCGAACCCAGATCTTTAGGAGGACCTTTGTTTCTTCTCCTGGAAGGCATCTTCTATTGCTTGAGACAAGTAAGTAACTTGGTCTTCTATACTGTAGCATTCTCTAAATCCAGCTTGTTCCGGCACCAGGATCTGCTCAGACTCTAAATCCCATTTCAATCTGTGGTTGACTATTCGCTCCATAGTCTTCCCAACACAGCTTGTGAGACTGATTGGCCGGTAACTTGCAGCCTCGGTCTTACATTTCCCTTTCTTTAGTATGGGTATTGTGATGGCTTCTCTCCATACATGGGGTAACCGTTCCTTGCAACCAGCTCGTGGTTGAATATCTCAAGCAGTTTTTGTCTTTGCTCCATGAAGCTCAGATTTTACTAGCATTTCGTTGCTGATTTTTTGTCTGGGGCCGGGTGACTTCTTTGAAACTTAAAGCTTGGAATTTCTAGCCCTGTCCATGGCTTCCTGACGTTCTTGGAGTGTGCTGGACCAGTATGGTATGTAGTTACGCCGGCATCCTTTGGGAATGGTTTCTTTTGCAGCTTGTAGTATGCATCTGTTGAAGTCTTTTACCACTTCATTAATGTCTCTGTTCTGTACCTTGAGTGTAGACAGCAGCGTGTTCACCTGATGCCTGAATAAACCCCAGTTGGCTTTTTTGTAGTTCCATCTTGTAATGGCTGGGCCTGTACTGAGAGTTGCACTCTGGACAGTAAGAAAGATTGGGCGATGGTCGCTTCCCCTAGTTGGTCTCCTACTTCTCTACTAATAGATCCAGCTATATCTGGTGTGGAGAAGGCAAGATCTGGTGTTGAAGTTGTGTGCCATCCTCTGGAGTAGAAGGTAGGAGTATCTGTGGCATTATTGACTAGGATTAGGGAGTGATCATCTTGCCAAGTTTCAACCTCTTCACCTCTGTGATCCAGATGGTTATAGCCCCAGCTCTGGGAGTGGCTATTAAAGTCTCCAACTGCTATAAAGTTGGTGGCTGGTACCTGTATAGAGCTGAGACTCAGGGGTTTGTTGTTCGGAAAGTAATAGTTCAGGAGTTCTATTTCCATCTTGTCTACCTTTATCTGCAACAGCTGATATTCTGCTCCATCCATGAAGGTTTTCCTTTCGTGTGCAGGAATGTTGTTCCTTACAAGAGTAAGTACTCCTCCTTTTCGTCTATCTTTTCTGTCGGATCTGAAGCATTGATATCCCCTTATTTTAAAGGTTTGATCTGCTTTCAAGTGAGTCTCTTGGATACAGCAAACACTGACTTGCTTCTCATACAAGATGTTTTCCAGCTCTGTCTTTTTGCTGTATCCAGCCTGCTTGCTGTTCACTCCCTCTGCATTCCAGTGCATCATGACAAGTGGCACTCTGGGTTTCTCTTTTTTCTGTTTTGTTTTGGTCAGTAGTTCTCCTCCGCCGTCTGCTGACTCCACAAGACGGTCTAGAGGGTCCTCCAGTAGCTGAGGGTGGGCTCTGTCGAGGCTCAGAGCCCGGCACTGCACCTGCCTGGTGGAGCTCCACAGGGCGAGCACCAGTACGTATGGTGAAAATATGGTTGCATTATCTTCAAAATAGCCCTGTCTTTCCTGCCATCCTGCAACTTTGAGTTAGGGAGTTCTGAGCTCCAGTCTCTTTCCCAGGCATTTTATCCTGGCCTGGCACGCATACAGAGGACCCCACTTCTGGTTCTAAGTTAGCAGTTGGGGACAGGTGGGGTAGCACACTGTGCATTCCCCGTCATCCAGGGGGCTCTCCAACTATGCAGAGCTTGCACAATGCTGTGCTCTGGGCTCACCCAAGGAATCCTCACGTCCTGCACAGAGCCACTTCCAGATACCCACCACCTGCCAACCCCCCATTGTAGAAATCTCCTGCATGCGGCCATCCAGTCAAGAGCCAGTATTAAGTCTGGTGCCCAAGTGATTCCCCCCAAGCTCAGTGTGCAATTCTGGGTTCTCATCATGCTGCAACACAGGGGGGATTGTGATGCTCAGCCATCTCTCTCAACTCTGCACCGATAAATGACATCGGGGACTTAACTGTGTCTCAGTACTGGGAGGCCCCGTTTCCGGGTACACCACACACAGCCAGTTGAGGCAACGGTCGCCGTGGGCGTGTCTTCAGTGGGGAAGTTGTGGAGTCTTCCTGTCCATGTTCTTGCACATCCTAACACTGCCCGCAAGACATCGGAGGTTTGGAGAGTGGCCTTCTCTGCTTTTTTGAGCCGGGGTGGGCTCCCCGGGCAAGTCTCGATGGGGATCGGGACGTGTCCACGCGCCAGTGGGCCCAGCATCGGCCGCATCTGTTGGAGGACTTGCTCTGCCAGGTTTGAGTTAGTAAATTCCAACTTTGTCATCTTCTTGGCATTGTGATGCTGGGGTGCCTGTGGATTTCCTAACGCCCCGGGTAGAAGCCAGAAGTGTACTGTGCCAGCTCTGGGGGAGATAAAGGGGGTGTTTCTGCGTCTCCTTGTGATACGTAGCCAAGGTAGGGCTCACAGTGCTCTTTCCCCCGCCACCAAATTGCCTGCTGGTTACGCCGAGTTCTCCGAGGCTCTAGGCATGTGACCAAGAGTTGAAGGCAATAGGATCGTCACGTCCTGAGTCTCTGTGCCTGTACGATGGGTTCCGATCTTCAGGGAGCAGTCCACACTCGTTCCCACTCCCAAGACTTGTTCAGTATCCATCTGGCTCCTTCCCACCCACAGAGGGCGTGTACGGTGTAGTGCACCGGTTTTATTATCGAGGTTTGCTCCTCTAGATCCGTTGTGTTTAGCCTGAGGATTCGCACCCTCAGTTACCAGGACTACCTCGAGGAGGGTGTGGCTCTTCACCACGCACAACGATCTTGGGGTATGAGAGGTTTTGCTAGGCCAAGAGACTAACACCGCAATGGTCGCTCCTTTCATGAACAGAATTCACTAGGCCTAGGGTGAAGCAAGGGGGGAAACCCACTACCCACAACACCAGCACATCATACCCCCTGTCTGTAGACTTTGCCCCATTAAGGGGATAATTTCTGAACATAAGGGGATTAAAAATGCTCTCCATATGACATAGATAATGTTCATGGGTAAGTTTAGAAGATGAGACATTATTTTCAAGAATATATGAAGAAAAATTAATGGTTATTAAACATATGCACTGAAACAGAATGCTAAAGGTATAACTAACAAACACAGATTTTAACATCTCTCTGTCCAATAAGGCCCCCAGCAGCTTTAATTCAGGAAATTAAGACTGGCTGTTCAACATAAATGAAGGAGCCGCGCTAGCGTAGTGGTTACAACACCGCACTGGCGACCGGGTGATTCAGGATCAAACCCGGGCGACGGCATTTGAGGATTTTTCGTCGACCGGGAATTGAACTGGATTAACTCGAGACCTGGCGAGAACATTTGAAGGAGTGTCGTCGACCAGGGATTGGCGGCTCCTGAGCCGACCCAGCTGTAATGGGTACCTCCGAAATCGGAGAGTATTTGCCTGAATGGCGAGGGATGCCTGTCTCTGTACAAGAAAAAAGGGATACTCACGTAAAATCAATGTCAGGTTAGACATAAATAATAACCTGAGATTTCGCCTCGAGTATTAGCGGGCGTACGAAAAAAAAAAAAAAAAAAAAAACATAAATGAAAATCTGCCCTATTATATAGCCCACATCTATGGGTCCCACGACAAAACACTGAAAAATGAACTGATGTTCCCTTTTGCTTCCTAAGAACCATACGCTCACCATTGCAGATGGCTCCCCAAGACGGAAGCCTGCACCAAAGCACTTGTGTGTGGTTTTTTATAGCAATTTTTTTTTTCAAATGATGAGGTTGCTAGACCCACACAAAACCTCACCTTCATTGCCTCTTACTCTCACAACATGTTTGGTAGAAGCAGTAGTCCTATTCAGCCTTTTTCTCTTCAAAGACCTCCAAGGATCACAAGGGGTGGTTCTGTTATTAGGGAGCAAGGAATAGTCCCACTGTTTGCTACCTAGTATGTGATTAAAGAGTGCTGTGCTTGAAGCTAGCAATCTCATCATTAATAACAAACTGTTGCGGAAATCAGCCCTACAACAGCCCATAGAGCACTGAGTTCCAGGCATCCTGTACAGAAATTAACTGCAGTGGTGGCCCTCATCATCCTTAAAGAGTGAAAAAAATTACCACGACGAAGAAGGCTCCACAGCCTTGGAAGAAGGTGGCTCTTAATTAAGAATTTACTAAGAACATCAGATCCAAACTCCAAACCTACACACAGATATCTCCAAGTGTGTCCAATCCATACCAGAGAATATTAAAACAAGGACAAATTAGGTAAGGGTTTCTATGAGTTCCATGTGGCCCTGAGTACAACTAGACAAGATGAGCCTAGCTAGTGTTTTGAAAACCTAATACTCAGAACATTTACCAATGATAATATGACAGTGAAATTAAGAATAATAGTTAATAACGAAGTGTACAAACTGTGTGTTCCTGCAATAACTGACAGTGACAGCCCAAAAGATAAATACTTTGTGACAGTTTGGCCATGTGGAAAGAATGGTAAATAACAATGATACAAATTGTGTGCACAAAGTACATGGAAGGTGCTATGCTAAGGACACAGAAAGAAAAATTATGATCAAAATGCTAAACCCACACAATGTAGGAAGAGGAAACCAAAGAGAGTGTCCATCAACAGTGAAGAAGAATGAATAAAGATTAGCCTTCCCGCAAAGCACTTTAAAAGTACAGATTACTGAAGAAAAAAAGATAACTTTATAGTAATTGGTGCTGCAACAAAGCTGATATTCATTCACTATCCTTCAGCTCTCTATGGTGTACAGGCTGTCAATGATAAATGATCATGTTGGGGGTGATGATGCCATTGTGTACACTGATGGGTCTGTAGTCCGTGGTGAGAAATCAGGATGGGGCCCCTCGGCTAGAGTAAAGAGCAGAATCATCGTTGAACATGGTGGCGCTTACATGACAACAACCTCCAGCGTGAGAATGGAGGTAGAGGCAGCTACTGTGGCTTTAAGGTGGTTGTCTGAAACTTCATTAACAAGGGTAGTTATTGTGTCAGACTCTCAGTCCATGCTTTGGAAGATCCAAAATGGATGGCTACAGCATGAATGGAAAACCTCCACAGAAACCTCGATTCTTCAAGAGCTGGTGTGGATCTACTGTCCTGGTCATGCAGGGGTATGCGGCAATGAAAAAGCTGATAGACTAGCTTCAAGAATACCTATAGCAGGTGCATAGGATATGGACAAGGGAGAGATACTGAGGACAATTAATGATCGCCAATTAGAGAATGACACTGCAATCGATGAATCATCAAGACTAAGATAGCTAGAGTTTGGCATTAGGCGTAAGGCTGGCAGGGATGAACGCATGAGAGGATGCATATTCAACCACAGTGCAACAGGACCAATTAGCAACAGGAACAATTAGCATTCATACACTTTGACGTTTGCTGAGGGAGACTGAGTACCTGTGGGTTTGCCCAGAGTGCAATGATGTCGATTCTGAATAACAATAGTCCAAGCCTTCATGTCCTGTCCCTGAAATCATTGAAGGGTTGTGCTCCTAAGGGAACTGAAGCATATCTCATTAGTCCTTTGATTTCTATCTCATTCTAAAGCCTGTACCCTCAGCAACATGGGTATTCCCTATGCTGGTTGGATTCCACAGGTTCCCCCAACTGACCATATAAGGTGTTTCTTCTCTTCAAAAGGCGTATCATTTCTGTGCAGCATCCTGATGTATCGAGCAAAGTGTTTTTACTTATTTTCTTAATTTAATATGTAAATGTTGGTTATTTATCTTTTGCTTCATTTTCTTCAGTGTTTTTTTGTCTGTGCTGCTATTGACCCACTTGTCATTGGGTACAACTGTTACGTTACTCAGCCATTGTCAAACTGGCTTTACCATTTTATGTTTGTTCACAACCTCATTCCCCACCTTAACTGCAAGCAGTAATTGTTTTACATGTTAATTAAGATTGTAAACTGCAATACTTAACCTAGCAGAGAGTAGATTTTGGACAAGACCCTGGCTGGATGAATCTGTATAGGAGCAACTTCCAACACTGTTTGAAGTTCTATGCCGTGAAGGGCCATCTTGTCTTGGATGAGACTGTCTTCAGCCAGAAGAACAACTGTGGATGCAAGAAAATTAGAAATAATGCTGACATCATCAACTAATATTTGTAGTATAATATGGGCCGAAATTACAGGTTTTTATATATGGCAATAAAGTAACAAACTGTAGCTTGAAAAGAAATGAACCTCTGAAACCAGCACCGTCAATATTAAGTTGGAGATATATGGAAACATGGAAATGTGTAAGAAATTGAACATCTGAAATAAATTGTATGAAAAAAATGGACATAGGTGGGGCAAACATTGTGATATGCTTGACAATGAAGCTTATAAGAGAAAGTGGCCGACAACCTTTCCAATGCACAATTTATTTCTTCAATTAATGCTTTTAACAAGAAGTGGCAAAGATGGATTTAATTGTTGGTTTTCCACCTAGTGCATGTATTGTGGTCAGATGTGTTGTCACATTGCGTTTCTTAAAGGTGTCTCTTAACAATTAATTAATCCATTTTCTCCTGTATTTCTGGTTGCTTCCACTTTGGGTTATATGCCCAGCATTCAGCCTCACAAGGTGTTCAAACAATCTTATTCTTTGTTTCTCAATCTATTCTTTCATCAATGCTGTTCTAACCATGGCCCTAATTTCTCTGTTTCTTGCTAGATAACTTTATGTTCTATTGTTCGCTTTTCTTAGGCATCTCAGTTCACACCTGTTGGTTTCTCTTTCTAGTTCTTTGGTGAATGTGTCCAGGCATGACACTGATAATCCAATTTAGGCACATAATATTGTATTTGTCAGTTATTTCTGTGTTTCCTTGCAGTCATCTGGGTTATTGAATGCCTCAAAATTGGGATGCACTGGTAAAGTTACTTTATTAGTTGGCTGAATTCTCATGTCAGTCTTTCTGTCTAATCTTCAGTCTATTGTGAAAATGCATTTTGGGGTAAAAAAAAAACAGGCAGTGATATTATGGCAATAAGACCACAGATCCTGAAATGTTATATATGATTGACTTTTTACCTGAATGGCCCTTGGAACACAATACTGTGTGGCAAAGAACAGGAAAACTTAACCTTAGAAATTATAAGACGACTAAGGAGAGTTATGCATGTGGTTAACAACCTTGTGACATAAAGGAAGGAAAAGAAGAAGCATGACTTTCGTATTCTGAAGTGAAAGCTCGACAAATTAACAGTAAATGAAAAATACAAGTGCATGATTGCCAGTCAAGAATGCTTAAGATACATGTAGAGAACATGACAAAAATATTAGCATCCCAACTAACATAATTACTGATGTATGTTACTTATTATCAGGGAACTCTCTTTGAAAACAATCCATGCACTTTCACACGAAACGTTGTCATGAAAGAATTTTTAAACTGAATCTAAAATAACATAATTCTCGCCGTGTGTACGTTGTAACAGCTGAGGAATGCAATCGTGTTGAAAAATTGTATTGTTTCCATTATATATACTCTCCCGAAAATAGTTACAATCAACAAAGAAAAGTGTTCAAATGATGGTGTTCATGAACAGTTTGATTACACTGTATAATGGAAAGAAACCAAAAACACTCTAAGAATGTACTTCTATCTGCTCATCCGGGAATGGAAACAGCACCCCATAACTAAAAACCCGTCAAGTTTGACGGGTTATTGTTAGTTCTTTAATAAAGCTTAAAAAAATGTTGGCTAATAAGATCTATGACAGTAGAAATTTTAACAGTTTAATATGAGCACTTCTTCTTCTTCTTCTGCGTTCATCCTGAAAAGGACGTTGGTTACGTTGTGTCGCCATTTACAGCAAAGCTGCGATATTTGCACCTTTCAGTCCGATACATCCGATTTCAGCATGGCATTTTTGGGACAGGGTTTGCCTTCCCTTTTCGATCCCTACTCTCTCGGCCAGACTGCAGTGATGCAGCCTGTTTCCAGGACCATCACTTGGAGGTGGAGTAGGGTTTTGGTCAGCTCTGGTTTGCTGACCCTGACACAAGCAGTCAAGCTATGGGTCGCTGACTGGATTCATCTCGTTTACTTCATCTTCGGTCCCATATGAGCACTGAATGGTCCTTTAAATTTAGAAAAACTCAGTAATATAACTAGACAATGGTGTGCCCATGTTGAACTGGGCATGCCTCGTCGAAACCTGGTAATTTCAATATTGTGATGAAGTAACACCCCCCCAATATTACTATTGAGAAAAGAAAGTGGGAAAGGACACATAAAAAGTGGAAGCAAAGGAACATAACATACAGACAACATTTAAACAAAGTGGAGAGAGAGCATAAAAAGAGTGAAAGCGCTAACATGCAACAAATGAAACAGCACACAGAGGCATCAACATCATGTTGAATCAAGGAAGTAACCTAAAGAAGTTATGGAATCTAAAAAGTTAAAGTGGTGTCATTATGAATGAGGCTATCTCGGGTACTGCAGATTTTCATTAGTGTAAACTGCCATCACTATGAACATTGTTTATACTTTAGCATTTTATACTATCACTTCATCTCTCTCTCTCTATTATTAAAATAAAAACTTTTTCTGTCACTCGCTCTCCTGTATTATTTTTTTCTTAAACTTATTTCATACCATGTTTTGTCGTCTTCTCTTCGTACCTTCCAGCATAAATTTATCAAATCTGTCAGATGACATATCCACAACATGTATATTTCCTTTGACTGGTGACTTTTTAGTCTCACTTTTCTTTTTAATGACAGGCATCTCTGTTGGTTATCTCATATAAGTGTATTAAGTAAAACTGGTAGTCCCATAACACATACTGCCAGAGGGGAGTTAAATGTAAGAGACTTCAAATACTAGGTCCAGCATCGAGAGGTGGGGTGATCAGTTTCCCTTTTCTTTTCCCTAGTGTATTAAGTACTGGGCAATATTCCTTGCGTGCTACATACGTGCATAGCTGTGCTTTGATTTTAAGTCCTGCACCACAGAATTAAGAGTTATTTCAGCAAACTTCTCACGTTTCATAAGTCTCTGCTCAACAGGCATCACAGCTTGCTCTTTTATATCCCTGGCTTTGAAAGAATATTGGTATTAAATAAAGAACATTTTATGACATTTGGTATGTGTCAACAGGTGAGCTGAAAACCTGTTGAGGTGATTTTCTTATTACTTTACTCACCCTGTACCACAATGTCTGGCTTTGTTTCTGTAACATGTCGTCTGTTTAGAGGATCCAACTCTCCTGGAGACAAGAACCCCTGTAGATCAAAAGGAAACAGGTGACAGGCCGACACAAACTATGTGAAGCATAACTTTACTAAAATCATAGGCAGTACAAATCTGAACAGGTATAAAATATTTGTCTGCGATGACAACAAAAATATGACACTATAAAATACATAATGAATCTCAGATTTGCCCTAAAAAAATCAAAAAAGTCCTGTGAGGCAGAAAATATGGAAAACATGAAAGACAGTCAAGCAGTCTCATTATATGCAAGAGAAGATGAGTATTGTTATTGTTGATCAGAATCGACGTCATTGCACTCCAGGCAAACCCCATAGGTGCTCAATCTCCCTCAGCAAATGTTGAAGGGTATGAATGCTAATTGTTCCTGTTGCGCACTTGTTGTACACACGCTGGATGCATCCTCTCATAAGTCCATCCCTGCTGGTTTTACGCTTGATGCCTAATTCCAGCAGTCTTAGCCTTGAAGATAAGTAGCTAATGACATGAGATCAAAGATGGGAATAAAATGAGTACAATCTGCACAGCATTTTTGTTCTCTGACCCCGCAATACCTGAGGGTCTCTGAAAAGACAAAGAAATAATGGGACTACTGCACCCTCATGCCACACATAATGTATAAATAGCATTTCAGGCTGTATTAAAAACAAAAACCAAAAAAAAATTCTAACTCAGAATGAAGTGCCATGTATTGATAGGTACTCAGCCACCCAAAGGTCGAACTCAATAATCCCTAACTTCACCAAATATATATTCATAGAAAAAACAACCATTTTTAAGAATGAGAAAATATCTATACTAGACTATAAGAGATATGTGGCACAATCTAGCAATAATGATAACTTGTCAGTATAAAAATGCTTTCAAGGGAAAAAAAAAATCTTTAATTTAGTTACAATGTGGAGTTCCTCAAATTTTTTTTATTCAAACTTCAAGTATTCCACACATCACGTGGTACGGGTTTACACTTGTCAAAAAATTCTAAAGCACTGACCCGTTCAGAAAAATCAATATTGGTGGGGACCAAAACATTAAACCAGATTTTTCTCTGATTCTGATATATAGAAACATTCAAAAGCACATTACTTTCCACTAAATTTTCAACTTTTAAACAGGTCAGTGCAGGATGTTTCCTTTAAATTCATTTAATTGTGTGAACATTACTGTTCCTTTGGTACTGCATACAACTCTGGAAACTACTGGAACGCCATCGTCCGACTTTAGCAGCACAACGTCATCCAATTATCTTCTGATATTTTTCAACCTGTGGCACACAAACACATAAGAATAATATATCATATAAAAAAATAACAAAGGTAATGACATTACATCGATTATCATAACTCATTTAGAGAATTCACAGCACAAGACTAAATTTGGGGATCTTCATTTAAAGAAATAGTATCTGGAATGCTAGAGGAATAGCTCAATATCTACAAGTGAACTGCTTAAAAAAGGCGATATACGAGGGCTGTCCGGAAAAGAACCGGCCATGTAATATAAATCAATAAACATTTTACATAGCACAATGATGGCTCAGTCCCCTTCAAAGTAGGCTTCTTGGGACATCACACAGTGCTCCCAGCGTTTTTTTCCACTGTTTAAAACACTCTGCGAAGACTTTTTTTGGAAGCGCCATCAGTTGCGTCGTCGTATTTTCTTTAATCTCATCGACGGTCCGAAATTTTCTACCTTTCAAACATGATTTTAATTTTGGAAAAAGCCAAAAGTCGCAGGGTGCGAAGTCTGGGCTATAGGGGGAATGAGTTATGTTTCAACAAAAAACTTTGCACTAGATGTGATGCATGGGCAGGCGCGTTGTCGTGATGAAGACGCCAATCGCCAGCTGCCCACAACTGTGGTCATTTTCGTCGTACTCCTTATTAATTGTTTGGCCTGAAGGAGCGTACTCACGATAGATAACACCTTCCCAATAAAAAAACAGTCAACATGGTCTTGATCTTGCTACGGGTTTGCCGCGCCTTCTTTGGGCGTGAAGAACCAGGCGACTTCCACTGAGACGACTGAGCCTTCGTTTCTGGATCATAGCAATAGATCCATGATTCATCTCCGGTTATGACTTTCTTCATGAAATCTGGGTTATTGGTTGCGGTTTGAAGCAAATCATTAGCAACTGTGGCACGAAGTTCCTTCTGCTCTGGTAGCAGAATCCGCGGAACGAATTTTGCCATGACACGTCTCATACCCAGATCCTGTGTCAGAATCTCGGATACAATAGTTTTTGGAATTCCCAGATCTTTTTATAGTTCTCGCACTGTCAGTCGCCGATCTATGTTGATTGCAGCCCGTACACGTTCAAACATTTTCTGTGTTCTGCTTGTTGCAGGCCTTCCAGAAATGGGATCACATTCAACAGATTCCCGACCATCTTTGAAGCGTTTGTGCCACACCTTTATTTGTGTAGCACTCATTGCATCGTCTCCAAAAGCCTTCTGAATCATCATAATAGTTTCCGTGGAGGAATGTTGAAGCTTGACGCAAAATTTGATGCAGATTCTTTGCTCTATTCGTACAGCCATTTTGAATGCGATGACCACACAGTGCACGTGCTCACTAAACGGCTTTTAACGGTCGCACTGACTGGTGCAGCAACATCAACATTGCACATGTATGTGCATAACAGGCCACTCTATTTGGCTGCCAAGTTACATCGATGTCGCGGCAAACGGTTTTTTCTTATATTAAAATTATGGGCCGATCTTTTCTGGACAGCCCTCGTATGTTGCACATGATGCGACAAATTACAACAAACAATAATAGGACACTTCTAACAACTGTTGTACAAGGAAAAATAACAAAATTCGCCAGATCATAGGGGGAAAATAAAGGAACTCAGCACCAAAGTACCACAGTTCGGGGGTGGGGGGGGGGGGGGGGGTTCCATTAGGGGGGGGGGAAGAAAGAAAAAGCAAGCAAAGAGTAAATGGAAAAAAGACAAATATGTGCAAGTCTATTTAGTTTAAACACACCTTGGAAAATCCTTTCTAGATTACCACTAGTATTTATGCTGATAATGAAATGGGTGCCTGCACAGAAGAGAAAGATAAAAATGGAATGACAGAATCACCATTGCGGAACCGACACCAAGGATCAGACAATTAGTGGAACAAGAGATTGGGAAAAGACATAGGCAGTGGGTAGGGCACACACTGAAGAAGTCAAGTATCAGCATAGGCAGTACTTATATTGGAACTCCCTGTAGTAGAAGAAACAGAGGGAGGCCCATAAACCCATAAAGGGAAAGAAGTGGAGACAGAAATAGAAAAGATTTTAAAAAAAGGCAGGGAAAGAACTTAAATCAAAATGTCCATGACAGGAAGACTGTGAGAACTGACTCACTGCCTATGCCCCCACGGCTCTTCAATTTGTTAAAATGGAGACAAAATTAAATATTTGGCTCTTTGTCACGGAAAGGTTCCTGACCCCTGCCCTAGCACATCTCATAATTGTCGCCTCTTAGGACATTCTTGAGGAATACAACTGTCCTACTCTTTCTGTCTCCTCAAAGACCCCAGGAACTAATAGGGGATGGGGCAGTCATGTATGCTAACAATGAAAGCAGAAGTAAACAATCATCCAAGTTAAAAAGGAAAATGTGCAAAAGCAGTTGTTCCTGCTGATTAGAAAGTGGACAACAGAGAGTCATCAGTGTGATAAGAAAATGTTTACAAACTTCTACAAGACATATAGTAAGTGTGTGTATTCATGTTATATTTATTTCAGTTAAAGTACATTAGTGATGCTGAAATCACAATTAAAAATATGGTGGTTGTAAAAAGATAGTCTGATAGCAGATACTACAATAGGAAGGTGAAGTGTTAGAGACTTCACCAAATAAGATCCAGCTTCATGAGGTAGTGTGACCGATGCCCTTCCTAGCTCCCTTTGCTTTCCCTAACTCAAGAACTGAGGTACTCATTTACAGCTGGGTAGACTGGAGCGTGACGCCACCAGGTTTTGACCCCGGAACCCTGTAACTGTGCTGCAAGAGGAAAGCATTCCAAATGCTTAGCCAATCAGATGCTCACAGTCGCTTTACAAATACACATTACAGAAAAACAAATAAAAACCCACCTGTTCCTGATTGTTGTTGAACAGTCCATCCAATATAAGGAAGGCAAAGAAAAGTGGCCACTGACACTCAATTTTTTCAAAGACCATTAGCTCCCATGGTTCATAATGCAGACGTCGTGGATCCTGATGGTTAAAAAAGATAAGCCCACTTTCAGATGAAAAGTCTATATATTAATGTCCTTTTAATATTTTAAAAACAGATATGCAAATGAAATACAGCTAAGCAAATATACTAATATATTAAACAATCATAAAAAAAAGAATAAGAACATAAGCAACAGAAAAAAATGTATCAAAACAAATGTCAGCCTTACTTCTCCAAAATTAAGGTTTCTTCCATGTTTTAAAAACAAATTACTTTTGTTCACAAGCTGCTAAACATCATATGAACAACAAGTTTGCCTGCTTTACCTGCTCATATTCTTCTTCTTTGATCCTAAGCTGCCGACCGTCAAAGCAGTCAGTGGCCATCATGCCTGGTGGCATCTTGTAGGGCAACAACAAATTGATTCCACTTTGTTCGGTCGGTGGCCATCCTTCGTACAGTGCCCTAACTCTGGTTCATTCTTTGCATCTCAGCCTCCACAGTCCTCCGCCAAGTTGTTTTAGGTTTGCCTCTCTTTCGTTTTCCTTCAGGTGTCCATAGCATAGCTGTTCTTGTGATGGCATCGGGGTCTCTTCTGAGGACATGGCCAACCCAGCTCCAGCGTCTGCCAGCTATGATGGTGTGCATGTTCTCTTGCTTGCTCTGAGTAAGCAGATCTTGGTTGGTGATGGTATTCGGCCAAAAGATTCGGAGAATTTTTCTTAGGCATGTTGTGTGAAAAGAGGACTATTTCGACATTTCCTTCTCTGTAACTCTCCAGCATTCCGCACCATAGAGAAGCACAGAGCTCTGATATAATCTTAATTTTGTGCTTGTACTGTATTGAGAGGGCTTCCAGATGTTGTTTAGACTAAAGAAGGCTGTTCTTGCTTTGTTCATTCTGTTGTTGATGTCTTTGCTTGCTCCACCGTCTGGTGTTACTATGCATCCTAGGTATGTGAAGGTGTCTGTCTGTTCCAGTTGCTGATTCCTTACTGATATGGGCTCAGGGTTGCTCACTTTGAGCATCATGACCTCTGTGTTCTTTAGATTGATGTTCAAGCCCACCTGCTGGCTATACTTATTAAGTCTATCCGTTTTTTTCCTGGATGTGTTTATGTGAATGTGCTAGTAGTGCAATGTCATCTGCATATTCCAGATCTTCCACTGTAGAAAATGTAGTCCATCTTATTCCTCTTGAACTGCCCTCTGTTGTCTGGCACATCACCCAGTCTATGACTGTTAAAAATAGAATGGTTGATAAGGGGCATCCCTGTCGTACTCCTGTCTTCACCTCAAAGGTTAGGTTGCTCTGCCCAACGCTACACATAAAGTTGGCAGAGGCTTTTTATGATTAACACTATGCAGCTTGAAATTCCATAAGCCCTCAGTATTTTCCATAAACTGTCCTTATGTATACTGTCAAAAACCTTTTCGAAATCAACGAAATTAATGTACAGCTGTCTTTGCCATTCTGAGCACTGCTCTATAATATTCCTGAGTGTAAATATATGATCCACACATCTTCTGTTCTTTCCAAAATCTGCTTGTTATTTCCTCAGTTTGTGGTCTACTGCTTTTGAATGCTCATATTAAATAAGTACAATATAAAATAATATGGTGTTATTCTTGACCGCCAATTCCAATATAATGCTGTTTTGGGGCACCCAGCAAAAAATTCCCGCCTCATCTGGGGATCGAACCATAGACCACTGCGCTAGGAAGCCAGTGCACTAACCACTATGCTATCGCGCCTCCCAATATAAAATAATTATTCTGCCAATTCCAATATAATGCTGTTCAGCAAGCCAACATTTTACAAGCTTGGCCCCACCGTGGGCAGAAATAAAAGTTTCCTCATTTATAAGAATGTGAAAAATGGATCTACCTCTTTGGCAGTCTTATAGCCATCTCTTAGAAATCTGCAGCAACCATAGGGACCCTGTGAAAATAAGAAAATTCAGGTCATGACTGGGAAGAAAAAAAATGATTAAAAGCACCTGATGCTTTCACACACAAATGATTCATTACAACTTTTTTTTCAGTATCTATATTTCTGTCGTTACCCTTCAGCTGCCTATGGAGAACAGTCCTTCAATCGGAACATGCCAAGCTCTGCTTTCTTGTACTATTGGTTCAACTTATTTCCACATCTTCTTCTGATTTCCTCAATTTTCCCTTTCAGTGAGTTGTTAGGTATTCATCTATTTCTTTCACCCTGGGCGTTTCAGAACAAGGACTGCCACTTTCATTGTTTCATTTTATAGACTTACTTCTAATTTTTCTATGATGGTTTTGTATGTCAACCCAATAAGTTCTGGGTCATCCACGGCAAATGCTGGGAAGCCTATCACAGTGAGAAGAGCTGCATCGGTTTCCTAAAATGAAAATGTCAAAACAATGTAAGCAAATGTGACAGAACATCATTTAGTCTATTTTACATCTGTTAAGCACAATAACTTCTTTTTCTCCGCTCCCTGTAACAGTGTCTCAGATAGTCTTCTGTTTTATTAGTACTTTGCAGCTTAACATGTAATGCTCCAATATGAGTTCATTAAACGTGCAGAAATCTGGGTAGGGCTTCTCTGCTAGAGTAAAGGGCAGAATTGTCATTGAACATAGTGAGGCTTACTTGATAACAACCTACAGCATGAGAATGGAGGTAGAGGCAGCTACTGCAGTCTTCACGTGGCTGTCTGAAACTTCATTAACAAGGGCAGTTATTGTATCAGACTCACAATCCATGCTCTGGAAGTTCCAAAGTGGCTGGCTACAGGATGAATGGAAAACCTCCAAGTCTCGAGTGGATCTACTATTCTGGTCATGCAGGGGTACGTAGCAATAAAAGAGCTGATAAGACTAGCTTCAAGAGCACCCATAGAAGGTGCATTGGATTAGGGAGAGATACTGAGGGTAATTAATGATCAATATTAGAGAATGCAATCGATGAATCATCAAGTCTAAGACTGCTGGAATGTGGCGTCAAACATAAGACTAGCAGAGATGGATGTATGAGAGGGTGCATCCGGTGTGTATACAACCAGTGCGCAACAGGAACAATTAGCATTCTTACCCTTCGACATTCACTACGGGAGACTGAGTATCAATGGATTTGCCCGGATTGCAATGACATCAATTCTGATCAACAATAACAATAAACATATAACTTAATCACACAATTTTAATTAATGAAGCCAAACAATTAAAAGCAATTACCTTTGATATAGACTCTCTTGGTAACATGGACTGTAGAATTGCCTAAAATATAGGATGGAATAAATTTATTTACAGATGTGTAATTTAAGGCAACAATATTACAAGATCACTGTTAACAAATTTAAAAAGAAGATAGGTAATATATATTCACTTAGATAACTAAGGTCTGAAAAAAATACAGACAACAGAAAAAAAATGAGGGCAAAAGAAGCAGAGGAGGGTAGACAGGAAAGATATGACATGACAGCTAGGTAAACAGTGATTATCTGAAGTACTGGAATGCTGCTGCTGGGGGTGGGGGGGAGAACTGATTGTAAACACTATCAGACAAGTGTACTGGATTGCTAAAGACAGCTGCGGAGGGAATTGTCGGTCAACATCATTAGGCAAGATGCACAATGATACAACATCTCAGAAAAATGTTCAAGAGGCTAAGTTTATGTAATCTCAGGACAGCATGAGAACAGTGTAGTAGCAGATATGGTGCAGGTGCATCCACTGATGGAAAACCTGATTAAAGATAACAGATGATGGACAGACAGATAAAGCAGAAATATACACAGACTGAAAGGTAAACCGGATGAATGAGAAGAAACAGAAAGATACTGAAATTGATGTTCATCAGTATGGTAAATAAAAAGGCAAAATATATAAAACCAGCAAATGCTGTGTTTACATCACACATCCAAATAATGTGATCATATACAACAAAGACTAATTAAAAACGTCCACATTTTAATTTTAGTATAAAATGCTGACTGTTGCATAAATGATAAATGTTTGTTAGCAGTGAGTTCATTTTCATTCTTCCAGTGCTTTTTTCAATCTGGAGGTTGTCAAATATGTCCCTCTATGCCTTGTACCATCACCCGTGTGTTACCGGGGCCCGAAAGGGGAGCAAAGAATAGTAACACTGCACCCTACCACGCATGTCGTAAAAAGCGACTAAGGAGGGTATGGGGCTGTTTACCCCATCCCGTAAAAACTTCGCACAGTGGGCTGATCACCTGCTTGCCAACCAATCTGATTACGGAAACAATGATAGATTGTTTGGTCTGTTTTTGTTCCACAAAGACGCCACTAGGCATGGTGGAAACAGCGATAGATCGATCAATTTGTTGTTGCCCTAAGACGCCACTAGGCGTACTTACTGCTTTGCTGATGGTAAAGAGAAGAAATCCTTGTACATGCAGAATACTGAAAATGTGAGTTCCCCACTCATTCTTTCATGTATTCTTCTTGTATTTTCCTGTCTTTCCCTGTTTCTTTGGTAAAGAGTGCACAACACTCCCTAATATGCACATAATACCATTGAGCACAGCCAGAGTTCTTATCTGCTAATTTATATTTATGCAACGTTTCAAAAGCAATGTTAGTGAACATATCACTGCTGGTTAAACTGAATATATATATTTTTAATTTGTGTGCTATTGTATGCAGATAAGACTGGCCATTCAGCAAGAAGGCTGTTCCACAATATATGTCTTTGGGTCACTGAAGTTAAAAGTGTTTAGCATGAAACCCTGAAAACAAAAAAGACCAACAAGGATAGATATCTTATTCTCACCTGACACTGTTGAGCCTCATCAGGTAGCACGTGTATGACAGATGCAGGACCACCACGGGAACCAAAAAGGTCAAGTTCATTTATTGCTTCAAGAGCAGCCTGGATATTGTGGAAAATGACACGGTTTTACATTCATTATGATTTTTTAAAAGTGGAATCACATGTCCAATATGCTGTATTAAATTACAGGCCCTCTTGCTCAAGTTCTTCCAATGTCTTCCTTATGTGTTTTTCCTATATGGAAACTGTCAGAGAACAAACTATTCTAATTACTGGTAACCCACTTGTAATTAATATCTGTTCTTTTCTGAAGAACCATATTCCTTTTTAGCTGGTACGTTTTATTTAAGTTCTTTAAAATTTTCCCCTACTCATCACCTGCTCTTTTTATGTTGCGATGCAATTTTCCATTCTGGACTTTCTTAAGTTAGATTGCTTGTATATATTTCTTCCTTAACATCTTTGTGTTGCTGTAAAGATACCTCACAGTTCCATTAGCTGCAGCTTCCTCTGCCTCTCTTGTCAAGTCATCAATGCATTTTCTTTTGACAACAATTCATGCTTTGTTCCCATCTTTTTGTTTCTTTGCCTTGGAGCTGGAAATCCTGGATTGCTCTTCTAACTATTTGATAGTTTTTATCAATGCTTTGTGTTGGAAATTTAAATTTCAAGAATGCCTCCATAAGCTGCTTTCCATATGTTTTGATCTATGGTAAGTGGTCTTCCAGTTGCCAGAGCCCTTTATACTTAATTGACTCTGTGATCATGAATTTATATTTTTGTTTCTTGGTTTCTGAAATATCGCACACTAAACTGTTTATGCAACTGTTTGTGGCTGATTATCTCCAGAGTTCCAGTTTTACTGCAGTTGGTAATGTGATGATACATTGGCTCCACTATGTACTTTTACTAATCAAGACATAACTAATCTGTTCCTCTGCTCTGTGGTCTGGCAAGATCCACACGTTCTTTTATACTAAAATATACTTCCTTTCATGAGTTGATCTATAACCCTCCACTCCCAAAGGAGCATAGGCCTTCAACAAACACATGCCAAGTCCTCCTGTTATGTGCCACCATCTCAAGTTCTTTCCATGTTCTTCTTATCATTTTCATCTCTGTTTCCAGAGATGAACAAGCAGGTTTTCAACAAAACAGATCCTGCACAGACCAGATAGCCACTTTGAGAATAATAGTTGAACAAAGTCTGGAATGGAATTCACCACTATACATCGGATTTGTGGACTACTGTTACGGTAGTTTTATTGATGGCGTCTGCTAGAATTGGCAGTGCGCATGTTTAGGGTCAATGGAATTAATATAAATTGATCTTTATACTTTACGGAGTTATGAACGTGAAATGCATGGTCAAGTCATGATGTGTTAGCGTCGATATGGTCACGCTTGGTGACTAGGTTACCGTACCCTTTTTGTATTGACCGTCAAGCAGTGAAGACGGATTTTGTTACCCTTCCAGGGTTGTGCATAATGCTACTGCACATATATATATTTTAGTCAAGTACGGACACGGGTCAGTCCATTGTAATTGATGAAGAGATAAATGATTAAGTAGTTGATTCATTCTCGTCAAGACACATGCGCTCACTACCGGTTGTCTGAAACCCAGCAGCGCGAGTATATAGCCATGATGTTCGTTTGACAGTTTTTCAAGTACGACATGGACCCATAATAGGATGTTTGCAAGTATTCAATTTGTCATATATGCTTACCATGAACTATATTAATGATGTCGTCAAATGTGTGTGTTTCTTCCGTAATAAACTGTTTTCTCGTGGACTCTAACAAGGCGGACTTATTAAGTTGATCATTGAGCGATTCACTTGTTAGTTATCCTTTTCACACATTCGCGTTTCAAATAATTACAGCACGATAATAATCAATGAATGAGAACCAGAACAATCCAGTCATGGACAGTGATTTTGAACATTCTTTATTCATTCGATATTCCACTGTCTAAAGCAGCTTCCATGATACTCTGATCACAGACATGCTATGCTAACCGGATCGTCTGTATCAACTACGAAAAGGCATTTGACAGTGTAGACAGAGAATCACTTTGGAAATTGATGAGGCATTATGGAGTTCCCCTGAAGATCATTAATTTAATAAAGAAAACATATGAAGACATGACATGCAGAGTTCTTCATGAAGGACAGCTAACAGAACCATTTGGGATAAGAACAGGAGTGCGACAGGGATGCCTCTTGTCTCTATTTCTTTTCATGAGTTGAGCTGATGTATAAAAATCTGTAAATCATTCACGTTTGTTCATTGTCCCTTGTCAATGGTTTCCTATGACGTCTTTAAATTCATGTAATCTCCACCAATCTTTGCGATAGGTCACCCATAAAGAATGTAATGTCTTTATTTCTCTTTTTAATCCATTGTCATTGTAGGGAAATGGGCAAGACACTCTGGAATTGCCACATAAACTAGTGTCTTTATGATAAATTATGAATCACACACCAGTAATTCTGCTATAACTTTATGATTAATGCCCTGAACGGAAAAATTCTTTTTTGGAATATTGAACAGCAACTACAGATGCATGTAATTATGGCAGTGGGAAATCATTATCTTTGGTAATTGACGAGGAAATCATGATTTAGTCAGAAAAATCACACAACAGCATTGAAATCCCACAAAAGTTACAAGGAGAGACGTGAACTTGGTGCGGACCTCTGAGAAGGAAAGGGTTAGATCTAGATTGGATATATGAGCTCGCTCAGATTCAATTCTCAAAACTTCAGAGCTGAAAAGACGTCCAGCGAAGTGACACATGCTTGTCAAAGCCACATAGCCACAGCCAATAGCTGAGAAAAGCAAACCTGACCTGATTGTGTGCAGACTGGCATAAGTGATAAGCTCAGATCTGTAATATTGTATCTGAAGGGTATGTTGAACTTGTATTAATCGTTGGG
This sequence comes from Oreohelix idahoensis, assembly GCA_024509875.1. NCBI lineage: Eukaryota > Metazoa > Mollusca > Gastropoda > Stylommatophora > Oreohelicidae > Oreohelix > Oreohelix idahoensis. Next base: position 53,341 of record JAMPIV010019757.1, on the reverse strand, counting down.
TTACAAGTATTTTGGTGTTATGTAAATTGCTGTAATATTTAATATTAATGTTAGCACTGACTTTGAACTACCTGCTGATATCATAATGTTGGTACTCTAAACCCTGTGCTGATAACTGAAATCGGTGTCCAAACAGAATATAACCTGAACAGCATGACGCAGCTAGAAATTCGTTGTCAGGACTGCGCAATACTAGCTATAAAGGCTTATAGTCCTTTTCAGGGCTTAGCTTTTAAATGCTGGATGCCAAATAGTCCGTCTTCTTCTTCCACTGCTTCTTCGTTCTATTAAAAATTTTGTAGATGTAAGGGAAATCACTTTTGGTATAACTTAGGACAAAAGGGAAGTAATCAAGACAGAATTCAGAAAAATATGTAAATGATGACTATAGTCTACAGGTGTATTTTATTGATTGTATGGCATATTTCTTTGATTGACATGACCATGGCCTCCTGGACTATGTTGTCTAAATGAGGATTCTGATCTATAGTGGCCCATCATCATTGGACAATCGTCTTGGTGATAGGAAACTGAAACCATAATCTGTATATATTGTTTCAGGTTCTTATTCCAGAGAGTCACAACAAAAGCTTCTGATAAGTAGCATAAGAGACTGTAATGTGTGACTCAAGGACCACATCTGCAATTCGCCGGATAGTAGCATTGTGACTACCGATCTAGGTGATTTCTGTATCCTGGACATCAACACGTGATGTATGAATATAATGTATGATGTGAAAATACATATCGGCAATCTTTACCAAACTTCTATTTTAATTAATAAATGTACAGATATATTTTATAAATCACAGTTGATCAATTTTGTTTGAATTCCAGTTTCTGTTTGAAACTGTGTTAATGTGTGGAAATTAAGGGAATTATTCAATATTTAAATTGATAGGGATAATTAACGAGCTGCATTTCACACCAACTATTACTACAGACACCCTTGGAGCATAGAATAGGTTTAGCGAGAAGGTGACTTACTTCACAGCTCTCTTCTTCTGCTACTATCTAGGACTGTGCAGTTAACCATCTGACTTAACCTGTGCCATCTCTACCACTGGTTCACCATTTCTCTTCTTTATTTCTGGGAACTTTATCTATTTTTCTATTTAACATCCATCTCACCACATCCATCAGACTGTGATATTCAGGTGTATCTTCTTCTTCTTTGATCCTTATCCACAGACTGTCAAAGCAGTCAGTGGCTATCACGCCTGATGGTGTCTTGTAAGGGCAGCAACAAACTGCTTCCACTGTGTCTGGTCGGCGGCCATCCTTCATACAGTGCCCCAACTCTGGTTCATTCTTTGTATCTCAGCCATCCACAGTTCTCCGCCAAGTTTTTTGGTCGCCCTTTTTTTTTGCTTTCCTTCAGGGGTCCATAGCATAGCTGTTCTTGTAATGGCATCAGGGTCCCTTCTGAGGATGTGGCCAACCCAACTCCAGCATCTGCCAGCTATGATGGTGTGCATGTCCTCTTGGTCACTCCGAATAAGTAGTTCTTGGTTGGTGATGGTATTCGGCCAAAAGATTTGGTGAATTTTCCTTAGGCACATTGTGTGGAAAGAGGACAGTTTCGACATTTCCTACTCTGTTACTCTCCAGCATTCCGCTTCATAGAAAAGCACAAAAAGTTCACAGCTCTCATATAATCTTAATTTGGTGTTTGTGCTGTACTAGGAAGACTTTCAGATGTTGTTGAGACTAGCAAAGGCTGTTCTCGCTTTATTCATTCTGTTGTTGATGTCCTTGCTTGTTCCGCCGTCAAGTTTTTCTATGCATCCTAAGCATGTAAATGTGCCTGTCTGTTCTAGCTTGTGGTTCCTTATTGTTATTGGCTCAGGACTACCCACATTGAGAGTCAACACCTCTGTCTACTTCAGATTGATGTTCAGGTGCATAATTCTTAAACAAGATTTTTCTTCGTCTTTCTTCTCAGACTTTCGGGTCTTGAGTGTTCCTCTATAAATGCCTCCGGGCAGAAGAGGAAGGGCATCCTCAACACCTTCGGGTATAAGAGGCTCTGTCCATTTTGGCTGGACTTAATCAAGAAGGATCAATGGTTTTATAGCAATTGAGAGTACACTTGAGGGCAAGTCCTGACACAATGGGCTAATCACCTGTTTGTCAAACATTTTGATTACATGTTTTGCCCAGGAGCCTTGTGCTCTTTGGGTCACCTCTACACTTCGTTTTACCGGGTAGAAGACGTTTCGATTATGAGATGAGATGAGATTTTTCTTTGTACTTGGTGCTAAATGTGCAACAATATCCATCTTCATTGTCTTATTAGGTAGTTCTAAATGTGGTCGATATCGTTCTGGACCTGAAACTTCCCAGTCTGTAAGTGTTTTCAGTACCTAACCTGACAGTACTAGTGTCGTAACTTCAATGTGAAGCATACTTTCTTTCTCACAGCCTGAGAACAGAATGCTTCAACTGTTATCAGTTTCTACATAGAGTTCCCTTTCATTTTGGTTTACTCAGTTCTAAGATGTTAATTTTACATTTATCCATTTTCGCCATTGCCTTCATTCCTGCAGTTCTACTTTGGTCATATGGTGTCCTAACAATCCAGGTGTCAGTTAAATTATCTGAGGTGAAAGAATGTGACCATGCAATTCAGAATATTTTCAATTTTCTCCATCCTGTGTCATCATCCTCATTTCTTGAGGGGTTTTCCCAATCCTAGATGGCCGATTTGAATGTCTTGTTTATGATGAGACTAAGTTTTTTTGCATTTAGAAAAGTTTCCACAGGATGGGATACGCATATCCCATGCTCTACCCTCCTTATTGGCCTTATGCCTGGCAGGTGGCAAATGTTAATGTTCTTTACTTTTCATTTGGGCCTAGGCACAACAACGGTATAAAAGTTATGTGGTCCAAAAACAAAAAAATTTTTTTTTTAAACCAAAGAGTAAAAATTTAAATAGTTTCACACGTAGCAGATCTGAGATATAAATATAATCAATAATAAGAGCTTCTACTGGACTTCTTGATTCCTTTTAAATAAGTTTCAGATGAAAACTACTTTAAGCTTTTTCTCCTTACCTTAGCCATGCCAATAGAACTAGCATTAAGCTCTGGGAGTCCATGGTTAGTTTTGTCCCCTCTCTCCCAAATACCATAGTCCTAGAAAAATTAGAGGGAAAATGCAAAATTATGCTGTAACATCTCTCACATACATATAACACAACACAACCATGCATGCATTCTTAAGTGTGCACACACACATACACAACAGAATAATATGACATCACATTTATTTCAGAAAATTTAGCATGATGATGATTTCACATGAAAGAAAACATTTTATGACAATTTCACAAGAAACAATACATCACGATGATTTAATAAGCAAGATTATTGGCTACAAAGTTACAGCAATGGGGCTGACCTGACAAGAAAGATTTCAACATTTGCATAGGAAAGAAAATAACATCAAGATGACTTAGGAATTTCAGAAGCAATAATGTATCATTTTGATTTTACATAAAAGATTGCAGCAGCAAAATGATTTCATAAAGAATATAGTGACAAATTCTTTTCACAAGAAAGAATAAATCATCCTTTGAATTTTACATGAAAGAATACAGCATTATGCTAATTTCACAGAGTAAAAGCCCATATGATGATTTTGCAGGAATATTGTAGTTTCATGCAACGTCTATAAGATAAGAAATTTAAGCCGGCAAGAGGTATAAATGCTGAATTCACAGACAAAGATTAATAATAATGACAATTTCACATAATGAATTCCGCATCACAACATTTTCATAAACTAGGAACTATGATGATTTCATGAGGAGGCAATTAATTCCTTGCTGGCTGATTTCTTTTTAGTGGAAAGCAGTGTTTTGACAAGAGTTTGCTAGTTCAAATCTCTTGGATACCACACTACTTTTTCTTCCTTTACTAACTTATAACTGTCTCCATTATTGTTTTAACTGCTATTAGTACCTCAATCTGCAGGCTCAAGTGTCAACAAATTTCAATATACAAAAGAGAATGAATGAAACTTACAGGTGTTCTGTAGGCAGCTTCAATGTAAAACACAAGGTTCTGTACAAAAGCAACCTCATCGAGTGTAAACACAATGACAACACCTGGAGGAGAAATGATTAGATTTTTCCAGAAAGGTAAAACAAATGCTTTGTCAATTTCAAATTACAAAATATCGTCATCATCTTTACTCACAATGTCTCATATATTTCCCTTCAAGAATGGGTTTTACAGACCCATTTTGTTTGTTTCTGATTCTATACTGTTCAAAAAAGGAAACGCAACATTATTGCAGTGGTAATAGACACCAAATTTCAAACTTGTACCAAAATTTTATTTTACGGAATTAATGTTTCAATCTTGGCATGATGAAACTTTCAGACTTTAACAATGAAATGATGTTCATTAAATTTGGTTTGGACTTTTATTCTTTGCAACTGAGGCCTCCGTTTCAGTAAGGTGTATGGCTTCCTCTGGCCTCTATCAGAGAACGACATCTCCTTGACATGGATCCGATTAGCCGTTGGATCTGTTGTTGTGGGATGGCTGCCCACTCTTCCCGCAGTGCAAGAGACAACTGTCAGAGATTGGCTGGAGCCACGTCTCGCTGGCGGAGTCGTCTGTCGAGTTCATCCCATAAGTGTTCTATGGGGTTCATGTCTGATGACATGGCTGGCCACGGAATGGTCTGGACGTTGTTGTCAGCAAGGAACTGGGTGGTGAGTTGTGCCACATGAGGTCAAGCGTTATCCTGCTGAAAAATCGACCCTCGTGCAGCCAGAAGTGGAAGGACGTGAGGACAAAGAATTTCAGCGACGTATCATTGGGCATTCAGGCGTCCTTCAATTTGCACCAGGTCACTTCTTCCCATGAAGTTGATCGCCCCCCACATCAGTACACCTCCACCACCATGTGGAGGAGCCTCATCAACGCTGTTCTGGGCGTAGCGCTCATGGACTCTGCGGTATCGTGTCGCTGGAGCACAAAAAATGATTCATCATTAAACCAAACCCGTCTCCAGTCATTCCCAACGGTCCATTGACGATGCTGGTTCGCCCACTGCAGTCGGTTCTGGCGATGCCGATCCGTAAGAACAGAACCTCTGTAGGGTCTTCTAGCCCAAAGACCAGAGTCGTGCAGCCAGTTCCTGACTGTTTGATCTGAAATTCAACGAGCTGCTGATATTGACTGGACTGTGGAGGACGCAGATGCAAGTCGATTCCTGAGGTGACGCAGCCGTATGAAGCTGTCTTCGGCAGGAGTTGTGACTCTGGGTCTCCACTGTGCGGCCGGTCTGCCACTGAGCCAGTTTCTTGAAATCGCCTCCAAAGGCGACTAATGGTGCTTCTAACCACATTAAATTGTCTGGCTACTACACTTTGTGACTGTCCAGTCTGTAAACGTCCAATTATGATGAGTCGTTGTTCTGTAGTGAGATGAGCCATACTTGCGCATTGAATTTTCAACTGAATTTATTCGAGGAGCGTCAATCTTTTATAGGCATTCAATAATATGATCAGAGAGTTTTGTGTTCAGTAAGTTTCACGGGATTCTCATGAACCTGTCACGAGTTATTGTTAAAAATGTTGTTTTGACCTTGACCTCTTTCATAACCTCATGAATCATGAGGTGAGTACAATTCAGGTAACCACAAGAAGTTAATGACCAGGTGGACACAGTCGATAGGTTGACTGATGTCCAATCAGCGAATATCTTTTATAAAAGTAACACCAAAAAAGTTGCGTTTCTTTTTTTGAACAGTATATAAAATCTGCACTACTCATTGGTTTATCCAATTGTCATTAATACCATGATAATTTCTTCAAAGTGCTTGTTCAGCTTCTGTTTCTTTACCATACAATTATTAAGAGCACTTGTAACAATGAGTGATTCTCATTTTTTAATCTCCATGTCATGTGGCACTTTATTTTCCTTATGCAGCATATGCCTTCAAGTAGTTTATGCTATGCCCTCCTGTTCTGCACCATCCATTGTAGCTCTTTACATGGCTTCTTTATCTTTTTTTATCTGTTTGTAGTGTTCCTTTCTATGTGTTCCTAGGTATTCCTCTACTTTCACTTTGGGGATTCCAGACCAAGGACTGCTTTGTGCTGTTACTGGCTGGCTTCCTCAATGTGTGCCTTATCAATGTCTTTTCATCACTTCTTGTTCCATTGATAACTGTCTTGTTTTGTCCATCAGATCATTAGTTATATTCTGTGCTTGTATTCATTTATGAAAATCTATAACTTCTTGGTTGCTGTGATGCTACACTGTAATTCTGACTTTTAACAGGCCCGATTCTGTGGTTCTATTTTGATATTTTCACCAGTTTTATTTTCTTCTGATCACGCGAGTTTCCGTTGTTTACGGAAATCGCTATTTTCGGGCACGCTTTTTCACCATTTTATTTCTTCTCATTTGAATATATATCGTGTTTGGTATTTTTTTTGAGTAGATAAATTAAATGGGTTCGTTTATGATGGTAGGTTTATTTTATTCTAGCATCAGTTTTACTTTCTTCTGATTTTTCGCGATTCCCGTAGATTTCATTGTTTACGAAAATCGTCATTTTCCGGCACGCGGTATGACGAATCCGGAAGCACGCGGCCGTCAGGTAACGTGACGCAATTTTAAGCCACGCAGGATTTGCGTAGGTTGATAGTATTTATTTTTTCTGGCGCTGCCATTGGTCCGGGATTTGCGTAGGAAGGGAATCCGCGTGGGCGGTTTCTCTTGTATATAATGAGAGAGGAAACGGCGGCCTGGTTCTCTATCGTAAGAAATATTGTCAGCCGTCAGACGTCGTAATTATCGTTCTCCACTGTGGGAAAAACCAGCGATAATCGGTATGTAACTATTTTATTCATCGTTTTACTTATTAGTGGGTTTTTTAGAATTTCGCCCGTAGTTAATTTCTTCGGGGGACATTAACTTTTCAGTTTTAAAATAAACGATAGTGCCATCCATTATCATTTTTTGAAGAACGACGTAAATGCAACAGTGTGCTTATTCTTTCTATGATTTTGGCAGTAGTTAGGAGTGTGGGAAGTTGTGAGAAACATGTGTGCCCATATTTGTAAAATGTTATGTAAAACCACCATTTATTTCTGTGTATTTACTAATGTAATTTTATGGGGAAATCCCTGGTGCGTTCGATAATTTTACTGAGCCTTAAATGTGAGAAATATTGTCGGAGGGTTCAGATTTATGTTGTAAGTGAATTATACTTCCCAACGGGCTGATCACCCGTTTGCCAGTCACTTTGATTACGGAAACAACGACAAACGGATTGATTTGTCGTTGCCCTAAAGACGCCATTAGGCGTGATGGGAACAACGGCAAAGAAAATCCATTCGCTGTTGCCCTTAAGACGCCACTAGGCGTAATGGCCACTGACTGCTTTGCCGGTCGTTGGCTAAGGACGGAAGAAGAAGAAAGAAGAATTATACTGCTTAGAGGAGTAAACTATTCCTATAGCGATATTTCATTTAAATTGGGGCTTAAGTAGGAAACCTCATGTGTAAATGTTAAAAAAAGGGAGACCCCGGAATTTCGGACAAAAGAAGTTCCCGAGTTGAAAAGGTTGACACGTGGGTAGCCATGTGTGACGGCCAAGTGGCCCGTCAGACAGGTTGTTTATTTGGATGGCGGATTTTAGTTGAGAGAGAGAGCGGAGGGAGATTTAAGTGCCACGTGAAATAGAAATATTTTATGTATCGTTTTCAGAATGAGAGAAGGGGAGAGGGAGGAGAGAGATTTAAGTGCCACGTGGGTAATATTAATTTTTGTATTGTTGTACATGACGAGTGAGCCACGTGGGCAGTATTATTTTATGTATTGTTGTAAATGACGAGTGAAGGGGAGTTAGGTTAGAGATGCGTTAGGTTGGAATCGTTATACAATAGACGCATCTTCTTTTAATTTCAGCGAGTCGCGGCAAGAATAGTGGGGGAGCGTAAATTTGCCCATGTGCAAAATTACCCACAGCAACAGGACCTATCTTAAGAGTCAGACCTATGGTCTCTGGCAGTGAAGTCCCTATGCTTCAGCTGGACCGTGGTTTATTTATCATACAGCCGAGAGCATCGCTATTATAGTCTCTAGCAACGGCAGGTGGCCGTGAGACTGGTTTCAATTTCGTACAGCCGGAAATCAAGGCTGTGGGGTTTTTTTTTTCCTCTAACTCCGGAGCGGGTTAAAAGAGGGAAGCTATTCAGCAGCAGAGAAGTTTTGTCGACAGTTCATCAAGTACCTCATGCTTGACGCCAGAACTTCATCATCATCATCGCAGAATTCAGGAACAGGTGACAGGGTTACCATGCCTGGTCTTGAAAGGAACGAGAGAAGAGTGTAACGGAGATGGCGCATCATCAGTCATCGAGTGTTAGAGAGACACTGAGACCAAGAGAGAGAGATAGAGAGAGAGGAGGAGGGAGAAAATCGACGGGACCAGTAGGGTCTGTTCGGTATCCACTTGACGGATAGATACTGAGCCATTGTGTTACTCCCAAGTCTATTATTTGTAGCATTTCCAGTGGTGTTAGATAGCGGCGCATATCGCCTAACAAGTGGAAAGCTGTGTAGACGGTCGTTGAGGAAGAGTCAACAGGACTGAGACAGTAGCAATCTTAGTGGTATTAGAGAGTGGAGGCTAAAGTTGACAGCCCCACCAGATCAGAGTACTTTAAAGCACTAACCATTTTTATTGTTCCTCAGCAGGGTGACAGGAAGAGTGAATGTGATTGAGGTTTTTTTTTTGAGGGTTTTACAATTTAATCGTTACTTGTTTTCAGGCCATGCAACAGTGCACTCTATCGACTGACTTGATGACGTTCGATGCCATTTTATGTTTTTTCTTGTATGTAAATAAATATATACATATATTATTTACTGGATCAGCTTCTACTCTTTACTATACTTACTTTATGTCGTCTGTATAGTGGTGTCTGTGGTCGTATTTATACACCTTATCTCCTTGTGTTTCAAGGCAGTCAGAGGCGGGGAGACTATAGCCATTCTGAAGTCACGAAGCGGCAAGGGGAGGGTCAAATCCTGGGTCTATCTCTTGAGCCAATAGTCTCACCTGTCCACAGGCATGTCATTTTCCATCTAAATTCTATCTTCTCAGACTTTCTCATACTAGGGTCTTGCTTTCATTCAGGCAAACTCTATAAACTTAAATCCACTTCGTGACAAGTGGGCGGCAATCGTCCGGTGGATCATTCTGTTGAGATCAATTCTGTGATCTACATTCATAGATTGTCTCTATAGAAAGTTTTCTGAGAATAGAGTTTCTTTAAATATCCCCTAGACTTGAGCTACTAGAACTGATCCAGTTATAGGTTTTTCCACAGGTTGCAGTCTAGTAGATTTGTGGTAATTTTGATGTATATGACATAGAGGTAATTGATGGCATACCGAAATTTTTTTCTTTTACAGGAAGGTAATTTCGGGTTTTTGGTAGCTTGTTAAAAAAAATTTTTTTCAAGTTATTATTCAGACTTGACGCTAGTCCGATTTGGGTTTTTGGGACATCGGTTATAGGAGGAATACTTCCTATTACGTAACAGGTAGTTCCTTCCTTTTGTTCTCTTTTCTGTCATTTTCTGTCAGTAGTGAACTTACAGCAGTTTACAGGCAAGATGGCGGATATGGCGAAGTTACGAGCTGCATGGCGTGACGCTGCCCAAGACATGGGAATGGATAAAGAGGAGACGAAAGCCTACATGATCAGAGAAAATGATAGACATAATCAGAGGGAAATTGAGGAAAGGCAAAGGATAGCCGCCGCAGAAATTGAGGAAAGGCAAAGGATAGCCGCCGCCGAAGCAGCAAAAGAGGAAAGGATAGCCGCCACAGAATTTGAGGAAAGGCAAAGGACAGCCGCCGCAGAAGCAGCGAAAGAAGAGAGGGCAGCCGCCGCAGAGATGGAACTTCGGAAATTGGAAGCTCAGGAAAGAGAAAAGGCAGCGGAGAGACAACACGAACTTGCTCTGTGTTCTCTGGAACTGCAGTACCGATCCTCAGAGGGCAGTTCGGCTAATGGAGATTCACCCGGAGTAGGAGCAACAGACACCTCAGGAAATGGAGGGCCCCGGATGGCAGCCATGAGCTTTCCATTTGACTCGTTCCCTAATGGGAATGAAAAGATTGACGTGTTCTTGGAGAAATTTCAAAGAATGGCAAAGGCATACGGGTTGGATGAGAGTTTGTGGTGTCAAAATTATTGCAATCACTCAAAGGTCATGCGTACGACGTCTATAATAAGCTGCTCATAGACGATCTGAACAACTTCGAGGCACTGCGAAACGCTTTATTGCAAAGATTTCAGTGGACTCCACGGAAATGCCAAACCATGTTCAGGGAGAGCAGGCCGGAGAAGGGAGAGAGTTTCGCACAGTTTGCCGAGCGGGTGAGAAATTACCTAACCCGGTGGATGGAACTGTCAGGACTGGCAAAAACTTTTGAAGGGTTGGAGGAGTTAGTTCTGTGTGAACAGGTAAAAGCAAACATGTCCCCCGACTTGAGGCGGTATCTGGCACAGCAGGGTGCCCAGCAACTTGATCAGATTATCGTGTTCGCGGAAAGGTACCAGACAGCACAGGCCGAAGTACTGGGACAGAAACGGAAAAATCCAGACCTGCCAGCCCCAGACAAAGGAGCTTCGTCATCGCAGTCGGCTACTTCACCAGCTCATCAGCAACCAGGGCTTTCTCGCAAGGAGCCTCATTCTGGTTATAACTTGCGCCCCCAGCAGCATAACAAAGCACCGACAACAACCTCTCAGGAACCCGCTAGGAACAGATGAGATAATGAGAGGTATTGTCAGAATTGTAGAACCACCTCCCACTGGACATCTCGGTGTATGAACAAACCCCCAGCTCATCATGCAGCTTGTTTAAGACCGGTGAGATGGACTAAAGGGAATAAATGGGAACCAGTCCAGGCAGAGAAGTTGTTCTCTAACAGTGGACCAGCCGTAGTGAATGGGACGGCCACTACGTGTTTGTTTGACAGCGGGCTTACTTACCCCAGTATCATCGCTCGTCATTTGGTGAAACCAGGGCAGTGGACAGGAGAACTAGTTGAGATTGGTGGCATTTTGAGAAGAGGTATCTCACAGCGTCTGCCTGTAGCCAATATTGAGGTGAAATGCAAATTTGTGTCTGGCACCATCAAGGCAGCTGTAATGGCACAGCCAGCACATGATTTCATCCTGGGAAGCCCATACTTAGTTTTGGGAAACCCAACCACACCGATCCTTGCTAATGCAAGGGGGCCTACTGCAGGCCAGATAAATGAAAGGGGAAAGCCCCAAATTCACGGAGCCCCACGGGAGCTCAAACATCCTTGTCTTGCGATGAGGAGGAGAGACGCCTCTAAAGACAGTGGAATGTTATTTACAGAGGCGTATTCGCCTGTCAGCCCTGTTCAGCCTAAAGGTCAAACAGTGGTGACGCCTCTAATTTCGGAAGTATCTTCTTCGTCGTCGGGAATTAGGCCCCCGATGGTATTACATCTCTCAAGGGAGGGAAATACTGACAAGAAGGAACATGTGCACGGTTCTTCAGTCAACCGCAAACAGTTACGCCCTGTTACGGCAATGTCTGGCCAAGCCAGTCAGACTGTTTCAAAACACTGGGAGGCCGCACCATATGGTAATCATTATTTACCACGCGCCGCCAGGAAAATTCGTGGACAAAGGAAACACATGAGAGGGGGGAGGAAGGGCGACCAGTCAAGTTGCAGTCGCCAGGAGGAAATCACCAGGCGTGACCATCACAATCCAGTGCTGGCACCGATTTTCAAGGATATGGAGATGGGCCTGTATGACAATCCTAATTATGACAGTGATTAGATCGGGATGTAGATCTAGATACAGGCCAGTATGAAACCCAGAGATTTCAGCGATTTAGCACGGTTCCCGTACTTGAAAGGGGGGACTTATGTGATGCTACACTGTAATTCTGACTTTTAACAGGCCCGATTCTGTGGTTCTATTTTGATATTTTCACCAGTTTTATTTTCTTCTGATCACGCGAGTTTCCATTGTTTACGGAAATCGCTATTTTCGGGCACGCTTTTTCACCATTTTATTTCTTCTCATTTGAATATATATCGTGTTTGGTATTTTTTTTGAGTAGATAAATTAAATGGGTTCGTTTATGATGGTAGGTTTATTTTATTCTAGCATCAGTTTTACTTTCTTCTGATTTTTTGCGATTCCCGTAGATTTCATTGTTTACGAAAATCGTCATTTTCCGGCACGCGGTATGACGAATCCGGAAGCACGCGGCCGTCAGGTAACGTGACGCAATTTTAAGCCACGCGGGATTTGCGTAGGTTGATAGTATTTATTTTTTCTGGCGCTGCCATTGGTCCGGGATTTGCGTAGGAAGGGAATCCGCGTCGGCGGTTTCTCTTGTATATAATGAGAGAGGAAACGGCGGCCTGGTTCTCTATCGTAAGAAATATTGTCAGCCGTCAGACGTCGTAATTATCGTTCTCCACTGTGGGAAAAACCAGCGATAATCGGTATGTAACTATTTTATTCATCGTTTTACTTATTAGTGGGTTTTTTAGAATTTCGCCCGTAGTTAATTTCTTCGGGGGACATTAACTTTTCAGTTTTAAAATAAACGATAGTGCCATCCATTATCATTTTTTAAAGAATGACGTAAATGCAACAGTGTGCTTATTCTTTCTATGATTTTGGCAGTAGTTAGGAGTGTGGGAAGTTGTGAGAAACACGTGTGCCCATATTTGTAAAATGTTATGTAAAACCACCATTTATTTCTGTGTATTTACTAATGTAATGTTATGGGGAAATCCCTGGTGCGTTCGATAATTTTACTGAGCCTTAAATGTGAGAAATATTGTTGGAGGGTTCAGATTTATGTTGTTAGTGAATTATACTGCTTAGAGGAGTAAACTATTCCTATAGCGATATTTCATTTAAATTGGGGCTTAAGTAGGAAACCTCATGTGTAAATGTTAAAAAAAGGGAGACCCCGGAATTTCGGACAAAAGAAGTTCCCGAGTTGAAAAGGTTGACACGTGGGTAGCCATGTGTGACGGCCAAGTGGCCCGTCAGACAGGTTGTTTATTTGGATGGCGGATTTTAGTTGAGAGAGAGAGCGGAGGGAGATTTAAGTGCCACGTGGAATAGAAATATTTTATGTATCGTTTTCAGAACGAGAGAAGGGGAGAGGGAGGAGAGAGATTTAAGTGCCACATGGGTAATATTAATTTTTGTATTGTTGTACATGACGAGTGAGCCACGTGGGCAGTATTATTTTATGTATTGTTGTAAATGACGAGTGAAGGGGAGTTAGGTTAGAGATGCGTTAGGTTGGAATTGTTATACAATAGACGCATCTTTTAATTTCAGCGAGTCGCGGCAAGAATAGTGGGGGAGCGTAAATTTGCCCATGTGCAAAATTACCCACGGCAACAGGACCTATCTTAAGAGTCAGACCTATGGTCTCTGGCAGTGAAGTCCCTATGCTTCAGCTGGACCATGGTTTATTTATCATACAGCCGAGAGCATCGCTATTATAGTCTCTAGCGGGGCAAAGTCTACAGACAGGGGGTATGATGTGCTGGTGTTGTGGGTAGTGGGTTTCCCCCCTTGCTTCACCCTAGGCCTAGTGAATTCTGTTCATGAAAGGAGCGACCATTGCGGTGTTAGTCTCTTGGCCTAGCAAAACCTCTCATACCCCAAGATCGTTGTGCGTGGTGAAGAGCCACACCCTCCTCGAGGTAGTCCTGGTAACTGAGGGTGCGAATCCTCAGGCTAAACACAACGGATCTAGAGGAGCAAACCTCGATAATAAAACCGGTGCACTACACCGTACACGCCCTCTGTGGGTGGGAAGGAGCCAGATGGATACTGAACAAGTCTTGGGAGTGGGAACGAGTGTGGACTGCTCCCTGAAGATCGGAACCCATCGTACAGGCACAGAGACTCAGGACGTGACGATCCTATTGCCTTCAACTCTTGGTCACATGCCTAGAGCCTCGGAGAACTCGGCGTAACCAGCAGGCAATTTGGTGGCGGGGAAAGAGCACTGTGAGCCCTACCTTGGCTACGTATCACAAGGAGACGCAGAAACACCACCTTTATCTCCCCCAGAGCTGGCACAGTACACTTCTGGCTTCTACCCGGGGCGTTAGGAAATCCACAGGCACCCCAGCATCACAATGCCAAGAAGATGACAAAGTTGGAATTTACTAACTCAAACCTGGCAGAGCAAGTCCTCCAACAGATGCGGCCGATGCTGGGCCCACTGGCGCGTGGACACGTCCCGATCCCCATCGAGACTTGCCCGGGGAGCCCACCCCGGCTCAAAAAAGCAGAGAAGGCCACTCTCCAAACCTCCGATGTCTTGCGGGCAGTGTTAAGATGTGCAAGAACATGGACAGGAAGACTCCACAACTTCCCCACTGAAGACACGCCCACGGCGACCGTTGCCTCAACTGGCTGTGTGTGGTGTACCCGGAAACGGGGCCTCCCAGTACTGAGACACAGTTAAGTCCCCGATGTCATTTATCGGTGCAGAGTTGAGAGAGATGGCTGAGCATCACAATCCCCCCTGTGTTGCAGCATGATGAGAACCCAGAATTGCACACTGAGCTTGGGGGGAATCACTTGGGCACCAGACTTAATACTGGCTCTTGACTGGATGGCCGCATGCAGGAGATTTCTACAATGGGGGGTTGGCAGGTGGTGGGTATCTGGAGGTGGCTCTGTGCAGGACGTGAGGATTCCTTGGGTGAGCCCAGAACCAGAGCACAGCATTGTGCAAGCTCTGCATGGTTGGAGAGCCCCCTGGATGACGGGGAATGCACAGTGTGCTACCCCACCTGTCCCCAACTGCTAACTTAGAACCAGAAGTGGGGTCCTCTGTATGCGTGCCAGGCCAGGATAAAATGCCTGGGAGGGAGACTGGAGCTCAGGGCTCCCTAACTCGAAGTTGCAGGATGGCAGGAAAGACAGGGCTATTTTGAAGATAATGCAACCATGTTTTCACCATGCGAGCTCGGACGCCGCCTCGGTGGACAAGGTCCGCGCAGAGCGGTGGCACCCCCAGGCTGCTTGCGAATAGTCTACTACTGGGAACATAAACAGATTAGGGATGAGCCCACTCTCCCGTTGAACAGGTGCTAAAGTCATAGATACTGGGCCAGAAGGCGCACCGGAAACCACAGTATCACGCAACTCGCTTTTTTTTTCTATGGAGAGTACACCGTCAAATAAATCTCGTACTGGTGCTCGCCCTGTGGAGCTCCACCAGGCAGGTGCAGTGCCGGGCTCTGAGCCTCGACAGAGCCCACCCTCAGCTACTGGAGGACCCTCTAGACCGTCTTGTGGAGTCAGCAGACGGCGGAGGAGAACTACTGACCAAAACAAAACAGAAAAAGAGAAACCCAGAGTGCCACTTGTCATGATGCACTGGAATGCAGAGGGAGTGAACAGCAAGCAGGCTGGATACAGCAAAAAGACAGAGCTGGAAAACATCTTGTATGAGAAGCAAGTCAGTGTTTGCTGTATCCAAGAGACTCACTTGAAAGCAGATCAAACCTTTAAAATAAGGGGATATCAATGCTTCAGATCCGACAGAAAAAGATAGACGAAAAGGAGGAGTACTTACTCTTGTAAGGAATAACATTCCTGCACACGAAAGGAAAACCTTCATGGATGGAGCAGAATATCAGCTGTTGCAGATAAAGGTAGACAAGATGGAAATAGAACTCCTGAACTATTACTGTCCGAACAACAAACCCCTGAGTCTCAGCTCTATACAGGTACCAGCCACCAACTTTATAGCAGTTGGAGACTTTAATAGCCACTCCAGAGCTGGGGCTATAACCATCTGGATCACAGAGGTGAAGAGGTTGAAACTTGGCAAGATGATCACTCCCTAATCCTAGTCAATAATGCCACAGATACTCCTACCTTCTACTCCAGAGGATGGCACACAACTTCAACACCAGATCTTGCCTTCTCCACACCAGATATAGCTGGATCTATTAGTAGAGAAGTAGGAGACCAACTAGGGGGAAGCGACCATCGCCCAATCTTTCTTACTGTCCAGAGTGCAACTCTCAGTACAGGCCCAGCCATTACAAGATGGAACTACAAAAAAGCCAACGGGGTTTATTCAGGCATCAGGTGAACACGCTGCTGTCTACCCTCAAGGTACAGAACAGAGACATTAATGAAGTGGTAAAAGACTTCAACAGATGCATACTACAAGCTGCAAAAGAAACCATTCCCCAAAGGATGCCGGCGTAACTACATACCATACTGGTCCAGCACCACTCCAACCACTCCAAGAACGTCAGGAAGCTATGGACAGGGCTAGAAAGGAGACGCAGAGTCCTCAGCCTTCACTTGAAACTCACAACAAATGGAAAAAGGCTGTAGCAGAGTTTCAGAGAACAAAGCTAGAAGAAAAACGGAAAAGCTGGAGAACTAAAACGGCATCGCTGAACCTTGAGAAAGACGGCAGGAAACTTTGGAGATTAGTCAAGTCTCTAAATGAAGAGCGTTCCTCACCTAGGCAGACTATCACATTGGATGAAGGTGGCAAACTTTTCAGAGGAAAACAAGCTGCAGACTTGTTTGCTAGAAGATACAGTTTTGAAAGCAACTTACCCATTAACATAGATCATCAGAGAGAGATAAGAAAAGAAATACTGGCAACCATGGGACAGACAGATACTCCTGCCCCAATGAGGGAACCCATCACACTAGGAGAACTACAGAAGGCTATTTCCAAGCTTAAGTTTCAAAAGTCACCCGGCCCCAGACAAAATCAGCAACGAAATGCTAGTAAATCTGAGCTCAGCAGCAAAGACAAAACTGCTTGAGATATTCAACCACAGCTGGTTGAAAGGAACGGTACCCCAAGTATGGAGAGAAGCCATCACAATACCCATACTAAAGAAAGGGAAATGTAAGACCGAGGCTGCAAGTTACCGGCCAATCAGTCTCACAAGCTGTGTTGGGAAGACTATGGAGCGAATAGTCAACCACAGATTGAAATGGTATTTAGAGTCTGAGCAGATCCTGGTGCCGGAACAAGCTGGATTTAGAGAATGCTACAGTATAGAAGTCCAAGTTACTTACTTGTCTCAAGCAATAGAAGATGCCTTCCAGGAGAAGAAAAAGGTCCTAACGATCTGGGTCGACTTCAAGCAGGCCTTTGACAAGGTGTGGAAAGATGGCCTCATTGCAAAACTTAGGAGAAGTGGAATCCAAGGCAACATGATGAAATGGATCCAGTCATACTTGCATAACAGGAGAACTAGAGTCACTCTTGACAGTCTGCAGAGCAGAAAAGTGTTGCTCCATCAGGGGGTACCTCAAGGAGGAGTAATTTCCCCAACACTCTTCCTTGTCAATGACCTGGTGAAAGATCTCCCTGCAGGAGTGAAAGCTGCCTTATATGCAGATGACCTAGTACTCTGGTGCGCTGATGAAAATGTCACCACAGCAAATTATAGAATGCAGCGGGCAGCAGACATGCTAGTGTCATGGGCAGAGAAATGGCTTATCACAATAAACACAGACAAAACCTCCACAACACTGTTCTCCCTCGCCCCCAAGGACAAATCAGCTAACATACACCTAGGGACAACCGTGATCAAGGAAGAAAGCTACCCCCACCTATCTTGGGGTGACATTTGACCAAAGGCTTACATGGAATAAGCATATTGAAAATGCAGAAGGAAAGGCCCGAAGACGACTAGGCATACTCAGAAAATTAGCAGGTACCAACTGGGGAGCAAATGAACGAAATCTAAAGAAGATTTATAATGGAGTAAGAAGACCACACTTAGAGTTTAGCTCAGCAGCATGGTCATCAGCTGCTAACTCACATCTGCAGTCTTTGGACAAGGTGCAAAATCAAGCTCTCAGGCTCATTACAGGAGCCATGAAAACTACACCAATAACAGAGATGCAGAAGGTTGCTGGATTACAGACATTGTCCCATAGAAGAGACACAAAAAACCATGATCCAGATGGAAAAGTACAACAGTATGCCAATGCACCCAATGAAGGCAAGACTAGAGGATCTGGCATTGGGACGTCTAAAGCGTAGCAGCTTTGTGCATCGGGGGAAAAGACTTATAAGACAGCATCAAGAAGACCTATCCATGAAGACAACACCACTGAAGCCCACCCTATACCCTGTACCATGGGAGCAGGCCAGCAGTGCCCTCCAAATTAATACAACAGTCAGTGGTCTCACAAGTGGATGTGAGTATAATGATCTGCAAAAACGAACTGCTACATTGAGTATGATCCAAGAAAGCTATCCCATCAATCATGGATACATGCCTATACAGATGGATCAGCAACTAATGCTGTTAGGAATGGAGGTGCCGGTATCTTTATCTCATATCCTGACAACCACTATGAGACTAGGCACATTCCCACTGGTAAATTCTGTTCCAACTATACAGCTGAGGTTCAAGCTCTAGAGCAAGCTGCAAATATGATTTATAACACCAACTCTGACTGCCACCAGGTAGTCATCCTCACAGATGCACTGTCTGTCCTGCAAGCTCTCAAGGGTGGTAAACTCCCGCATCTGAGAAATGAACTAAACAAGGTAGCTGCCAAAAGAGAACCATACTTCAGTGGGTACCATCTCATTGTGGTGTACCCGGAAATGAAAAGGCAGATAAACTTGCAAAAAAAGGGAGGAGAATGTGAACAAGAAGATAATGAAGTCACATACTTTGAGAAAAAGAGAGCTATCCAGACTATCAGAAGAGAACAGAACCAACCCAAAGACGACTATCACACTCTCGACCGGCAGGGACAGACAACTATTTTTCGACTCAGGACAGGGCATAACAAACTGAATAAACACATGCACAAGCTACGATTGTCTGCTTCCCCACTGTGCACATGTGGATTAAACGAACAAACTGCTGAGCATGTTCTACAGGACTGTCCTCTGTATGACCAGTTAAGAAAGATATACTGGCCCAATGACTCAACACTAAACTCAAAGCTATATGGAGTTAAAGAGGAACTTCAAACAACAGTCGAATTCATCATGAGAACTCGTCTGACGGTGTAATCATCAAAGATGCGATCGCAAGAAGAAGAAGAAGAAGATAGTCTCTAGCAATGGCAGGTGGCCGTGAGACTGGTTTCAATTTCGTACAGCCGGAAATCAAGGCTGTGGGTTTTTTTTTTCCCTCTAACTCCGGAGCGGGTTAAAAGAGGGAAGCTATTCAGCAGCAGAGAAGTTTTGTCGACAGTTCATCAAGTACCTCATGCTTGACGCCAGAACTTCATCATCATCATCGCAGAATTCAGGAACAGGTGACAGGGTTACCATGCCTGGTCTTGAAAGGAACGAGAGAAGAGTGTAACGGAGACGCCGCATCATCAGTCGTCGAGTGTTAGAGAGACACTGAGACCAAGAGAGAGAGATAAAGAGAGAGAGAGGAGGAGGGAGAAAATCGACAGGACCAGTAGGGTCTGTTCGGTATCCACTTGACGGATAGATACTGAGCCACTGTGTTACTCCCAAGTCTATTATTTGTAGCATTTCCAGTGGTGTTAGATAGCGGCGCATATCGCCTAACAAGTGGAAAGCTGTGTAGACGGTCGTTGAGGAAGAGTCAACAGGACTGAGACAGTAGCAATCTTAGTGGTATTAGAGAGTGGAGGCTAAAGTTGACAGCCCCACCAGATCCGAGTACTTTAAAGCACTAACCATTTTTATTGTTCCTCAGCAGGGTGACAGGAAGAGTGAATGTGATTGAGGTTTTTTTTTGAGGGTTTTACAATTTAATCGTTACTTGTTTTCAGGCCGTGCAACAGTGCACGCTATCGACTGACTTGATGACGTTCGATGCCATTTTATGTTTTTTTTTTGTATGTAAATAAATATATACATATATTATTTACTGGATCAGCTTCTACTCTTTACTATACTTACTTTATGTCGTCTGTATAGTGGTGTCTGTGGTCGTATTTATACACCTTATCTCCTTGTGTTTCAAGGCAGTCAGAGGCGGGGAGACTATAGCCATTCTGAAGTCACGAAGCGGCAAGGGGAGGGTCAAATCCTGGGTCTATCTCTTGAGCCAATAGTCTCACCTGTCCACAGGCATGTCATTTTCCATCTAAATTCTATCTTCTCAGACTTTCTCATACTAGGGTCTTGCTTTCATTCAGGCAAACTCTATAAACTTAAATCCACTTCGTGACAGTTGCCCTTTTTGTTCTGTCTATCTCCATGTTTTGAGATGAACATGTGTGGTCATTTTCTATAGCTTAGTTTTAAATTATAAGATTGCAAGCCCCATGGACAACTTCATCAATGTTGCAACACAAAAGCTGGAAACCAACCAAATGGTGAAAATAACTGGTTAGAAGCCCAAGCTTCTAACTAGGGACCCCTTATAATTACTTCTGAGGTTACTTATCTCATTTTAGGAATCCAGCAAGAATTTTATCTTGAAACAGCTAACAGAGAATAAGGTCTTGCTCATTTCCACAATATACCCCATTCAACAGCAACAAATAATAATTTTAGAATTGCTTGCTAAAAATGACATGCCAAATTTTTGTGTAGCTTTCTTTCAAATTTTATTATTCTGAATGATTTGGGCTCTCCTTTGACCAGAGGTCTAAGAGGGCATTATTTATGTCTTAGGATCCAACAACTGAATGAAAGTTTATACTTACACAAGGTAAAGATTTTAATTACCTGAAGCTGTCATTTGGGCTAAAGCCAGCAGGAACAAAGATGTAGCATCAATTTGCAGGTGTCCCCACTCATAATCACCTACCACAGTCTTGCCTGTGATGCTGCTGTATTTTGCATGCAAGGCATCTCGAGAACTCTGGGTGCGCTTAAATTGTTCCACCTTCTCGCTTTGCATCAGCATTGCACGTAGAAGCCCTCTCATAGCCTGTACCACAGTCTGTAAAGAGATAACATGAATATGCATCAAACTGCTACACGAAAGCCTTTGGTAATATTAGGTTTGTATGATGACAGTTTTTCAATAATAAACAATATTATCATCCATCCTTTACATGTCCCATGGAACATATGGCTGCAGTTGTAACACTGGGCTTCAACTGTAACAATCTATATGCACATATATCCAAAATGCACAGAAATTAATTTTCAAAATGTGTTACAAAACTTTTACAAAAGAGAAAATAATAACATTTTAGCAAAATGAAGTAAACGGATAAATATTTCGGGACAAAGAAACCTGTTATACTAAGAAATACATTCTCTGCACCTGTTACAATTTATCTCATTAAAAAACTGCTACAGGCAGGGGGATCTGTTGTCCTCAATGCCTGAGACTTGCGACAAGGAGTGGTTTTTTTCTTGGTAATTTGAAACACTATAAGTAAAATCTACTAAACACATTTAAAACACAGCAAAACAAAATAAGTATACTTTCAGTCTTCATAATTAAAGTTACTCAGTCAATATTAATTTGTCATTTAGAAAGAAACATCTCTGCAAATATCTACAGAAACCTCTAGTGAAGATTATACAACACAAAAATAGTAGCTGGAAGTTGAAGGCTGAGGGTCTAACATCATGTTTAGAAGTAGTCTGCAACACTTTTTTGCAACTGAAGTTGTTCTGTCTTTTTCTTTCTCTAAGTAACTGTTTCTTTAAGGGCAGGTTCCATAAGAAAATTCAGCATTTCTGTAAGGCATATAACTGTAAAAAGAAAAAAAAAAACGCCTGCACGCGCACATAAAAGGTAAAGGTAGTCCCTTAGCAGATACTGAACGAACGAACTTTATTTTCGAAGGGTTAAGATTGGGCATGCAGGCCTGTCTAACATTCTGCCCTTCATAATCACGACAACTGATAAATAGATATGTTATTTGATATCAGTGTCACACATCAAATGTAGGAGAGGAAGACTACATGCTAAATCTTGCAATGCATTTGCCATTTTGCTGCATTTCTGTAATACTTTTAGTCTACAAATACACTGAAAGAAACAGTATTACTGGAGCCATGGTAGCACAGTGGTTAGTGCATGGTGGTTCGATCCCCAGTTGAGGTGGGATTTTTTAGACCGTAAATGGCTCTGGGGTCGACTCAGCCTCATCAATTGGGTACCAGAGCAACTCTGGGAAGGTTGAGGTGGACGGCGTGATGCTGACCTCATCACCCCTAGTGTGCAGATGGTCAAGAAAATATGGGCTTAACACCATTTCCCAAGATGCATAGAGTGGAATGACGTCGATTCTGATTAACATTAACATTATCCCTATCACCGTTAGAATTTTCATTAACAGACGTATCATATAATTCACCAAAATCTATATGCTTCATTCATTCAACGTCAACCTCTAAACAAAGTGAAACATGATCTTACTGCTAAAAGTTTCTGACATTGTTAAAAAAAAAAAAAAAAAAAAGGAAATCTCCAGTCCACATTAAGTGTAGGTTCTGAAGATGCATACTGAAGAAGGAGAAAAAAATATGGGAGCATCAGTTATGAAAACAAAATGGCAGCTCAGGAATTAATCAAAGCTAATATTAGATTTATTTGCCATGCAACATTTTCAATTTTTGAAGTATTATGGAGCTGAAGACACCATATGAAAGATTCCAAACATGTAAGCGACAAAATGAAAATACTTGATGAGAGGTAACAACAAGTGGGTCTGAAAATACACAGGGAAAAGACAAAGATAATGAGAATAAATGCAAGAAATGATAACAAGGTCGAACTTGAAGAAACACCACTAAAAGATGTAGACTCACACACATATCTTGGCAGCAGTACAGAAAAAGTTGGAGGGACAGACAATGATATCAAAATAAGAATACAAAAAAGCAAGAGAAGCTTTCATTGCATTGGAAAACATATGGAGATCAAGAGAAATCAAGTCCAGCATGAAAATAAGAATCTTCAACTCAAATGCCAAGTCAGTCCTATTTTATGGTTCTGACACATGGAGAACAACAAAAAACAACAACAAAAAAGTTACAAACATTCATAAATGGGCACTTGTGTAGAATAGAATGATACAAATGGTATGACAAAGTCACAAATGTGGAACTGATGAGAAGAATCATACAAGTGCCAGTGGAACAAGAGTTGAGAAGAAGACATTGGTGATGGATAGGACACACATTGAGGAAACCTGATGATAGCATTACAATGCAGTCTTTGTTCTGGAATTCCCACGGAAAGAGAGGCAGAGGTAGACCAAAAACACATGGAGAAGAGAGCCGGAGACAGAAGTGAAACTGATAAAGAAAACATGGAAAGAACTTAAGCTGTTGGCAACTGACAGGAGGCAGTGGCATGTGTTTGTTGAAGGCATATGCTTCTTGGGGATGTGAAGGGTACTGATTGATTGAAACATGTAAGCATTTACAACTGGTAATAAAAGATCACTTTAACCCATGAACTGTTAGGTTACAACACTAACAAAACAGTAAAATAATGATCATATTAAACACACAAAACACTCTAAATCTTGCAGCAGTACATTTGCCATTTTGCTGCATTTCTTTTAGTCTACAAATACACTGAAAGAAATTATTCTTTATTTTCTCTTTCCACTTGTGCCATTAATCATTGTAAAGAGCAGTAGTTTCCAGTCTTGCTGCTTCGATCATGTGTCTTCAGGACTTCTTTAACATAGGCTATTCTTACTTCCTCTTAGGTGTTTGCTAACCCTGTAGCTCAATCTTCTGCTGCTGAACGCTTTTAAAAGTGTAAAGGATCCAGTTACATGCTTATTGAGGCTTATGGTGTTAGGCCCATATTTTCTTGATCATCGGCACACTAGGGGTGATGTGGTCAGCATCACGCCGGCCGCCTTAACCTTCCCAGAGTTGTTCTGGTACCCAATTCATGAGGCTGGGTCGACCCCAGAGCCATTTGTAGTCTAAAAAATCCCACCTCAACTGAGGATCGAACCATGGACCACCGAGCTAGGAAGCCAGTGCACTAACCACTGTGCTACCGCGGCTCCGCTGAAAGCTTGTGCTGGTAGTTAATTTTTTTTAAATCTGAGGAGGTGTGTGTATAGTTATACTTTCTGCCTCACTACATAGCTGATGCATTGTGTTGGTCCCTCCCATTTCCTAATTCCTCCATCTGACTCTTATGGTGACATTAGCAGCTTTTCTCAGACATTGCATCTCACAGCATGTAGTCTTCATCTCCTACATTTAATGTGTGACACTGATATCAAATAACTTATATCTATTTATCAGTTGTTGTTTTGTCTCCAAGCTAATGTTACTTGGGCTTTGGTTTCTGCTGACTTTTGTTTATTCTTATTTTTGTTTGTTGAGTTGTTCTGATTAATGGTAATATATATATATATATATATATATATATATATATATATATATATATATATATATATATATATATATATATATATATATATATATATATATATATACCACACACATATATACATGGCTAAAAATATATGGTTAATAGAAGAGCACATAATAACTCAGAGGTTGGTGAAAAAAATAACAGGCGTGAATATAGGAAAACATTCTCAACATCAATATATTTCATTCTGTGTTAGTGAATGGATAGTCAAAAACAAAATGTTAATAATCTCAGCATTTCTTTTCTCTGTTAGTAATGAATATTTTTTTCTAGCATATTAAAGTTCTACCAACATTTTTAAAAATACAAAAAACAAAATAACAAAAAAAACAGCAGCACTTCTCTCTATCACACACATACATAAAAAATTAGGGTGTAAAGGCAATTTTTAACATTAACATTTAGCACGCTGCAGTCGCATTTTTGCGCTAGAGGTACTATTTGTTCGGCCAGCTGCAGGCGCAATTCTGCTACTTTCGGATATAGTCGGTTTCCTGGCTTATAACATGTGTACACATCATATTACCCCCGGATGTTAATTTTAATCTTTTAATATTTGTGACGGGGGTGTAAGCGTTTATTTTATGAGAATTTTTTTAATCGAAATCAATCGGCATGGAACAAGCTGCCATTTTCGCTGACATTTTCATGGATTCTCTGATGACGAGAAGTTTCATGGCTTTACTAGCGCTGATATCAGTTCTCAGAATATGGGTAATGGCGGAGATGGAGACAACAGTAGTATGTAAAGCGATTTTGACGACAATTTTGATGAAGTTGATTTTTTTTTTTAAATCTTTCTTTCCATTCCTCTCTTCCTATCACATCTAACATATACACCAACAAAACTTATATCATCAGATTCATCATTCATTTATTTATATACATTTCAAAAATAATAGCAATTGAACAAGAAACAAAGAAACTATCGACGTTACAAGTCACACACTATAAAAAAAACGGGGCGTTGTGAAAAAGAATGCAGCGGCAGGGCGAATTTACGCTATTTTAATGCAGCGTGCTAAAGGTTAAAACAATTATGTCTTGTTGCCTGAAAATAGTGACGACCAACATTTCTGATCAGACTCATGACATAAGATTTAAAAATTCATACCCTACATTAACATAAAAAATAATTTATAAATAAATAAATACAAATGTGGAAAGCTTACCTTCTCCAGCTCATAGGCCTTAGCCCTGTCCTCATCCAAATCTACAGCCTTTCTGTAGGCCAAGGCTAAGCCCCACACAGCCAAGATACAGTAAATGTTGTCTCGAACCCATGCATGATTCTTGTCATTGCATGATATTAGGCCTGTACCTGGATTCTGAAATTTTATTAAAGCAAGCTGTAATACCAGTCCAATATAATTTGCCCACAGGGAAAGAACTGAAAATAGCACGGACAGCAAAAACAAATACAGTATGTCCTCTGCACGTCAGTTCTATTTAGGTCGTTTTGAATTGGCAAGACTCGTTATTTGGCAATTTTAATGACATTACATGCCAAACACATTTATGTGCACACAGAAATTCTAGAAGAAAAAAGAAGAAGAAAGGTGACCAATGAGTGAGAATCAAGCCTTACATATTACTATGTTAAACTGGTAAAGGTAGTTTCATAGTAGATACTGCTGCACAGGAGTGAAGTGTTAGAGACTTCACTACACTAGGTCCAGCTTTATGAGGTGGGGGTGACTAGTTCCCGTACTTACTGCCTTTGCCTTCCCTAACTCAAGAGTAGAGTCAAATACCCATATACAGCTGGGTAGAGTGGTTCTGAACCTGGAACCCGATAATGGGCCTTGTTATCTGACCAATATATTCTCTTTGTCACCGATTCACAAGTCTTACAACAGCACTGCCTTGACATCTGAGATGAAGAGTCTGATTTTTGCGTTGGACTTAATTTCTTTTGATTTCCATCTATTTCCCAATAGAATGAAAGCTCTTCTTACTCTGATATCACTGCTTGTTTCTCCAACTTTTTCTCTATTTCTACCAAGATATAAGTATGAGCATACATACTGCAGCGATGTATCTGTCAATTCAATCTGGCTATCACTTGTATTTATTCGTGTAATCTTTGTCTTTTAACTGCATATTTTCATTCCCATTGGCTGGGACTTCTCATCAATTATTCTCATTTTTTTCTTGCATCTGCTTATGATTATGGGACAGAAGAGCCAATTCATCAGCAAAAGCCAACTGAATTCCCTTTCTGTTGGTTGATGCTGCTGCTTTCTTAAACCAGTCCACAGCCAATAAGAAGAGAAATGGTGACAAGTGGCATCCCTGCTGATCTCAAATTCTTACCTCCAAGGGTTATATAAATTGTCGTGTATGAAAAATTCTACATGTCAAACGGTATGTGTGCTATAATTAATGATAAACATATTAATTTTTTTTTTTTAAATAAGTTGGATTTTCTGCAACGGTGGAGAGAATTCCCCAACTTTATATGTATATGTATGGGAAAATCCTATTCTGTTGGTGCAATTATTTGGTTAAGCAGAGGCAACATGAATGCACCTATACTGTAAACAGAGAATTTACTACACATTCAGCAGTCGAAAGGTGCAGACGAAAGTGGAAAATACAAAATATATAAATAAAACAATTATTTAATTTAAAGACAGGCAAATGGTACTGTGCTTAATCTACCAGAAACTGGAAGGAAGAGGAGGTCCTGAGATGAACATGAATAAGAAATAATGTAAGCCACAAAGAACTTCAGCAACTTTAGCTAAAATGCCAAGCTATAGTTTACTTGTATACTGTTCCACAGGATATGACAAAGATAATGAGAATAAATGCACGAAACGAAAACAATCACGCACTTTAAGAAACACCCCTTAATGATGTAGAATCATACATTTATTTTGGCATCGATACAGAGTTGGAGTAACAGATAGATAATCTTGCAAGTAGCCAACCAGGTAAAAGCCAGGGTTCTGTCTGGGGCTCAAGTGACTCTCCCAAGCTTAGTGTGCAATGTGGGGTTCTTACTAAGTGATGGCTAGACAACTCGAAGGTTGACCCTTTCCAGGATGTACCAGATGAAGACGTTTCATGTTCTTGGTTAATGGTCTAACCTTGGAATGCACACAACAGCAACATGAATTCCTCTGCACCACCACTCTTCTATAGAAGCCCATTTTGTTTCCTACTACTTGTTGAAAGTATTATCAGTCTGTATTTATGATTTTATCATACTTTTAGACCTATATGAAATTTTACTAATGTACAGAAATTTGCCGCATACTGCTGAAGCAACCCCTTAAAAAAAAAAAAAAAAATCACAAAGAAGATAAAAAGTTCACAGAGACAGTTTGCTAGTAATAAGATAAAATGGCAATTTTAATTTGCTGCACACACAACATTACACCTACCTGATATTTCAAAATACTTCTGTTCACTAAGCGCTGGTAATAATCAAGGCGGATGCCAGAATTACTTCTGCTCCTCATCTTAAGTATGTTTCACAGGTCTTGTGCCTCTTAATGGATGAAGTTTCCTTAAAGAATTTAAAAGACAATATTATATGCTACTTTCACACACAAATGATACAGTAAAGTATAATATCTGTCATGATCTGAGAGACTCAGATCCTCTACTTGCTACTGTTTTAAATGTTATTTACTTTAAAATTTTAAATAACATATGATATTACAAAGTATACTGACTGTTTTAAACACAAAGCAAACAAGTCTTAAGTTATAACATAGCAACTTTTTTAGTGCAGGTCTTTAGCAGCATTAAAAATATGAAAGGTCTTTTTTCCCCCCTCAATCTTATTGTGGACACCGTCTAACTCAAACAACATTAATAGAGACAGCCCTAGAGCCAAACAATAGATCTATATCTTCTTCTTCTTCTTCGTTCGTCCTGAAAAGGATGTTGGTTGCATTGTGTCTGTTTACGCCACAGCTGCGATATCTACGCCTTTCGGCCAACACATCCGACTTCAGCACGGCATTTTTTAGGACCGGGTTTGCCTTCCCTCTTTGATCTCTACTCTCTCAGCCAGACTGCAGTGATGCAGCCTGTTTCCAGGACCACCACGTGGAGGTGGAGTAGGGTCTTGGTCAGCTCTGGTTCGCTGACCCTGATGCAAGCAGTCAAGCTATGGGTCGCTGACTGCATTCTCTATTGCTGCATCTTTGGGTCCCAGATCTATATCAGGACACAAAAAGTCAAGTCTTAAGGCACAAGCCAGGCTAAAAACTTATTGTTACCCTCAAAAGGCATATAATATACATACCAGACCACAAAGTCTTTAATATTTGGATGTGTATCCAAATATAACCGATGGAACCTGCGTTTACTGAAAAACTGTTATCCCCAACAGATAAATCTTCATTTGTAATGTTCACAGAAAATAGTGGCAACCAATGTTTTTAAAATGGTATTTACCTTACAGACTAGAGTTTCATGCCCTGTCATAGATATGTTTAAATATTTACTTGGATAAGATTACTTCAGTGAATGGAAAATCCAGAATCAGACAATATGAGCAAATTAATATTTGCAGCCCATCAAAACTCAGATGTAAAAAAGAACATATGACACAACATAAACTGTCACAGATATAGTATGAAGATCAGTACATCTAAAACAGAAGCAATGGAATGCAGCAGAAATCTGGACCCATTCAACACTGATGTCAGTAACACCTTGATGACAAGTATGTCCGGGATGCTAGAGTCTGGAGGGGGCCAGAGATTGGAAGTGATCACTACCTGCTAACAATCAAAAGAACAACTGAAAGAGTTGCTCAGCCTAGGAACTGCCCAACATCATGCAAGAAACTAAGTAAATGAACGGGAGAAATGAGCATTAAGACCTACAAGCTGAGAGAGCCAGAAATTAAGACCAGATATCAGGGGCTTATTGCTGCAGCGGTGAGAAACACAGAAGAACAACCTGATGACTTGGAAACCCTCTGGCTTAAAATTCAAGGACATCATAAAGACAGTGGCTGCAGAAGCATGTGGTGAAGTCCGACTTGGGAACAAGAGAAAGAGGACATCTTGGTGGACAGAGGAAGTCAACGAGAAAATAAGAGAGAAGACAATGGCATGGAAAAAATACTTAGGAGCTAAAAACACAGCAGGACAAATAGAGAAATATAGAGAATATGCGATACTCAGAACAGAAGCAAAGAACAAGGTGCTAGCAGCAAAACAGAAGTCCTGGGAAGAATTTGGAGAAAAGCTAGAAAAAGATGTGCAAGAAAAACAGAAATTGTTCTATAAGACCCTAAAGAACATGAGGAAGGAAACACAATGCCCTCTTAAATTTATAAAGGACTGTCGTGAATTATTCTAATCCCCATATATAAATTAAAACGTAAATGCAAAGCCTAACAAATAAATTTAATAAAAGGAAAGAAGAATGGTAAAGAACAGTGCTGTCACAATGACTGTACTCGAAATCCCCCTTGTTTTCTACTTCGTCGGCAAATTGTAACGCTTTCACGTTGATAGTAAAAGCCTACTGTGTCGCTGCACGCTTTCTTCAATGAAACGTGTACTGTATTTCTTGGAAAAACCTTGAGATACGCAAGCTGATCAATGACCTAAATTTAATATTTCATTCATTCCATTTTATACACGGTGTAACTAAAAGACAGATGGACTAAAGGATAGAGAGAAGGGAGAGGCAGAAAGCAGGGACACCTGCAACACTAAACACGCGTCGCGCGATACACAATTGCTGCCATCACGCGTGTAAGGCCACATGCACTAACTTTATTTCAAATCGACAGTGATAAAATTCACTACCCATACCAGAGTTAGGTTTTAAAATCCTGAAAAACGCTTATTGGGAAAGATGACATTAGATGGGTTTACGTTTGAAAACATGACAGTACCCAGACACCACAGGGGGACTGAAGTGAACAGGAGGTGGTAGAAAATGCACATTTTGAACGCAGCCACCTAGCTCCCTTAAATTGAGATATTTGGATTCCTTAGGGTTTGCTGACAAAGAATATGTAAAACGTTACGCAAATAGTCTAGGAATTACCAAGTTAGGGCCAAAATAAAATAGTAGGGGTGCCTGACAGCATGAAATCATTTCTGCTCATAAAATTTTTTTTTATAACGTGTTTGAAAAAACATTACGTTACGGAAATAGCCTACCATGTTAACTCCTATTTGATTGGAGCGCAACAAATGAAAGACTAAACACGATTGGTCGGACTATAAATACTATCTTGTGTTGTCAGGGGAAACGTGAGAAAGGGGTACTTTTTTTGAAAAGATGTGTAGACATGGTTTGATTGGGTAGAGCTACGAATATACTCAATTCAGAGCGTCTGTTCATTGCCACATCTTGTAATAAACCTACTAAGAAGCAGTGCGTTGAGCACCAGTGTATATTTTTTATAAAGCCTGGGACATCGGCAGATCGGAGTTGTGCTATATTCATTGCCAGTCAACGAAACTGTTTATTATTATTTCCATGAATTGTGGTAAGCTTGAAATATTCAATATCTTTTAATGAAAATTGAATGTAAATTGATAATTTATGTCTGTATATATGTGTGGTTCAGTAGCGAACATGATGTAAAGCCTATAGTGCTCCAGCCTGAACAGAAGGTGTCGGAGGAAAGTAAAACTGCATGGAATGGCCAAACAGTACACTGACACCTAGATTATTAACTAGAAAGAAATAATGCTGGAATTGCAGAGGCGTAGTAACCATTAGGGAGGGAAATACTGGTATAAAGTATTTCAGATGAAGCTGACAGTTGGCCTAACGCTCTGAACTCAATGTTTGTGATGTATGTGCTCAGTGTAGAAATGGAGTATAAATTAGTTCTGACGTAGAAGGTACAACCTTCTTGTTTCAGGGACCGTGGTCTTAAAGTTATTGAGCAGCACCTGGTCAGAGCTTTGCTGAAGCCAGAGGTGGACAGCATACTCCTTGGTCCATATAGCAACCAGTGGGGTGGCTCCAGAACTCATTTAAGTAATCAAGAAGAGGAGTCTTTTACTGCAGTCATCACGCAAGATAAGAGAGTGTGGCCATGGAGCTCAACATTATGTACCCCCATCTTAAAATGACATTATAAACTAAAATTAAGAGGGGAATTTAATTGTTTTAATACCAGGAACTGAGAACATCTCCAATACTAGTTCCAATAGAAACAAACTATTGAAGTCATGATGACAAATACCAACAGAGCTTGAACAAAACAAAACCAGTATTACCTCATATTACCACTACACAACTGACACACATAGGATACCATTAATAATATATGTCACTATAAGAATCATATTAATAAATTCTGTACATATAACTTGTAATTAAAATTGATTGTGATTCCTGGTTCCCTTTGTATTTGAATCAGGACACATATACATTCATGACAGCACTGAATACATATTGTTATTTGAAAAGTTATCAGTGACTCCTTTAAGATATCCTCTTAGAGTGTTATATGTATGTGAGTGTCACAGTGTCGTCAAGTGTGGTGGAATAAATTAAATTGTTTATCTGTCTGTTGTTGTTATGACTTACACTTCATCATACACATACCCTAGACATATAACGTAGTCATCACACTATTCCAGAATAATTCTGACTGAGGTATACATATGTGGCAGTAAGTAAGGTTATCTATAATACACTACTCTTATTAGATATAGATACCTTCACAGCTGATCTCAGTCAGTACACTAAGTCCCCTATAAATATTTATAACATCCCACTTTACCACAAGGACAAGCAAGGCAAATTGCTTACTGCCCCGAAGAAAATAATGGAAAGATGGAAAGAATATTTCTCAGGACTCCTTGATGGTGAGCAAGGTCAAGCATCAGAAATGATAACCACTAGCACAGAAGATAAAACCAATGGTGGTGAATATGACATAAAGATGAAAGAACTGAAGGCAGCACTGTAGAAAATCAAGATGGGCAAAGCAGCAGGGCATGATGGTATAACACCAGAAATGGTTAAGTACATTGGAGCAGCAGTCGACCTATTACTCTTAAGGGTCCTACAGGAAGCGTGGTGCAACCAAACCATACCAAAGGATTGAGAGATTGTCATCATAACACCAATATTCAAAAAGGGTGACAATCGACAATGTGGAAACCATAGAGGCTGTTAAGGGCATTCTATGGTTTGAATAGTATTATGGTTCTTACAATTATTTGATCTTCTATTCTGTGTTCCACCCTGTATCGATATTGATTACAACCCTGGATTCTCTTGATACTTCTTGCAAAGTAATTGCATTTTAAACGTGCTTTCAATAAAAGTTTATATCTATCTGAATGACCGTGTTATATTATTTCATTTCGTATTATCAGTGTGACAGCATGTGTATTCCTTTGAAGGTCATTGGTCATTCTTCATAAAACAGTCATAACTGGAACCTTGAATACGTTATTGAATAAGACCAGTTTTTGACGACATAATAATTTAATAAGTATTCATTCTTCCATCATGAGAATCAAAGACACTACTAAATATCGTTCACATAAAGAGCACTGGATACATTATAGCGTAGAGTCTATATTTCATAGACATTGTCTGTCCGATACATTATCGTTATAATTAACGTTCGATTATATTTCCAACAAAACTGTTTGGCATAATTCTTGTATTTATCCAGAATTAAACATTCTGCTAATTCTATTAGCTTACACAGCCAGGCTCTATCCGCCTTATATACTCTAACTGCGTTTCATATATTACGACTTACGTTAATCCCAACAATGATTGCAGTTTATACTACCGACACATATATATATTCGGACTCAATGGTCCTTACACATTATCCTTTTAGGTTACCGGCTTTACATTACAGTAATATATATTTTCCTAGTTCTACACTAGTATACACTTGGATAAGTGGCCATGCCACACATTTCAAAACACTTTAGATAAGTGACCATGCCACACATTTTAAAACACTGCCGTCAGGCTCAAGGCCACACATAAGACTCTCGTTACTATGTCTCACGTGTCATGCATAGATATATGCGATCTATGTCATTTATTTATTCAACCAAGGTGTTCCATGGTGCAACCATCCGAATCGAGCTCAAACCCAGATGTTTGCAAGCCATGAAACAATCCTCAACAGAGGCATATCCCTTCTCAGTGTCCCTGGTAAAATCTACTCTAGAATCCTAGAGCAGAGACTCAGACGCCAAGCTGAGCCACAATTGGATGAGGTCCAGTGTGGATTCCGAGCAAACTGAAGTCCTCAAGACCTAATCTTCACAATCAGACAGCTGAGTGAAGAGGCCCTTGAGTATAAGAGTGAGATCCATCTTTGTTTCATAGGTCTGGAAAAAGCGTTTGAGTGTCCCCTTGAGCAAACTTTGGGACGGAAGAGCTGGAGAAGAGAGTGATGATCATAAGCAGCTCTAAAACAAAATCCATGGTGATATCACGAGAAGAAAGAAGGCATCAGATTAAGCTTGGAGAACAGGTCCTGGAGATGATCAACCACTTTAAATACCTCAGAGCTGTTATAGACCGGAAAGGTGGCATCAAAGAAGAGTTGGCCACTCGAAAAGCAGCAGCTGGAAGACTTTTTCAGGCCACAAATCGAGGATTCCTCAGCAAGAGAGAGGTTGGTAAGAAAACGAAGATGGCTGTATACCGCTCCACCTATGTCCCAGTAGTGATGTATGGATGCGAGTTATGGACAATGACTACAACCCACAAAAGCCAGATCCAAACCTCAGAAATGAGGTATCTGAGGAAGGTGGTTGAAGTAACAAGAAGAGACATGGTCCGCAACCAGACGATACATCAAGGCCTAAAATCCCACCCCCTGCAGACCCAAATAGAACAGTCCCAACTAAGATGGTTTGGTCATGTTTGCAGAATGGGAGATCGGCTACCACAACAAGCATGGGAAACTAAGAGCCAGGGATCCAGACCTCCAGGACGACCCAGAGTCCGCTGGGAGGTCAACATTAGACAATCTTTGAAGGACCGTGGACTAGAATAGAACCAGGCCAGGAGAAAGACAGCCGATAGGATAGTCTGGTGCTCTCTCTTCCAAACCTCTACACCTCACGTAGAAATCACACGTTTGTGACTACGCACATATTAACAGTCAAAGCAATGATTCAGTAACCTTTTTCTCCTCTTTAACTTCTCAATTATACTCCAACAATATGCAGTAATCGTAAATTATATAACTATATTAATAAAGTCATGCTCTTAACTAAATATAATAATTAGCATATAAAGACTAAACCACTACAATAACATATGTATAATATACTAACTGTAGCCATGTTTATATTTTATTACATATTTAATTCTTAAAAAAAGGTTTAGAGCCTTGCATGACAACATGTGCTATCGATTGCAGCTCCTAGCCAGCAGTCGTTAAAAAAAAAATAATAAAACCTTGTTATAATGGCACTTTCAATGCAGAAAAACAACCCAAAATACTGGGGGAAAAAGCTTTTCAAACAAGAAAAAAGTATCATCCTACATCTCGTGGTGTGACACAACAGCAACTAAGAAAAACCAAATCAACCAAAAAAAAAAAAAAAAAAAAAAAAAAAAACCAAACAAAAAACAATATATTTAACTGACTTTCACCTGTCATAAGTAATATGCTTTAAAAGAATCCCACTTGACCTTCCCTACTTCTTCTTCATTAATCCATAGCCACCGACCTTCAAAGCAGTCAGTGGCCATCACGCCTGGTGGCATCTTGTAGGGCAGCAACAAACTGATTCCACTTTGTTCAGTCGGCGGCCATCCTTCGTACAGTGCCCCAACTCTGGTTCATTCTTTGCATCTCAGCTTCCACAGTTCTCCGCCAGGTTGTTTTTGGTCGGCCTCTCTTTTGCTTTCCTTCGGGGGCCCATAGCATGGCTGTTCTTGTGATGGTATCAGGGTCCCTTCTGAGGATGTGGCCAACCCAATTCCAGCATCTGCCAGCTATGACGGTGTGCATGTCCTCCTGGTTACTCCGAATAAGCAGTTCTTGGTTGCTGATGGTATTCGGCCAAAAGATTCTGAGAATTTCCCTTAGGCAGATTGTGTGGAAGGAGAACAGTTTCGACATTTCCTTCTCTGTTACTTTCCAGCATTCCGCACCATAGAGAAGCACAGAAAGTACACAGCTCTCATACAGTCTTAATTTGGCGTTTATGCTGTACTGGGAAGACTTACAAATGTTGTTGAGACTAGCAAAGGCTGTTCTTGCTTTATTCATTCTGTTGTTAATATCCTTGCTTGTTCCGCCGTCTGGTGTTACTATGCACCCTAGGTAAGTAAATGTGTCTGTCTGTTCTAACTTCTGGTTCCTTATTGTTATTGGCTCAGGACTGCCCACATTGAGTGTCATGACCTCTGTCTTCTTCAGATTGATGTTCAGACCAACCTGCTGGCTATACTTATTCAGTCTATCAGTTTTTCCTCATGTTTATGTGGGCGGTTGGAGCGGTGACTTATGAAGGGAATATCCCAGGTCACACAGGGCCTTCATGAGCGTTCTATAGGGTTGAGATTGTGAGTCTCAATTGAGCGGTAATTCCGGTTCAAGGCTAAAAACCTTGCCGAGGTTCAGACCGTTACTTGTCCCTCACGACAGTAATTGTTTAGGTGTGGCGAAACGTCTCAGTGTTGTTGTCATTATATTTTTCTCTGTACCTTATTTTTTTTTTATTAATTTGTTTGTGAGTGTCTTCCTCCCCTTCCTATCTTTTATTTCTATACAAATTTTTCGTTTATACACTGTATTGTCACTTGTATTG
Organism: Oreohelix idahoensis; assembly: GCA_024509875.1. NCBI lineage: Eukaryota > Metazoa > Mollusca > Gastropoda > Stylommatophora > Oreohelicidae > Oreohelix > Oreohelix idahoensis. Next base: position 17,181 of record JAMPIV010019757.1, on the reverse strand, counting down.
TCTTACTTTTCACAGTGTCATTGCACTCTTTGCAATATTTTTTTCTTTGGTTTTGCTTTCAGGTTTAGTTGATTCTGCGAACGTGGTCGTTTGTGCTTTATATCTTGTCTTTGTCACTTTTGTTTGTACTATCTATTTTGTCATGCACTGTCAATACTATAATGCAAAATATATATGTAGGTAATTAATAACATTATTAGTAGTTAAAAAGATAATTGTACAAGTTCTTAAGCAAGGACTTGTCACCCTCTGAGTTGGGATAGAGTAAGTGTCTCCTGGATATTTACATTACTTACATATCTTGTAAAATACAGCAGAATGTCTAGTTTGGATTATTTCATTACACAAGGGAAATCCCTTGGTATGACTACTGATGAAGTAAGAGAATTCGCACTTGCCGAATATGCCAAGGCGCAGAAGTCGGAAGAAAAGAAACAGAAATTAGAGGTTGAAAAACAGAAAATAGAGGCCGAAGATAGAAAAATTCAACACCAAATGGAAATGGAAAAACAGAAATTGGAGGCTGAGGATAGAAAAATTCAACAGCAAATGGAAGAGAAAACAATGCAAATGCAAATGGAAGAAAGAAAGCTTCAGATGCAAGCTGAAGAAAACCAAAGACTACACGAGGAAAGGATCTTATCTATGGAACTGGAGAAAATAAAGGTAGTGAATATTGATAATACACAAAATGAGACAAACAATCAAACTTCTTCTAATAAGGCATATAATCATTCTTATAGACCCAAATTGCCTAAATTTAATCCTATCTCTGACGATATTTTATTTTACCTAAATAGATTTGAACTTTCATGTGAATCTCAGAAAATAGACAAGTTGGAATATTGTGCACGACTTATGGACATACTTACGGGTGATGCAATGAATGTTGTAAGTAGATTGGAGGGGCCTGACAAAAATAACTATGATACGGCCAGGGCTGAATTATTGAAGAAATACCAACTTGACGAAGACAGTTATCGTCTGCGCTTTAAGACTGTTACCGGAGACTGGGGTAGATTTTTCAGAGTTCATAGCAAATATACGTCTAACGTTTTCATGTTGGATTGAACTTTCTAAAACTGAACACACATATGAAGCCCTTATGGACTTATTGCTTCGCGACAAAGTCATGTCGTCTGTGAGTCTTTTCTTTCCTTCTTACATGAGCGAAAGCCTACAAACTTGAAAGATATGGAACAATACTGTCGCCAATACATCACTGCACACCCAAATGTGACTGTTAGCCATTCTCAGGTCAGAAAAGGTTTACCCATGGCTTCAGCAATACCATATGGTCCTAATTTATGCCATAGATCTCAAAGTGCTGAGCGCAATTTTGGTAGGAGAGATAATCGTGATTTTGGACAGTACCAAGGGGGTCCATCACGTAGTAATTCTTCTTCAAGGAACTGGAGACAATTTAATGGTCCTCAACATTCTGGTTCCAACAATTATGGAAATGTTGGAAGGGGTAACTACAATAGAGATTATCAACCCTACAATAATTTTTCTCGAAGACAACAAAATCCATCGAATAGATATTTTGATCAAAGGGGAAATAGTAATCGTGACAATGCTAACTGGGGTTCAAATCAGAACAAAAGTTTCAATAGAGGAAATAGCAATGGTTCCAATAAAGATAATAGTCGCGATAGATCGCGATATGACGGTAGATCTCCAAATAATAATAGATCACATCGCCATGCTAACTCTGCTCAACAAGAGTCCCAGTTTATTAATGATCAAGGTAACAATAATAATAGTGTCTCTAATGCTACTGCTTGCTCTGCTTTCGATTTTGAGAGAGCATCTCAGTGCCCGGAGTGCACAACTTTGTTCCAACCTACAGCTAGAACTACCTTGAGTTGCGGTCATCCTCTTCCGACTACTTTTCCTGCCTTGTCTGCACATGACGGAAGAGGGTCTCTTACCCTACATAAAGGATTTGTAAATAATAATCCAGTCTCAGTTCTCTTTGATTCTGGATGCACGACTGTTGGAATTAGACAGTCTCTAGTCAATCCATCTTGCGCTACAGGTAATATGGTGAAATGTGTGACATTCGGTGGGACAGTTGAGACTTTTCTGACTGCCATAGTCCACATTGCCACACCATTTTTCACTGGTTATATACACGCATGTATGCTCAGAGCGCCTATCGCCGACCTTACTGTCGGACAGATACATGGTATAAAGATATGTACGCCGGAACAAATTGCTGCTTGGGAACAGCAACATAATCTTACTGCCGCCACTATGCCAGAATCTTATCACCAAGTACATTCTGCTAATTTTGTGCAATCTTGCAGTATTGATGATACGATTGTTCATCATGCTAATTTTAGTGATTCTTGTAACCCAGTTCGACATACCTCAGTACGTCATTATTCTAATTTTGACTCTTCTTTAACTACTATTATAGAAGAAGATCCTTCAGTTTTGTCTGATGCACACACTAATTTTATAGCTACGACTGAATCTACATCCAGTCACGTTGATTGCAACTTCTTTGCTGCAATGACTAGTGTTTTCTTTGCCACATGTACGGACTTAGTTGTTAGTACATATATGTACCTTATGAGTTTCTTTAGCTTTCTTGCTGGACCGGTTAGCTCGGTATCTTCGTCTTTTACGACTTTTTGTCGCACTCACTGTGCTCCTTTTACACTTCGACGTAGGTCCAAGTTTACTACTGTATGCTTTTACATCTTTATTATATCTTTCTTACTTTTTTCTGTGCCCAGTACACAGGCTATGACTTCAGTTCAGCCTTTAAGATGTACGACCTTGTCTACTGCATTTCCTTTGTCTTGCGCAAAATCTCAGATTGTCAGCCATCATTACACTTTTGGTCATTATTACCATCTTATGGATTTGCCTATTGATGTTGGTATCTTGTACATTCATAACTTTACCATACATTATTGCACACTGCTATTTGTCTCGGACACTTTTATCACTCTATATGATTATTATTCCAAGTTAGACTGTGCTACTTTCTCTGCTATCCTTTCTCATGTAGCAGAGGAAGGTTTGATTGACATTGTACAGGGGTCGGAAGTTTACATGGCCCCATTTCATAGCTTAAATTTAAAATTAATTATTGCCTTCATGAAATCCTACCGTCTTTTAAATAGTGATTGTCATTTGTGTTTTTTTTCACAGCAACGGCTTTGTTTGATTAGGCTGTTACTTTACAACTTGGTGTAGTTGTTGCCTTGGGCAAGATTTGCTGTTCCAGTGAAGCCAGTTGGCAGTTTGTCACCACACTAGATGTTTTTGTACCTTCGTGCTCTCAGGATATTCCAAGATCACTGGAGTTTGTCCTTACTATGTAACTTCTTTAGGATAGTAGATAGTATTGTATATTAGTATAGTATAGTATATTAGAGAGTATTGTATTAGGATATGGCATAACTTCTTTAAGATAGTATGTTGGTTCATCTTTATGCACCGTTTCATTACCATATTTTTTTTTTTTATATATGACTGTGTTCGGATAATGCACCATTTCATTACCATGTTGTTCTTATGATACTGTGTTTTGATAAACGTTGAGCATATGACAATTGTAATGATGATACTATTTCTATTTAACTTATCATTACATTTCGGTATTGTACAATTTAAAAAAAAATGAAGACAAGAAAAAAAGGTATTTTTTCTGACATTGTGATGTATTTTTTTTTTCCTTGCCCAGCGCTTGATTGTGCGCTATTGGTAACTATGTATAGCAATATTAGTACATTGAGAAAGCGTTTTTTCTGAAGTTGTGATGTATTTTTCTTTACCCAACGCATGATTGTGCGTCAGGAATAGCTATAAATAACGGTATTATTATTTTTGATATTTATATGGGTTCATCATTTGTACCCCATGGGTTTATTAACTTACTTATCTGTCATATTGTATTTAAAAAAAAAATTGTAACTAGCTGTTTCTTCTATGCCATAAACATGCAATGTTTTTTCTTTTTCTTTTCTCTATGTATGTTCTTTTGCCATGATAAGTGTTTATTGATACGATGTTGATTTATATGACTTAACATTGTGTAAATTTTGTGTGTAGATACTAGTATTGCATCGACCTCATATTTTTGTCCGATGAATTTAAAAAAAAAAAAAATAAAAAATGATCATATCATTTTTTTTCCCCCAGGGGTCGGTGTAGTCTGTTAAGTCATATTTTTTATTAAGGGGAGTTAAGTGTTTAAGACTTGTATGTACAGGTCGGTTTTTTTGTACACGCGAGTTAACATGCTCTGTGTGTTGAGAGATTTTTCTTAATTGGTAGGCTGTATGCTCGGTAATTTTTGTACACAGCTCTACTGACTAGCTGTTAGTTGTTTCTTTATTTAAAAATATGATAGGAATAGTTTTGGGGGGAAAGGCGGATGAATTCTGCTCACATCTCAAGCTGCGAGTTCGCGCTTGAATGAATTGTACTGAGCTGTTTTAAGCAGGGGATTTTTCGTGACAGTACTTTGCTGGTAGAGCTTGGAAATGGCCGTTTTATCATTTCTCTAGTGGGTTCCAGTATATAGCCTTTTGTGAGAGGAATATTTAAGAAGTTGCAGAATGTACTTTATGGAAGTTATTATGAGGCCATGGATTATACCGGCCAGTGTTATTAGTCATATTTTCTTCTTGATGGATTTACTGTTATAATACTAGAACTGTGATGTATGCAGTCTTCTTGATGGATTTACTGTTATAATACTAGAACTGTGATGTATGCAGTCTTCTTGATGGATTTACTGTTATAATACTAGAACTGCGATGTATGCAGTCTTCTTGATGGATTTACTGTTATAATAATAGAACTGCGATGTATGCAGTCATTTGTTGACGGATATTTTCACTGTAATACTATGAGATGAGAACTGTGATGAACGGCAATGTAGGCAGTCCTTTTGATAGATGTTCTTCCTATGGATTTATATTATACTGGAAAGTTATGACGTTCTTTGCAACCTATGTGCCATGGATTTTTGTATGCTATTGTAACCTGTGAAGTGTGCTGTCCCAACGTCAATGTTGCGATGTTAATAAACTGTGAAACGTTACAGCTTGTTCCACCACTTCCTGACTCCTGCGTGTTGCTGTAGTGCATGAGTGCAGTAGATGTGTAGTCAAGAACCTATACACATTCGCGTAGATATATTTACACATCTGTCGGCCACCTGTAAGCCTGACTTATGCTGATCGCATCTATCAGCGAAAATACATTAACTTTGTCCTGCCATCCCGCCTGCAGAAGGTGTTACAGCAAATACATCTGTAACAGATGCATTGATGTGAATGTGCGATTAGTGCAATGTCATCTGCATATTCTAGGTCTTCCAGTGTAGAAAACGTTGTCCATCTAATTCCTCTTGGACTGCACTCTGTTTTGTCTGGCGCATCACCCAATCTATGGCTGTAAAAAATAATGTTGTTGATAAGGGGCATCCCTGTCATACTCCTGTTTTCACTTCGAAAGTTAGATTACTCAATCCAACACTGCATGTAAAGTTAGAATAGAGGCTTTTTATAATGGAAACAATGCAGCTGGAAATCCCAGAAGCCCTCAGTATTTTTCAAAGGCTGTCTCTGTGTATTCTGTCAAAAGCCTTTTCAAAATCAACAAAGTTAATGTATAGCTGTCTCTGCCATTCTGAGCACTGCTCTTAGATGTTCCTGGGGGTGAATATATGATCTGCACATCTTCTGTTCTTTCTAAACACCCGCTTGTTCTTTCCTCAGTTTATGGTCAACTGCTTTTGAAATTCTCTGGATGATTATCCTGCCTAGTATTTTACTGGGAACTGAGAGGAGAGTAATTCCTCTCCAGTTGTTGTAATCTGCAAGGTCGCCCTTCTTGGGCAATTTGACAATTATTCCTTTACTCCACTCTGTTGGTGTTGTCTCAGCTTCCCAGACTTGTGCAAATAGTGGTTCTAATAGTTCTGCTGCTAGTTTAGGGTCTGCATTGAATAACTCAGCATTTAGATTATCATGGCCAGTAGCTTTTCCATTCTTTAACTCTTTGATTGCCGTGATGATTTCTTCCTTTCATGGAATGTCTGTATTAAGATCTACATCATTTTTAGCCTCAGGAACATTCAACTGTGTCTCTGGTGGTTCCTTGTTCAGAGTTTCTTTGAAATGCTCTGCCCATCTTGTTTCCTGCCCCTGTGCTGTGTCTCTTACTAACGATATATTATTTGCACCTCGTTTTCCACTGATAGTTTTAGTTATTTTATAAACTGTGCTGTGTTCATTTCTCAGTGCTGCCTCTTCTGCCTGTCTTGCAAGGTCATCCATAAATGTCCTACAATTGACACGGGTTTGACGTTTTACTTCTTTATCCAGCTGACTGTACTGTTCACTATATATTTCCTTCAACCTGGGAGACTTAGCTTTTGTTTTCTTTCTTTTCATTTCCTTTCTCTTTGCTGTGGTGTTTAATGTTTCTGGTGTTATCCAATCTTGTCTCTTTCTTTCCTGGAATCCCAAGCATGACTTGCTGCTTTCCTTGTATATTGTTGAAATGGTGTTGAATTTCTGGTCGACATCATCAGTCTCTGTTCTTTCCTGGCCTTTGGTAATCTGATCTCGTCTCTTTACATCAACCACGAAAGCTTTTCTGGTGAGGGGGTCTTTAAGTTTCATGATGTTATATCTTTTCTGTTTGACTGCAACTGGTCCAGCAGCTCTAAGTTTCACCTACTACTAGGTGGTGATCACTTCCCACATCTGCGCCTCTTCTTACTTTCACGTCCTGTAATGCATGTCTCCGCCATTGATCATTTTCTGTCCCGCCCGTTTGGTGATTCCCACGTTAACTTGTGCACTTCTTTGTGTGGAAAAAGTGTTCCTCCAATGACCAGGTTGTTAATACTGCAGAAGCTTATTAATTTGTCCCCATTCTCAAAAACTGTTCCACTGCCACATTTCCCCATTACTCTATTGTTATAAGTACTGTGTATTCCAACTATCGCGTTTGGGGGGTTTGGGATGTCAGGTATTGGTAGTACCTCTGGTTAAGGAGCTGTCATGCCCTTTTCAGGGCAGCTCGGCCACCTTTGGTCCAAACCTGGCATTCAGCTCTCACATGTGGCTCCTCGTAGCTGTCAGCATGCGACAGCGGCCACCCCCCGGGAAACGGCTTTGACAGGCCGGCTAAACTAGGTGAGGGTAGCCGACTGGTTATAAACCTTCGGTGAGTTAGGGTCTGCCTACCCATGCATGCGAAGACTGGATTCGGTAGACTGCGTGGAAGAAACCACCTGTTGGTTCAACGGGCATGACGGCGATTACCAGCAACGCGCTGTGAAGCGTAAGGAGCATGGCGAGGCACGTAGAAAGCCATGGTCATCCACTGCACCTGACTTCATCTCCAGTCGTCTTGACTTGTCTTGCCACTGGATTAAGATGGACCCAGGCGAGAGAGTGAGGTCGACGAATTGCGCAACTCTTCCTCACTTTAAACCAAATCACTGCGCAAGTCACTCTTTCATCCACTCATCCATCCACTCACAACAAGTTCTGTGGCGATGGGCGAGCGGCGAAGCGGCAGGCGTGGGTGCGCTGGCAGTCGTAGTCGCAGACCTACACACAGGCGGCTCAGACCATATGGTCGTCTTCCACTGATCGGAGCAGCAGTGGGATTCGGCAGCCCCCTGAGTGACTGAGCAGCCCTCTTTAGGAAAGCACTGCTCACCTCCATGGCATGAGGAAGGGGCTAGAAAAGGTGCCCTAAACATTGCCTGCTCCACCATTACCTAACCAGCTTACCGCGGTTGGTGGGTACCCTACTTCAGCGGGCGACACATAAGAAAAAGAAAGGACAGATTTTTCCCCCTCATTCTAGGCGCATGGAATGTGCGCACTCTACTCGACAAAGACTTTAACACAAACAGACCCGAGAGGCGAACTGCCCTGATAGGGAGAGAACTGGCCAGATACAACATTGACATAGCAGCACTGAGTGAAACTCGACTTGCAGGCGAGGGCCAACTTTGCAAAAAGGGTGCAGGTTATACATTCTATTGGAGCGGAAGAGGAACTGAAGAAAGACGAGAAGCAGGGGTTGGATTTGCAATCAAAACAGCAATTATTGGCAAGCTAGCGGAGCCCCCAAAGGGAATAAATGACCGACTCATGACGGTCAAGATCCCGCTGCTTTATGGAAGGAAACATGCCACTATCATTAGCGCGTATGCACCAACTATGACAAACCAGGATGACGTCAAGGATAAGTTTTACGAAGAACTACATGCAGTCATTGCATCAGTTCCCAAAGCAGATAAGCTTATTATTCTTGGTGACTTTAATGCAAGAGTAGGCTCAGATAACATCTCCTGGAATGGCACTATCGGAAAGTACGGCGTGGGTCGCTGTAACAGCAATGGACTTCTCCTCCTCCAGACTTGCGCAGAACATAACCTCCTTGTCACCAACACCATTTTTCGACTTCCTATCCGCAACAGGACCTCCTGGATGCACTCTCGCTCAAAGCATTGGCACCTAATTGACTATGTAATTGTTAGGAAGAAGGACAGGCAAGATGTCCGGGTGACCAAGTCCATGTGTGGTGCCGAATGCTGGACTGATCTTCGCCTCATTGTGTCTAAACTTAAAATTCGTATCCAACCTGCCAGGCGCCCTCAGGGAAAGAAAACTCAAAAAGGCTGGATATTACCAAACTAAAGAAGACAAAAATTAAACAGTCATTCACTGACACCCTAGAAGACCGTCTCAAATCTATCTCGTTAGACGGCCAAAGTGCGGAAACAAATTGGACAGCCCTAAGCGAGCAGATCTACAACACTGCTACAGAGGTCCTGGGTCCCGCCATCAAGAAACAAAATGACTGGTTTGATGAGAACTCAGATGATATAAAGAAGATGTTGGCTGAGAAACACCATCTCCATAAAGCATATTTAAATGATCCAAAATCTACATCCAAGAAAGACGCTTTCAACAACATGCGTAGAATCGTCCAACATAAACTACGCCAGATGCGGGATTCATGGCTGAGTAATAAAGCAGATGAGCTCCAAGGCTTTGCTGACAGCCATGACTTGAAAAATTTTTACCATGCACTCAAAGCGGTCTATGGTCCAACATCATCAGGATCATTTCCCCTCCTTAATGCAGATGGAAAAACACTAATTACAGACAAGGAAAAAATTCTCCAACGCTGGGTCGAACACTTTAATAATATTCTGAACCAGCCATCATCTATTAATGATGAAGCCATCAACCGACTGCCCCAAATTCCTATAAATGAAGCACTAGATGATATACCGACTTTGGAGGAGACTCAAAAAGCGATTCGTCAACTTTGTAGTGGAAGGGCCCCCGGCTCCGATTCAATTCCTGTTGAAGTCTATAAAGATGGCGGTACAGTTCTGATAGAGAAACTTCACATGATCTTCCAGCAAATGTGGCAGAGTGAAACCATCCCACACAATCTCAAGGATGCGTCAATTATACATCTTTATAAACGTAAAGGTAATCGCCAAGACTGTAACAATCATCGAGGCATCTCACTACTATCAATCGCTGGGAAGATATTTGCCAGAATCCTTCTTAATCGCCTTACGGCTCATCTTGACAAAGGTCTTCTACCTGAAAGTCAGTGTGGATTCCGGAAAGAACGTGGAACCACCGATATGGTGTTCGCTGCAAGACAGCTTCAAGAAAAATGCCAAGAACAGCACTGTGACCTGTACACAGCTTTCATCGACTTGACAAAGGCGTTCGACACGGTCAGTAGAGAGGGTCTATGGAAGATCATGGCAAAATACGGCTGCCCAAAGAAATTTATCTCAATAGTGCAGCAGCTGCATGATGGAATGCAGGCTAGAGTTCAGGAAAATGGTGAGCTATCGGAGCCTTTCCCAGTCTCAAATGGAGTTAAACAAGGGTGTGTACTTGCACCGACTCTTTTCAGTATCATGTTTTCTGCTATGCTGACTGATGCTTTCAGAGACGGGGACACAGGAATCGACATCAGATATCGTATTGATGGAAAATTGTTTAACCTTAGGAGGCTTCAAGCAAAAACCAAGGTCAAATCACACACCATCAGGGATCTTCTGTTTGCTGACGATTGTGCCCTCAGTGCTGGCTCAGAGGCTGATCTGCAGCGTAGCGTTGATAGATTCTCCGAAGCCTGCTCCAACTTTGGGCTTACCATCAACACGGGGAAAACAGAAATCATGTACCAACCAGCTCCTGGCACAATTTATACTGAGCCAGTCATCAAGGTAAATGGTGAGAAACTGAATGTTGTGAACAGGTTCACATACCTTGGTAGTACACTATCCCAGAACATCGTCATTGATGATGAGGTGAACACCAGGATCTCCAAAGCCAGCAGCACACTTGGCAGACTATACACCAACGTTTGGCATCGAAGTGGCATTAGTCTACAGACAAAGCTGAAGGTATACAGAGCTGCGGTGCTTCCAGTGCTGCTTTATGCATGTGAAACATGGACTGTATACAGGCGCCACGTAAAAAAGCTCAACCACTTCCATACAGTCTGTCTCAGGAAGATAATGAACATCAAATGGCAAGACAAGATCCCGGATACCGCCGTTCTTGACAGAGCTGGTATCCCTAGCATCGATACTATTCTGATGCAGTCACAGATTCGCTGGGCAGGTCATGTAGTCCGCATGCCAGACCATCGACTGCCAAAGATACTCTTTTATGGTGAGATGCGGAAGGGTAGACGCTCCCATGGTGGCCAGAAAAAGCGTTTCAAAGACACGCTTAAGGCTTCATTAAAAACCTTTGACATAAACCCAGACACATGGGAAGCTGCTGCGCAAGACCGAACTGCCTGGCGCACATCTCTTCGTAAAGGTGCAGTGGCATGCGAATCTTCCAGAAGAGCAGCAGCGGAACAGCGGAGACAAGCTAGAAAAGATCGTGAAATAAAACCTTCACATGAAGCAAACATTCCTGCCCACACTGTCCGAGATCCTTCCAGGCCCGCATCGGGCTCATCAGTCACCTTCGTACTCATAGACTATCCTAACATCCTAATAATTGGATGAACAGAGTGGTCTTCATCACCTGTGATGGACGAACAACAACAACAACTATAATAAGATCATACCTAAGTGCAGTTTCCATTTCCTTTTGTAGCTGTTGATAGAACTCGTCCTTGACCTCTTCATCACTGTCATTTGTTGGTGACTAGCATTGTATAATTGTGGTGTTGGTGAATCTCCCTCTCAGTCATGTTCTTATTAGCCTATTGTTGATGGATTTCCATTCCAGTAAAGACCTTTCCATTCCTTTCTTCAGGATAATGGCTACACCTTCGTTGTGCTGACCATCCTCTCTAACAGAGTAAAGTACAGTTTCCCCTGTAGCTGTTTTTATTCTCCCCGTCCCGGTCCATCTGTTCTCACTTATTCCCAGGATATGTAATTTGTAGTTCCTCATCTCTGCTGTGATCTGCCTCAGCTTCCCTGCCTCATTCATAGTTCTGATGTTCCAAAAACCAATTCTAGTTTCGTGTTTAGCGGTCCGGGCATCCGTTTTCATGCCAATGGCTTCCTTTCGGCTTTCACTACTGACAGTCATATGAGCCGGAGACTCCGGATGTCTGTCCCGCAGCAAAGTTTTTCCATTTGTTGCCTTTTCCTTAACATGTGTCATTTTTTTCCATAGACAGGGGTATCTTCCCTACTAATCACTATACATTAATTTTTGTTCTTTTTAAATACTGTTTTACTATATTATGCAGTTCCCTAGGTCTGTCTATTCTCAGTGCCTCTACTATAGTTAGGGGTGAATTTGAAGCCTTCAAGTAATCTAATATTGAAATTCTCTGTTGTTCCCCGTCTCTTACATTTTAATTTGAAATGCTCTATATTACTGTCTTGAAGAGACATTATGCACAGTACCATTCTTCTATTCTGAAATTGCCAATTCTCAGCTGTAGTCTGAGAAGTTTCTTGTTACCAGGAATTTTCTATTCCCTAGATATCTGACATGTTCTTGTTGGAGCTTTAGATAGCTTATGTGCAGGTCTACCTTTCAGACTGTTATCCACTTTGACGTCCATTCATCTGTTATTATTCTCTTAATGAAGCTTTTATTCTTTGATCTAATCCCTACATTTGTTGGATTTTTATCAGATCTACCTTTCTTGGCTTCTTTATCTGCCTTTTCATTTCCCTCTTTGTCAACAGGTGAAAGTACCCAAACTATTAAAACTAAACATTTTCTGGAGTATAGGTATGTAATTGCCAGAACTATCTCTTCTGCTAAATCATGTCTACTACATTCTCGTAAGTTTCTTAGAGCTTGAACTGTTGAAAGTGGGTATGTTAATTTGTTTTCTCTGTGAGACTATTAGTAGCCAAGTAATAGACATTAGCACTCACTGTATGTAACTATCAACAACTGATTCATATTTTTAAAAAACTGTAGGCCTAATAAATTTCCTTAGCACTGTCGTCTCGAATAAGTAAAACGGTGATAACATAATATTATATAGCCTAGGCCTACTTGTAGTCTACATTATTATAAGTGGGTAGGGTTACTAATGCTAAATATTGCTTCAAATTTATTTATTTGTTTAATTTATGAAGAAAAAATATCTCATTCAATCTCTGATAGGTTATAATTAGGGTATATAGTATTAATATTTCTAGATAACATTTTCAACTGCCGATACTTGATCATGGTAACATATTTTTTTCCACTTAGGCTAGGCCTACTGTAAACAGAGTAGCCTAAATTAAAAACGTCAAATTGTGTGGATGTATTTTTTCGTTTATCCTAAAACGGTAGTCTCCTCATATCTATCATTGTATTAAAATGGAAGAGTATGTGTGATAGTCTGAGGCGTTTGAAGTGATACCTAAGTAAAGTGTAATCAGCCTATAGGCCCTAATAGTAACCGTACAATTAACACTCGAAGTCACTTTGGCAGACCGAGACTTAAGAGAAAAAAACTGCAATGACAGCCATGATAAAAACATCAAACCACAAATTACTACTTCATTTAAATTTGGAATGGAATGTCTGTCCTTATCTATGCGTGTATCATTTATAAGGTTCTACATTTAGATAACGTAATAATTCTTAATAACTTACTGCCCATTCTCCTTGTAGAGCAGACACAATCAACTATCAATGACGTTATCGGGATTTTTCGAAATCCGGGAGAATCAAATTGCCAGACCAAAAGAATACGTCTGAAACTAGTAGATCGCGATTTTCACTTTGCAACTTTTTAAAGGCATTTGACAAAGTGAAACATGAGGAAATCATCAAAGTGCTAGAAAGCATCATCATTGATAGTAAAGACTTGAGGATAAAAAAAGAACATGTACTGGCAACAAACAGCGGCTGTAAGAATTAGCAGCCCAATAGGAACGTTTCAGCAAGTAAAAAAAGGGAGTCAAGCAGGGATGTGTGCTGTCACCGGATCTGTTCAATCTGCACTGTGAAAGTATAATGAGATCACTGGAGAACATATCAGGACTATCCGTTGGTGGACATAATATAAATAACGTGAGATACGCTGTTAATACAATCTTAATGGCAAAAAGTGAAAAGAACACAGTATTTTTTTATTTTATAAATTAATGAAGGAAAATATCCCGTTCAACCTCTGGTGGGTTATAATTAGGATATATATTGTTTTCAATTCCAAATAATATGAACAACTGCCAATATGGGAAAGTGGCATCACATCTGTCAAATCATTGTACATAGGGCAAATCATAATTACCACTTATGCTTGTATGTTTAAAAAAATCCCAAACAAATAAAAACGAGATAAAAACATACAAAATCAAACAGAAACTACAAACAAGAATAATATTAGTCGTTCCTCTTCTACTGTAAGGTGTAGAGGTTTGGAAGAGAGAGCGCCAAAATATCCTATCGACTGTCTTCCTCCTGGCCTGGTTCCATTCTAGTCTCCGGTCCCTCATAGATTGTCTAATGTTGTCCTCCCAGCGGACTCTGGGTCGTCCTGGAGGTCTGAATCCCTGGCTCTTAGTTCCCCATGCTTCTCGTGGTAGCCGATCTTCTCCAGTTCTGCAGACATGGCCAAACCATCTTAGCTGGGAATGTTCTACTTGGGTCTGCAGGGGTTAGGTTTTTAGGCCTTGACGTATCGTCTGGTTGCAGACCATGTCTCTTCTTGTTACTTCAACCACCTTCCTCAGATACCTCATTTCTGAGGTTTGGATCTGGCTTTTGTGGGTTGTAGTCATTGTCCATAACTCGCATCCATACGTCAAGACTGGGACATAGGTGAAGCGGTATACAGCCATCTTCGTTTTCTTAACAACCTCTCTCTTGCTGAGGAATCCTCGATTTATGGCCTTAAAAAGTCTCCCAACTGCTGCTTTTCGAGTGGCCAACTCTTCTTTGATGCCTCCTTTCCGGTCTATAACAGCTTTGAGGTATTTAAAGTGGTTGACATGCTCCAGGACCTGTTCTCCCAGCTTAATCTGATGCCTTCTTTCTTCTCGTGATATCACCATGGTTTTTGTTTTAGAGCTGCTTATGACCATCCCGCCTCCAGCTCTTCCTTCCAGACTTGCAGGCTGGATTGAAGATGTGCCTCTTATTTAGCAATCAGGGCAACATTATCAGCAAATGCCAGCTCTGAAATACAGACCTGTCTCATCTTCCAGTACTCACTGAATACTTTCTTTTCCTCTCCTTGCATGCCTTTCTATTCTTAACTCCTTTTCTATATTTATAGGTAAAGTGAAAATAAAAGCCTCAGCCTTAATAGCAAAAAGACAAAAGTAATGGTCGTGTCAAAGAAACGGGGGGACTACTTCTGATGATCAGATTGCCTCATGATGTATCGCTCTGTATAGAGTTTCCAATCATCAAATTGGTAAAGAGATCTCTTAGTGGCCACCCGGAAATATCTTTTTTGATTAACATATTACGCTCTTCATTTAGGAGAGTTCGCTTTTGCAAAGGATAATGGCCAAAGCCAAGGACGACACATTTTAACTAGATCAAAGGTGGACTGGATGGAGCTGGCGTTTTTTAAACATGCCACTAAACATTTCCATTGATTTGAAAATTAGTTTTAAACAATCTTCATAATGCTTCTGACAGTATTTTGTGTGTGTAGAAACGTACATTGCAACCAAGTATATATTTATGTTTCAAGTAATTTAGAAGATAGTAGAGAGACAATTAAAGAACCACCTCGAAAATGCACACATCCTCCCTGATATCCTAGGTACCTATAGACCAGGGCCAGCAACCAGACGACCTTATCTATCGGTAGATCGCAGTGGATGATTTGGTAGATCTTTAGGTAACTGCGTGGGGGGGGGGGGAGACTTTATAAACTAGGGACATTTCGGACTAGACCTATCCTACCAGCATTTTGCAAAGTCCCCGAGATCAAAGGTACTTTTTCCGCGTTCCCAATAAAAGCTCTGTAAAGGGGAAGAATAGTGGAACAAGGTCAGCCATTTTGCCCGAACGCTGTCGATACCGCACACGTAACAGTGTCTCCTCGACACACTGTAAAATACGCACTATTAACACTAACCAAAATCCGCCCCGAACACCCCACACCCTATTTCTGCTTGACCGCGCGCGAACACTCCTCGGCTTAGAGCCTTTTTTTGTTTTTGTTTCCAATAGTGCAAGCTCGTTAAAGCGTCGGATTTTGGGTCAAGGTTAGCGCGCGAACTGCAGGAAAATTATGTGTTAAAACAAAAGCGGACGTGTTCTAAAACAAAAATGCAGACACAGACCTAACCTATTCTCCCCCCCCCCCCCCCAATACCGTTAAAACGAAAATGTAAAGACATAGACCTACCCCCCCCCCCCCCCCCCCCCCGCCCCCCCCCCCCAGTGTTTCACGCATTAGCTGAATGTTCCGTGCCGGAGCGTTTCAACTTTATTGGATACGCCGATCGAGCACATAATTTGTAAACGCTGTAATTACATACATTGTTCGTAATAATAGCCACTTGCCAAACATAGACCAATATGGCAGCCTCCAGTTCACTATGCTTCCCTTCGGCCGAAAGGTCTCGTGCTGACTATTAAAATATGTTCGTGAACTGCATGAGATGGGAACGTGACATTTTATTTTTAAGGTTCATCATCCCCCTCCCCGTTGCCCGCTTTAAAATATACACACTTACACATGTTTATATGGTGGATCTTTAGAGGGCTCAGTGTTACTAAAGTGGATCCCAAATGCTCCTGGGTTGCTGACCCCTGCTAGACCAATGAAAGTAACATGAGGAAAGCTGGAACATTTCCGTACGATGTGCATGAGGGATTCCAGGGTTAAAGAGAAACGGAGGCTGTGGATGTTGACCTAGAGAATGCTTATAACAGTGTGCACTTTGCAACCTTAATCAACTGTATAATGGTATGTGATGTAAACTTTTGGCTAACAAGATGCCTTAATGGAGAGAACAATTGCATTTCGCTTGGAATAATGGACATCAAAAACAATGCGTTTTAGCCCAGGACTACCCCAAGGTTCTCCACTATCACTGGCGCTGTTTCACATCTATACAGCAAAAGTATCCACCATTCAACCAACAGGGCTGGGACGAACATTAACTTTCGCAGATGACATACTCATTTACAGGACTGGCTCAAACAGACAGGAAATGGTTTCAAGCATATATGAGACACAACAGGCTATTTCTACATGGTATTAGGAAACTGGCTCGAAGGTCCATCCCAACAAGACCTGTGTTATGTGGTGCTCCTTGAACACCTCCATAGTGAAAGATCTTCCAGACATTACTCTGCATGGGCAGAGAATTGGAAGGCAAGACAAGCTGAAATATCTTAAAGTAACGTTCGATCACGGGTTATCGTACATATATCAAGTTGAGCTAAAACAGCCCTAAAAACAATGGCCGCTGTGCCATTGGAGCAGAGACTACTGTTTCTCCTGTGTGGTGGTTTTAGATGTTTTGAATGTTGGTGTTATTTTTATAGTGTAACTGAGTGAGGTCAAGCTGTGAAGGCCCCTGAGTATGACAATTGATGAGGTGTGTTCTCTGAGAACCTTTCTGCTACCACCCTAAGATCTCACTCAGACTTATTTTAGACTAGTATGTCTGATAGCTACGTCTAATGTCTAGGGTAATGAATTTGTGGTGTGATGGTAACCCAATACTCAAGACACTCACAAATATTA